>JAOXYF010000003.1:19172125-19184625 GCA_028565775.1 Sternarchorhynchus goeldii
CCCCCCCCCCCCCCCCCCCCCCCACACACACACACACGTGCAGGAATAGGAGCCATTCATTTTCATGAGCTCTCAGAGTTTTGTTTCCATCTTAATGCTCCAAATCTGGTTGTGATTAAGCAGCTCAGTAATCCTCTTTGGATGCCGTCCATTTGCTGTGTGTCTTTCTGAACAGTACTACATGCACACTGTGTGCTCCCTCCCCCTTTGTGCTGTCTGCTTGCTGGGGTCAAGGCCAGGCCTGCGGGCGGTGGCTGCTAGCTACCTCTCACTGCTCTAATATGTCCCATTAACCGAGGGGCTCCGTGTGCCAGAGTGTGGGGCCTGGCCTAACGAGAGGGCCAGAGCGACCCCCTAACACGGCCCCATTATTCTGCACTCGTTCTCCAGGGAAGGAAGCTTCTTCAGCATCGACATCATGTCCAAATTGATTGCATCCCTGGAGTGAAGAAGGGGTTTGCCGTTGTAATGTTGTTGTTCTTGGTCAGACTTCACCTGGCATGAAGTAGCACCAGCATGGTGCTACTGAAAGTTAAGGACTCCACGGAAAACAGGTCAGATGTGTAAAAGAGGCTTCAGTA
The DNA here is from genome assembly GCA_028565775.1 of Sternarchorhynchus goeldii. Lineage (NCBI taxonomy): Eukaryota > Metazoa > Chordata > Actinopteri > Gymnotiformes > Apteronotidae > Sternarchorhynchus > Sternarchorhynchus goeldii. Next base: position 19,172,707 of record JAOXYF010000003.1, read on the forward strand.
ATGCCCATAAGCTGGTGTCTGTCAGCTGACAGGAGGGCACATTGATGTCAGTAGAGCAGTCATGAGGAACCAGGTCTGCTGTGGGAGGAGGGAGCTCGGTTATCATTCCAATTGGCAGTAATTAAAGTGTGTGTGTGTTTGTGTGTCTGAGTGAGTGAGTGAGTGAGTGAGAGAGTTTGGATGTGCCTCTATGAGTGTGTATCTATATATGAGTGAGTGTGTGTGTGAGAGTGTGTGTGCTGGCAGAGCCTCACATTTCTGTAGGACTGATGATGGGCTCAAGATGATGTTGTGCTTGCACTATGATGATAGGAGACATTGAGATAAAGGCTTAGACCCTCAGACACTGTCCTCTCTCACAACACACACACACACACACACACACACCGTCTGTCTGTCGTTTAATGAATCATCTCTCTCTTTTCTCATAAGCACATGCTCCGGTCTCACTCACACAGGCAGTTTCAGTCAGTAATGGAGAGCGAGAGTTGTCCTCATCCCTGGACCCTGTCCAAAACAGTTGTGCTACTTGCTTTTTGCAACCGCACTTTTTACTGCCGTTGGAATCACGCCGTCCTCCTCCAGTATTTGTCCTCGGTGCTGGGCTCACCCTGCCCATCAGCCAAGTGCCCCTGGGGTCTGTCATTACCAACTGCAGGGACGGCAGGAAGCCAAGGCTCCACACACAGCTGTCTGGGAGACGTCCCCACCCTCCCTGGATGCGCTGTGCAGGATGTCATAGTTGATAAGAAGAACGAAATGCACTTTGAGACTCATGCTTTGAGCCCAGTGTTTTCAGCTGACAGGAGATGTAGGATTGAGTCGATACGAGCAGGTGTGTTGTTTTTATTCGGTGAACAATGAAGTTCTCACACTGTGACGTGTGCCAGCTGGAAATGGTTGGATATGCGTTTGTATCAACTGGAAAAGCACCAATCTGTAGGAAACTAGACAAAGACACTTATAAAAACAAAGACACTTACAAACACACTTATAAAAGCAAATCCTGTTTCAGCTGCCTCCCGTTTGATTTTATTGCCTGATCTTTAGTCCTATAACAATAACATTTTGTACGTTTACGTTATTAAATACAAGAGAATATAAAGTTTTATAGAGTTTTTATGATTTGTTCAATACATTTTGTCTGCTCAAAAGATGAAAAGAAAAATGTGAAGTTCTTTTTAGTGGGATGTTATTTCTTTTAGAAGAAATAGACATGTCGATGCCATGCATAAGACCAGCGTTTCACAAAAGCTTGGGCACATGATTGACATATCCCATATTGATTGCTAATCTAGAGAGGTCTCATAAACACATTTTCTCTGTAGCAGATGCCTGTGGGTGTCTGGCAGCCATGTTCTCCCAGATCCCACTGAAAGCTTTCTAATTGGTATAGACATTTTAATTAGGCTGGTTGCAGAATCTGAGAGCCATGGTCTAGCTTGTGCTGATGTCCGTCTCCTGTCTTAAGTGTTCCGCTCAGTGACACAAACATTCACACGCTGAAAAATATCACAAACTGCATGAAAGGTATTGTGGAAGGTCACTCACAAAAGATTGCCACTGCAGAATCTTCTGTTCACAGGCAGACTGATTTTTATTCTTTTTTTAGACACAAACTCAAAGCTGGTAGAAGCACACTGCCAATTCACTTTAACGCTACCACTGTGTGAAAGAACACACATTTAGATCTTAGCAAGCACATCTGTTTAAAGGTTAACTAAAACTGAAAGTGGCTTTCAGATGAGTCGTGATGGATTTGAAATTGATGCATTAAGCATTTAGTGGGAAAACATTCTCCTCTGTCGAGCTCATAGCCCTGTCATAGGCTTGAGATGTTTGCGCTGTTGTTGTTGTTGTTGTTGTTGTTGTTGTTTACTTAAGCTCGGGTCCCATTAGAGCTCTTGTGCTCCAGCTGAGGAATGAGAGGCCTCCCCTGGGCTGCTGTTGCCCTCCATATGCTCATTTCCTGTGATATCTATTATTTCCTTCTGCCCTCTGTGAGAGTCCTCGGATCGCTACTGAATACAGATGGAGGAGGTTCTTAGAATGCTGTGCATAGTTCAGCAAGGTGGCCGAGCTCCTAGGCGCTAATTTGGCGTCCTCCACTGGGGAGGGCTGGGGGCCGGGGGCCGGGGGAGGGCGGCAGAGGCGCCAGGGACACTGCTCCCCCTGCCCAGAGAACACTCCACTGTTGTGGTGGTCATCTATTTTTACAGCCGCATCCGATTGGCCGCTGGGGGCTTGCTAGCTGCCGTTTGTGGCACATGGTATTCCAGGCCATCTGTCAGGCCGTTATTGAACAGCCTGAAAGCAGGACGTCCCTTTTTACCGAGATCCTCGCTAATGACTGGCCTCCCCGAGGACACGACCATTTCGGATCGTCCCCCCCACAGGCGCGCGGTTTCGACCAGCCTCTCCTGACTCTGGCCGCGCTCTGACGTTCATGCCTCTAAAATGGAGGTCAAACACGTGACGTGTGTTGTTGGGTCCGTGAAGCATCGCATCAGTAACACACGAGCAGGAGCTCTGCCTCCCAGATTACCGCAGTGGTATTTATAAAAAGGACTGCTGCCCTCAAAATTACACCAACCAGCCACAATTACAGCCTTAAGACATCATACTGTGGGGCGAACTGCGTCGCCATGGGCGATAAAAGCAAAAGAGGTCAAGTAAAATCTGGGTGAGTCAGGGATTTGACTAGCATCATTTGGGTTTTTATCCACTTAACTATTTTTACAGCGTGTTATTATCCATTCGCAAACGGCTTAGTTTAGCGCGGCTAAATTAATAGTCACTTCAGTTTTTAGTTTTGCTTTGTTTTGTTACCTTTGCTTCTTTGATTAAAATTCTGCTGGCTGTTTTCAGCACCATTGATATCAGCAAAAATCAAATTAATTTTGATAAAGATGATTCATTACTTTGCGTGATGGTTCTGAATCCATTTCAGTGCGTGTAACAGGATTCTCAAATACAGTGCCTAAGTAAATGTGGGGCCTTGGCAATTAATTGTTTTACACACGGAGCATTAATATCTCAGCTTTAGCTGATGCGAGCATTTAAATTTTCCTTCCGTTGTAATAAACTGAAGTGAATAGAATCTATTACACCCACTGAGGTTGTTCAGAAACCTCAGAAGCCCCTGCCCCCCTCCCCCCATCACTGCCTCAGGCCCCCCCCGGGCCCCTCTGCCCATGGCTCGTCCACAGCATACTGTATCCATCCCGTGTAGCAGTATGGGTCCGGCAGCCATTCCTTTCTTGACAAACAAAACTGAATTGTGTCCTCTCCTCTAAATAGCTGTTGTTTATGGTTGGGGCCACTCTGGTGTTTGTGGTTGGGGCCACTCCCTGAATGTTTGGGAAAGGATGTTTTAGCTCATAGCAAGACAGGCTCATCCAACCTTTAGACTGTAGTAATGAAACTCAAATGTTCTTCTGAAACGTGCCCTGTTTGTCATGGCTGTAGTTGGGCTTGGTTGTTTTCTTCGTTATTTCTAATAATATTTTCATCACTCTGAGAAATATTCTCTGTCTGTGAGTCATTCCAAACTAACTTTTCTCACTAAGGCAAAACACATTTTCCATGTTATTATTAAAAATAGCTTCCATACATATTTATCTATTCTAATGAATTTTGTCTTCTGGAACTTAGTTGCTAGATGTTTGCAGCATAGGGAGTACATTTTTTACAATATTTCTGTATGTTATTTTTACCAGAAAGAGTTTATGCTTAATGTTCTTTACTTGAAAGGCAGTCTTATAGTTAATGTATTTTAACCAGAGTGAGACTGGCTTATAGTTAATGTATTTTAACCAGAGTGAGACTGGCTTATAGTTAATGTATTTTAACCAGAGCGAGACAAGTCGAGTGGATTATAGGCACGTCTCACTGCACAGCTGAGCGCGTGCAACTCAGTTTAATTGCATCAAGGCCTGTCCAGACTAATAGAAAACAGCTGCCTGAAGGCCTGTTAGACAGAACACAGCCTGACATTAGCTCCTTGGTTACGTTATGTGAACGTCCCAGACTATCAGTAGCCAGTCTGTTCACTCCAGTGATTCTCCATCACTGCCCACTTTCCGGAAAAAAAGTTTGAGAAATCAAATATACTCAATTACAGCCCTTCTGGAGTCCTGCTTTGTCTTCACACTGCTAACATTTACAGGCTGTGTAAGACCTCCTGAGTAGTTATTCCAGCAGTAACGAGCAAGGTCATCAACATTCAGTCTGTCGTAAGCAGTTGTTCTTTGATGATTAATACAGACAGATGCTCTGAACAAATTGGCAGCTGAAGACTTCGTAAAACCTTTATGAGTTTTGCTACAGCCCTTAGATCAGTCACTGTACACAGCTGACCAAAGGGGCTCGCGCTGGACGAGGGACGGAGATACAGATGGACGTGAGAGCAGGTGAACAGCCTTGGCCCTACACATGTGGTCCTTCACGCATGTGGCGAGGGGCTGCAGCCATATAGGCCAGGCAGGGTAATGGGAGAGAGCAATGCATTAAGGGAGCCTCCACACTGCCATTTTGTGTGCTGCTCAAAGGGAGTAGGAGAGTCTGCCTCATCCATCACAGTACTCCCCTCTGCACCTAATCAGAACCCCCTCCCCAATCCAAGTCCTGCCGAAACTCGATTAGAGCACTGACAGAGGCTTTTACTGGCTTCCTGGCACTTACCCATAGTGCTTGCTGTCTGCCCCTGAAACACTATCCCTTCCCATAATGTTTATTTATGTGTTTATTGCTGCTATTTTGGTCCATTAGACCTATACACTAGTCCTAGCAAGATGCCCCTTTAAACAGGTTTGCCATTAGCACCCCTCGCAGAGCCTGAGAAATGAGAAAAAGACGATCGGTTTTCATATGTAAGTGAGATGATGCAGTGGGGGTTACGTGGTTTCCATCGCGCGGTTTTGTTACAGCACTCTAAGTCCCACTGAGTTAGTGGAGTATGTGTGGTCGGGCTCATCACTATTTTGTGGTGATCTTACTAGCACAATGAGAGGAATCTTTATAGAGGACGGGGGACGAGGAGTCTTAGGACTAGGACACTAGGATGGATAAAAAGCAATAAAATGCTTTAAGACAGCAGTTTTTTTTTTTGTTTTGGTTTTTCTGTTTATGTTTTAGAGGCAAGACACTGAAGGGCATCATAAAAGTTCTTAAGATGTGAAGTCCAGAGAAAGAGGAGAGACATGGTTTTAACAGACAACAACACAGCCAAGCTGTGGGTAGTGAGTGTCAAGCTGATCTTAACAACAAAGATGGTTCATTCATTTAGAAATGAATTTAGATTTGCTTTGTGTAATATCAAAAGAACAAACAAAGGAAGTTTACGTATGCAGGTGGATGAAGACTGGAGTGCTTAACACCACCTACCAATCCATGTTATTGCCATAATAATTCACACGAGGAGATTCAGCGGATTATAACAGTATGAATAATAATACATTAGAATAGTGCACCTTATCTGTCCTGCCTTCAAAGCAGCCATGTTGTAGTCATGTTAAGTTCAATGATGTCAGATCACTCATCCCATGTTACGTAGGACATTATCAGACCACTAATGCCGTGTTACACGAGACATTATTGGATCACTAATGCTGCAATAAACAGGACATTATCAGACCACTAATGTTGTGTTGCATAGGATATTATGCTTGCAAATTCATTGCTGGATTTGTATATATATATATATATATATATATATTTTTTATTTATTTTTTTTTTTTTATGGAAATCCAGGTTGTTTGGTAAATGAATGGGGCCTACAAGAGAAATCCACCACAACTAGCAAATGATTCTCATTTTAATTTTGTCCTCACATCGAGTCATCCCATTCTAATGGGTTCAATTAATCTCTTTGATCCTTAGAAGGCAATCTAGCAAAGACTGTCAGCACTTAAAAAACCTGCTCATTCAAGAGGAACATTCATACAAGCATCACAGCCCTGTTGACTGTTATAAAGCGTCATTTAATCTCACAAGGAGCAAATGCCTTTTTAAATTCAGCAATATATTTACTGGCTGTGCAGAAAATGTCATGAGATGCATGGCGGGTTGTGTTCCTCATTTGGTTAAGCCTTGAAATTATATGCGCAAAACAGTTTGCTCATGAACCACCGAAAGCCCTCCAGACATGCAACCTCATTTCAAAATAGACATTAGCTTAAAATTTGCTTGATATGTTGAAGTTTGGTTGAAAGGCCCATTTCAACCAAACATTAACCAGCCCACAATAACAAACCATGGGAGAGCTTACTAACATGGCTGACATTTTGAGAATGCGGCTGCGTTTCAACAGAAGTTGTTCAGCAATCCTACACTGATTTCACACCGAAACACCTTGACAAACGATGCTGGATCAGTGTAAAGCCAGTGTTTGCCCGGAGGGATGGGATTTCATGTGTCATGCTTACTGTGACTGTGAATCGGCAAAGCTGGGAATCAAGCCTAGTGCAGGAGAACTCCGCCACAAAAACAGTGTGAAATGGACGCTCTCACAATGAGCATGTAATTAGACTATCAGCTTTCAGCAGGAGTGGAAATGAGCTATAAGGTGCAGAGTAGTGCTCCTCTCAAACTTTGGAGAAAACACACTGGAGAAAAAGAAACAGCCCAAAGCTGTTGCCTCATCCAAGCCTTGCAGGTTAAATAAGACCTTCCAAAACGCACAAGGCAGAAATAGCCAAAAGGTGGAGGTAATCAAACGCTTAGCTTAGCTTAGCTTAGCTTAGCTTAGCTTAGCTTAGGAAAAGCTAATGTAATGTATTCCTCCATTGCCTTCCTCCATACTGAATGACCTCTGTCCTCTGAGTATACAAGGATAACTCTCCTGTCCTACAATTGTACATGAGCTTATTTTAGTGCTTCCTCCTACTGTGGTCATCTGTATTGCATGTGTGTGTGTTTGTGTATAAAAGAGAGAGAGAGCGAAAGAGAGAGAGAGAGACAGAGTGAGGGTGTATGTGCATGTGTGATTTTTCCAGCTGTGGTTTTAGCCTTGGAGTCTGCCTGTGCTTATGTGCCCCATTAAAGACATTTGAATTCTCTTTTTTCCATCACTGTAGGAACTGTAGACATACTGCAGGAACAAAGCAGAGAACTCTTAGCTAAAGTGCCTTGAAGTAGCCCAGGAGTGCAACCCAGGAGCCCACAGTGTGACTGTGATATATACATCATTGGTTCGAATGGATGGCTAAGGCTGTTTTTCTTTATGGTCCAAAGGAAACACATGAAAAGGAAGGAGAAATATTTGATTCCAGGTCAGTTATTATGAGCTCGGGTGACACATGTCACTCGTAGAGACGAATATGGATAAAAAGCAGCGATGCAAGACTATATCAATGTGTAATTGTACTACAGTGAGTGTGCTCAGCCACGTTTAATATAATGTATCAGCCGAACATCTGTAGTCACGTACGCCATGTCACTAATTTCATACTAATGAGAAATTGCTGAAGCAGGATTATTTGCGGAAGTCACCTATCAGGGTAATCAGGTTGGTGGGTTTTAGTCTGGGAGTAATTGAATAACATGTCTCGTGAGCTTATTATTGATCCCAAACCATTTTAGCATTCTCTATTGTCTCTGGTCAGTCAATTTAATTATGGAGGAATCATAATGGGTTTGTATATAAGGATTACCCCCTTAATGCAATCAGCGGTATACATTACTGTTACTACAGCTGTACAGTCTGGAAATCTGGACGGAGCTTCCATGTTTCAACGGCCAGTGCAGACTGCCAAAGAACAGAAGTGACCAATTCAATTACAGGCAATGCCAACGGTTTCTGCAGCAATCTTCTCCAGCTAAGTGGTTGAAATGGTGGTACAGTGCTGTAGTTTTCTCTCTGAGACTAACTTAATGAATGGGGTTTCTTCTCAGCTCCAGAATTTTTCAAATGATTTTTTTTGACTTGGAACACAGCGTCGTGCTGTAGATGGTGTTTTTCCTTCTATCGTTGTAGTATGTGGTAATTAAGCAGAGCACCTTTCTGCGTTTGTATGTGTTCTCTGTTTCAGTACCTCATGACAGTTTATTTCATGTTATGAGATGTGGATATGGGACATACTGATTAAACTAGGAGCATAATATTTGTTCTCTATATGTTAAAACATTCATAACATGTACTCACTTACTCACGAAGAAAAAGTCTTTGCAGTACTGTCTGTTTGCCGAGTCTCAAAGCTGAAATTACATGATTAATGTCTGATTTTACCTTCTCCAACACCATTGTAGTTGGTCCTGTTTCTTTTGTCTAGACAAGCTGTGTGCTTAATTCAGCTCTACGCTACGGGCTCCACACATTAGTGGGAAAACAGAGTTGGAGATCCCCAGATGCCAGACACACTCCTTCAGCTAATGGAGAAAATATGCCAGAAAGTGGAGGCTTCAGAGGGAAAGCCAACCTCAGCACCATTAGAAATGAGCGACCTTCAAATGGTCCAGCTGGCTTGAAGATATATCCTTAATTCAAGTTACAAATATAAAAATGGACTAAAATTGGATAATGCACTTGGTAGAATTACATTTAAAAGCTATCTGCTGACACACAATATCTTCAGCTCAATCTGCAGGTCATGATGATATTAGATTATTGGGAAACTAGTGTCATGCAGTCCAGTCATCTATTCCTTAGAGAATCGAGTGCCATGTTTAGCTGTTGCTACCAAACCGCAGTTCTGTCTTATATAAACAAGGTTTAATTCACTGGGACAAGCTGAAGAACTCAGTAGAAAATAATACTTCTCTAAGCTTTTTGTAGACTGCAAAGTGTGCCACCTTCTTTCTTTATGGTTCTCCCTCTAAAGAAATAAAGACCTGTGTTAATTTATGAGCCCTGGAGGAGTTGTTAAACAAGGCCGTGAAGCCGTGGCAAGTTAAGGGTGACGTGGGCTCCCTCCCCTAGTGGCCTTCCTTTCTTCCTGCCATTTTGAGAGAGGGAGAGCAGGTTCTTCCCACACCCGGCATGGCTGAATGGCACAGCCCTCTCTGATCCTTTACCACAGTTTGATTCTGTTCATTCATCACCTGCATGAAGTGTGATGCCCAGCTGAACCTGTGTATGTTTCATGGCTTCCCTGTTCTTCTCTTGATAGACTTTTCTAGTTGAATTTGTATGGGAAATAGGCCTTTATTGCACAAGCAAAACAAAGGTAAGGCAAGCAGAATGATGCGCATCATATAAGAGGTGAGATCTTCTCAGGTTATTATCGTCATGGTAATATCTCACATTGCCCTTAACAGCTGTCTTTTTACGGTCTCCTCAGTAACATTCTGGAATTCAAAGCTTTTCGATACGATCATCACAAATGGTGACTGAATACTTGTACAAGTTCTCAAGAAACTACTTCAGTTATTACACAAAACATAACTGGGCACGACAGCTTTCCGCTGATAACCAATAACAATACAATGACTAATAAAACAAAATGTGGGTGTGTCTATCTGTATTAGAATGGCCCAATCTGTTGTGCTTGCTGTGAGTAGATTGTGCTTTTGTGCTCTTAAAATGACAGTATTATGTTTTTTAAGTTCTGTTGCTAATGAATTGGTAACCTTGCTGGAATAGTTCAGAAATCCTGGAGCATGATTTATTCTGATTATTATTAGACATCCATGTCAAATCTTCAACAGGAATCGCAGCAACCTTTATCTCCTCCAACTGAGAACTTTGAATCCTTATTTTCAAGATTACAGTTATGGTAGAGGAAGAGGTGTGGCAGTGTGTGTATATATATATATACATGCAAACATACACACACACACACACACACACATCAACGCACATTTGTCTTGCGCATATATATATATATATATATATATATATATATATATATGTGTGTAAGGCAGATGACCATTTTTTGTTGCATGTTAATGTCAGGGTTATGGTGATTGTAATAGTCCACCAGACTGATGCTGTGATTTTTGGCTCTGTATTAAATGTCATCAGAATGTTTTTTTACATTGGCATTTTCTACGTTTTGTGTCTCTGGTTTATTCCAGCTGTGAACACTTACACAGTTTCAGAGTCACCCGGCGTCACGCTCTTAGGGGTGTGTTTATATTGTGAAAAAAAAAAAAAGTCTAACTGGAATAAATGCGTCAGGGCAGCAGTAGTGTAAAGACTTTAGCAGATGACATGGTGAAATAAAATATGCGTCTGTCCCAGTGGCCTGGGAACTTCAAATGAAGCTTTTCTAATCATTTCCCCAGTGCTGGGGCTGTGTGGCGGATAGATTGGAGGTCTGCAGAGAAGCGGGAAGCTCGTAGACCTTCTCCTGCTAAAATGAGGACACATGAATCCAGAACCAGATACTTTAGGTTGGAGGTTAGGAGGCAGAGAAACAGTGGTTTTATGTGGAGGCACTGTGAAACTCGGTGTTTCCTGACCTCTGTCTAGACGGTGTTAGGTTTCAGGAAGTTAGCCTGATATGACGGGATCATTTGAAATGCGTGGGCTTTGCTCTCTTCTTCTAACTGCATTTTTAGAACTTGCTTTCCATCTAAAGAGCAGCAAAAGACTTAAAAGGACTGTCATCCATGCCTGTTATGTGTTTGTTTGTTTGTGTTTGGCCCTGTTAGCAGGGATTTCTCTTTTGCCTGTAAATCTTACTGAATTGTAACTGGAATTATCAACCACACAATCACAAACCATAGTAAAGTCTAACATCATTGTTCTACTTGGGGATGTGGAGACCAATATGCACAATGATTAACAAATCTTCCACATATATATGAGGAGTAGTAATAGAGAAAACATTTTTTCTCACCAGACAGAGTGTATTACAAAGCATGGTGTGGTACAGTAAACGTTTCTGTCTGTGGCCAACGTTTCTCCTTCTAAGGACATTATTTTATTATAACAGATAAAGGCTTTAGGGAGTGGAGGGTGTTCCCAGGTGCATCAGCTGTGTCATGCTTATCCCTTAACCCATCAATTTATCGGCCAAGTGTGTCAGGGTGAAAGTGTGTGCGTGTGTATGTGTGTGTGTGTGTGTGTGTTTGTGTGTGTGCATCTGTGAGAGAGTGTGTGTGTGTAAACATCCCTTTCTCTAGGCTCTCTGCTTTCTTGTCTCCATGGTGGAGAACAGTAGCGCACGACTAAAGTGTTGAGAGAAACAAGGGTCACGCTTGGGTCAGCTCGCTCTGGCTGCCTGGGGACTGCTTTCCCGCGTTCAACTGGCTAGCTTTGTGAAGGCAAGATGCTCCATAACCATAGCTGCTGGTGAGCTGCAGGCAGCACCCAGAACGCTTCTCTCTGCTGTTTAGGTTGGCCATTTACCGAGTCCGTTTTCGTTCGCGTTATCGTGGCATGCGAGGAGTAAGAGTTTGCATTCCTCTGCCATACCCTGTGCTTCAGCAGGAACGTCTCTGATTTCGGAAAGGCAGGAGCAGATCGCTGCCATTTTGTGCAAAACGCCTTTGAAGCTTAGCTGTGTTATACGCTCCTCCATGCTAGTTGAAGGAAAAGACTCATGAATTGTTAGTAGAGACTCTAGGCAGTTTTCCACCACATCACTGAGCACACAGTGACCACAGTGTTGCTCAGTGTTCGGTTCCCTTTATCATCCACATATAGCTTCTAAGTCAGAGGAGCTGAGATCAGTCAAAGTGTTCAGCTGTTTGCTGCAAGTCTAGCTTCACATGTGGCCAAGGGAGTGGATATTATTGTTTGGTGGTGTTCTTCAGACATGCTTACATGGCCTGTTCGGTAATTAAAGCTGGGGTTCATTGCATCGCACACAGGACATGTCTGCCTGCAGACAGCCAAATGCAAATTCAGAATTCAGCACAGCATGTAATTAAGGGTCCTTTCGAGTCTGGACAGCGTTTGTAGCCCCTAGAGCAAAGCAAGGCGGTGTGAAGAGAGGTGAAGTTCCTCTCCAGCACACAATCCTCTGTGGAGAA
>JAOXYF010000003.1:19189625-19195187 GCA_028565775.1 Sternarchorhynchus goeldii
TGCGCGTTTGATAAAATGTCAGTCTGTACTGACAGTTTGTGTGTGTGTGTGTGTGCGTCTGCTAAAATGTCACTCTGTACTGGCAGTTTGTGTGTGTGTGTGTGTGTGTGTGTATGTTAAAATGTCACATAGTCTTTATCAGTTCTTCATCCGCACTCATTACTTCAAAGATTGTACTTGTTTGTGTGTTTTGGAACATTTACCAAGAATGTGTCCATGTGTGTGAGAGAAAGAGAGAGATAGAAAAGAGAGAGAGAGACAGAAAAGAGAGAGAGAGAGCAAAGAGAGAGGAAAGGGGATGATCTTCAGTCCTGGAGACTGAGAGCTGATATCTCACATCTCAATAAGCCACACCTGCTCCCCTCCATCCTACCTGTGTGAGCTCAAATAGGTTTACTAAAAAAAAAACTCCAAAAAACTGTGACACCTCGCCAAACTAGAACAGCTAATTCTGGCTAATCCTCTTTTTAGCAGGGTGGTGATTTGTATAGATCTGCGCCACTGGTGAGTCCAACTCCAAGCCAGACTGTTTAAATAATTACACATTGCTCATATTCCACACAAGAATGTAATATTTACCACAGTAGCCAGTTACATCTCTGTGGATCAATCAGGAATTCAAATTACTCTCAAATTCACATCCTGTTTCCATGGAGAATCACACTCACAGATGCCACGAAAAAGGAGAGGAACTAATGACTGAACTATACTGTTAAGAGTCTTTACAACCTCTCGAGAGGACTGAACTATAGTGTTAAGAGTCTTTACAGCCTTTCCAGAGGACTGAATTATACTGTTAAGAGTCTTTACAACTTCTTGAGAGGATTGAATTATACCATTGAGTCTTTACAATCTCTCGAGAGGACTGAACTATAATGTTGAGTCTTTACAGCCTTTCCAGAGGACTGAATTATACAGTTAAGAGTCTGTACAGCCTCTCCAGAGGACTGAACTATACCATTAAGAGTCTTTATAGACTCTTGAGGCTGTCACACACACCTCACACTCTCTGCGCTCTGTAAACAGGGTCATGACCTTCCATGTCTGTCATGTAAGTAAATGAATCCAACATCAGATTATTGATCCCAACAAGCTCCATGTGTCATGCAGCACACACACACACACACACACACACACACACACGCACACGCACACGCACGCGCACGCACACACTCGGGATTACACAGCTCGACCTATTCACTAAGAATACTGCTCATGTTTAAAAGATCATTTTGACCTCGACTCTGTGCCAGAGTGTTTGTGTCTAACTGCTGCAGGATGGAGTCTTACGTTACACACACACAACGGCTGGCAGGGTGTTAAAGAGCGTGCGCCCTTTCAGTGATTCTTGACACCGTATCATTTTCCAGGCAGCAGTCAGTGGAACCTCGATGAAAACAGCTGTTTGAGAGCCCTGACTGCTGTTGGCGTGACCTGTGTAGCATAATCCCACAGGAACCTGACGACACGCTCATGGAGACGTTCCATGGAACTCATGGAACTGAGAAACCCAGAGAACCCAGGAACCCAGGAACTGAGGAACCACTCCTGGTCACTTGACTTTCATCAGTAAATCCTGCCACGTTCTGGGCTCAAGTGTCTACTTTTCTGTAGACTGGGTTTCTGTAGACTCTGTAGAGTTTATTCCCATTACACATGAGTTTTCCACTCAGTCCGACAAAGGGGGAACATTCCTGCCATATTCCGATGGAAAGCTCCCATCAGTGCCATGTCCAGTCCTTCAGCGCTCAAAGCTGATCACCTGCTACGTCACCGTTCAGAACAAACTCAGCATGGAGCTGATGGAGCTGATGCTGAACCAGCAGAACTGATTCTGGACTGACGGGCTGATTCTAGGGCAGCAGAGTGGTGGTGATTTCTGGACCTCCTGACTCACAGTGCAGGACAGAGAGAAGATCAGGAGACAAATATGGCTGCTCAATTTCGCCAGGCAGAGAGGAGAACTCATCGGAAAAGAGCACTTGCTCTCATACACGCACACTTAAAATTTTCTTCCACCATCTTCTGCTAAAGCTACATCAACACGGCACATGGGAGTTTATTACACCGTAATTACACTGTAATTACACTGTTTATTACACTGTAATCTCACACACTGCTAATCTCTCCCGGTTTCTCCAGTAAAGCTGCTTTATTTCCATGTTTACACCCTACACTTCCACTCCCCGTATTGCTGCCGCTCTACGCCCACGTTTCGCCCGTTGTCGAGTGTCGCCACGACTCCCGTTGCCTTGACGCCCCTATATCCGTTACGGAGCACGACCGGCAGCCCTCCCAGACGTCTCGCTCGTTACTCCATCCTCTCCACCAGCAGGACGTCCGTGGGTGTGTAATAACGACACCCTGAGCACCACATCCCCACTAAACCTCCAAAGAAGATCGCACAGGATAGACGGCCTTCTTCCCCACATCGCAATCGTTGTTATAGATCCCCGAGGTGAGACAAAAGAAATAAAGACAGAACCCCAACAGGCATTTTGTGTAAACGCTCCTCAGGGCTGGAATCATCTAAACAATCACCAGCCGTAGCTGGAAATACCAGGCCTCTACCTCCATACAGCTCTCCTTCCACAGAATCGTTCATCCAGGCACCTGCTATTCCTATAATGCGCTTGTATAACAATAACGAGGGTTAAACAATGTTTATAAAAAGATTACAGATACAAAGAATAATTACTTATGCTGTTTTTGCTTATGTGTTTATAATTACTTAATAATTATTAATTACTTGTGTTTATATGCGCAGTTTGCTAATGTTTGTGCAGCCTTAGCTACACCCACACAAAAACACTCCCAGCCCTGGCCCCACCCACAGATGACCACGCCCAGCATTGGCCCCACCCACAGATGACCACGCCCAGCATTGGCCCCACCTACACATGACCACGCCCAGCACTGGCCCCACCCACACATGACCCTGCCCAGCACTGGCCCCTCCTACACATGATCACGCCCAACCTTGGCCCCACCCACAGATGAGCTGTGCCCAACAACAAAAAAAACAGTTTACCGGAAACTAACATACAGTCTTGCTTTCCCATAAGCAGCTTTTACGACAAGAACCTGCTGCGTCCGTTCTCGGGTTCCTGCATCCTGATCGCAGGTGCATGACCATCTACTCGTTACCTAGGTGACGTTTGTGGGTCTCCCCAGGATGGAACACTGGATTTTCCCTTCTCTGCTGCTGTTACTCATCTGCAGTGCTACACTCATCTGTCTCCGTCAGTGTAACTGCAGGGGGGCGGGACTTCCTCTGTCTCCGCCCCTCTCCGTGTTTCTGTTGGTGGGATCCTCTGGGATAATCCCTCTGGCTAACCTGAGTGTGCTTTCATGCCAATGTGTGTGTCTGCTTCCATTTGTGTGTGTGTATTTGCATGCATGAAGGATGTAGGTGTGAGTTTGTGTGGGTGACTGTATGTGTGTGTATGCGTGTGTGTGTGTGTGTATCAGTGTGAGTGTGTGTTTGTGTGTGTAATGTAGAGGTCAGTGAGAGGTAGCATTGCTGTCATTACCATCACTGTAACAGTCATGTCATCACCATCACAGTTACAGTCATGTCATCACCATCACTGTAACAGTCATGTCATCACCATCACAGTAACAGTCGTGTCATCACCATCACAGTAACAGTCGTGTCTTTTTTTCATTCTCTTAATTAACTGTCAGGTTGTTGTCAAGGAGACAATAACCCACTTTACCTACGTGCTGTCATACTTCTAACTGCAGGGTTAGTCACAGTGTGTGTGTGTGTATTCAGGATTTAAAGCACTCACCAATACACTGTACCACTGCACCAATGAAATGGTTCCTGGAGGTGAAGCTAAACTGTAATTACAGAACTGCATATGGCAAAGTGTGTGTGTGTGAATGTGTGTGTGTGTGTGTGTGTGTGTGTGTGTGTGTGTGCAAGCAGATGTCTTCTTCAGAGACAGTACAGTAACACTGATCTATGTTTTAACATGCCTGACTAACACGGGTTACATGGGAACTGTTTATGCGTACCTAAGGGGCAACTGGGGAACTCATTAAGAGCCGGAAGCGGTGGGGGGGGGTTGTTTCCTGCTGCTCCCCAAAGCAGGGCATTTCACCTCACTACCCCCCAGGGGCAGAAGACTCACAGCCCCTGCCCTGTCTTACAGGACACACGTGTAAATGAAAACATAGCTGGGCTGGCCCAATCAAAGTCCAGTAAGGGGAGGGACAGTTGGTGCACTGAGCCAATGAGCTTCCACAGACCCTCAAACCAATGACAGCCATATAAAACTGACAGTGTGCAACCAATCAAATTCAAGAGAGACAGTGAGGGTGTGGTACCTAACCAATCAGGGTTCAAATTGGAATTCCACACAGGCACTGAAACCAATAGCGCCGTAAAGATTTAATGGTTTGATTTGGAGGACAGTTTTTGGATCACCGCTCCGATTGGAAATAACATCTCACACGTCCTGTGTGATTATTATATTATATGTAAATTTATGCACGAGTTGACCTGCGATCATTGTTCCTGGTCACGAGGGTTAGAGGTCAGGGTCAGCACGGTTGTGTTCGAGCAGGGTCAGAGGTCGGGGGTCAGTTTATCCCTTAACGTGGTTCACTGTGTTCTCCGTGAAGCTGTCCTGTACTGTCCTGTTTGACAGTACAGCTCTGTTTCAACCAGCACTGAGGTTTTCTTCTTCAGGGCGCTGTGTGTGTATATATCAGTATTCTCATTCTCAGTGCACATTCTATCATACTGAAAATCTGTTAAATCTTAATGAGAACCTATTTTTACATGGATCTCCATCCTGCCCTGTAAACCTCTCCACCACCCACACCTCTGCAATGGTGGAATTAAACATTTATACCCGCGCTTCTAGAAACTTCTGTGCCTCTCCCACATCCACACGCCTGCCCTGACACCTGACTCCCATCTGAGTCACAGCCAGGCGCTGTGGTGATGTCATGATGACATCACTGCGATATCACAGATCACAGAGACAAACACAGACACATGGAGTCAGGCACAGACAGGCACAGACAGGCACAGGCAGGCACAGACAGGCAGAGACAGCATCTACTCTGTGTTCAGAGAGCATATTAAACTGGAAACGAAAGAAGAGGTAGAGAGAGAGAGAGAGAGAGAGAGAGAGAGAGAGATGGAAGGGGTAAGTTGGACTTTTAAAATCAAACACAGCAGTGCTTATATCAGGAATCTGCTGGTTTACTTTAGCCAGAGAGAAACCGCCAAGATCCCACCGAGACCTCATGTCCTCTACAGACAGAGCCCTTAAATCCTCTATAGAACCAGAGCCTTACATCTCTGTACAGAAACACACACCTCCGGCTGCCCTGTATAGAACCAGACAAAGGAAAACCTTATACCCTCTATAGAACCAGATGGTGGGGTACAGGGAGAGAGAGAGAGGAAGAGAGAGAGAGAGAGAGAGGGAGGGAGGGAGAGAGAGAGAGAGAGAGAGGGAGGGAGAGAGAGAGAGAGAGAGAGAGAGTGAGGGAGAGAGAGAGAGAGAGAGAGAGGGAGAGAGAGAGAGACACACAGAGATA
>JAOXYF010000003.1:19195287-19220981 GCA_028565775.1 Sternarchorhynchus goeldii
TGCAATCACCCCCCCCCCCCCCCCCCCACGGGAAATGGATTATCCCTTGCTGGTGTATAATTCGGAACGTTAGTTCAAGGAATAATGTGCTGTGTTTGACACGCATGCTGTGTTCCACCATGCTTAGGAAACTAACAGTTTAGTACGTCCCCTCGGTGACGTGTGGACTGGACTGGAAGACAGATCCATCATGAGTGACGGGGTTTTTCTGGATGGTGGCATCATGATGGAAGCCTAGGGGCTTAAGCTCACAGGCCAATCGCCTCTGGCTTCTTCTCTCAGCGAGTGCTTGGCTGTTTTTCCTTGCACCATTCTGACAGCTGCTGTAAACGTGAATGGGTCTGCCGCCCCTGCTAAACGAAGGCAGTAGGGCCTCGGTGAGACACGCAGCTGCACCTTTGCCTGCGTGTTTATTTCCCTTTACTTCCTTCTTTCATTTCCCTTCAATTTTCATTTGATTTGATAATGATTCTATCCAGACTACATCAAATTGCTCTTGATGATGGCTATCGATTGTGCGCGTGTGGAACTGAGTTCAGATGAAGCGAATTCAAATCAAAGGAGCATGATGTCGTTTTTTGTTTGTTTGTTTGTTTGTTTGTTTGTTTGTTCTTTCCCATTTTGTAATGCGTTTTCCCGGATTCCTGTGATTGATCTATGACATTAGCAGGGGTGACGGAGCAGGAATGCTGGAGCGTGCTGGTAGAGAGTCACGGACCAATGACACTTTGCCTATAAAACACACGCACCATGTTCTTTCATGTGCCTCTTCCCATGCTGTCTCCTTCACCCGTGTGGATGTTGGAGAATGGCTCTGATGGATAACTACTTCTGTTCTTTCTGCTGCATCAGCTTTGGCCAACCAGATTGAGAGTCATGACACCCATGTGTTACATCAGAGGAGGAGGCTGAACTGTTGAACCCTGCTACCACGCACTGCATTCCTGAAGACCACCGCACCCAGCAACCACACCACAGTCTTAAAGATTACGGGGACACATCCAGTCTACTCCTTATCTGCTACTAGTCACAATATTTGTGTGTCCTCCCTTTAAACTTGAAACTAAACCCATGTAAACATACATCAGAACTCCCCCGCTTTAGTTTTGTGGATGAGGTAAAATCAATATTTTCCTTTGAAATGGTAAACAGGATCTTTTCTGAGTCTGAGAAACCCCTTCGTTGCCTGGTTTTCTGAAGGGTATAAATCTGTAAACATGTTCTTTGGCTTTAAAGAGCAGATGAGAAGAAATGATGTGATGTTAATCAAGCTACGTAACCCCTGGCCAACTTTTAACTCAAGCTGACTTGCAGCAAAGTCTGGCCAAAGCAAACTTGTTTATTTTAATAAGCATTTCACCACAAGAATTTTTCTTGCTCCAACCACCTCAAAATAGACACATCCAAGTTACTAATGAGGTGATTCCATAATTAAGAAATACAAAACAATTTGCTGAACTCTTTTTGGCTTCTGGTCAAGAATTAGGTCTTACCTAGATATACCAAAAGCAGAGGACATTTTGAGGAATTTCTTCTCTACTACTGAATACCAAATGGGCTCAGACTTCCTTATGCGTTACACTGTTTTTAAATGGATTAGACTGGTATAACTTAAAGAGAAGGCTACTTTCTGTGAGAACTTTAGTTGTTTGTATCCATATGTTGTTTGATACTGACCAGAGTCAACAGAAAAGGCAATATTGGATATCTAGTAATACAAAATGTCTTCAGTGACGCATGTGTATAAAGTTCCCTATTGTCAGGAAGCCAAAACCAATCTAAACCTGTTCGGTAAGCAGATTTTAGTTCTTGCAGGCAGTCATATAACACCCCATCCAGTGCATATAATGGAGAGCAATGGCGCCGGTTTATTCCGAGCACACGGGAGCAGCAGTGCTATAAATCCACACATGCCAGCGTTAATAAAACGGAGACCTGGAGACGTGTTGAATAAAGGCGGGTGTGTTGCCCGCCGAGCTTGTCGTGCTATCAGAGTAGCTGCACTGCATCTATGATGTACACATGAAAAGAAGCATGAATATGCTGGTTTTTCCCTAGGCAGCAAGTTCGTCATTATAACATTAAAGGAGGAGAATTGAGGATGAAACAGCTGCAGATGAAACTTGTCCTGCTGATAAATACGATCCTCTCCCAGAGAACACGCCCACCTTCACCTATCGTCTGAATCGCAACACCTGATAGCATCCCAGTATTTGATCCATCCACTGCACATGGCAGTGGGCCCCGTGGGTGAACACCGCCTGCCCTGATAACATCCGCTCTCCTCTAACACTGCCGTGAAGGTTTGCGGTGTGCTGACTCAGGCTGGGGTCGAGGCACATTGGTGGGCACACCGGCGAAGACCATCTGATGTTCTCAAGAGTGTCCACACTTTGCTTTTAGTCCAACCGTCTCCATGAACACGCAGAGATAATGACTTTGACCAAAACGTCTTATTTTAGGAATCTTATTTCAAGAGGCTAACCTTGAGGCCACTAGATGACCTGAGAGTCAAGCAATAGGAAACACATTAGCAGGGAACTCCTTCCCCTGTCCTCGATTAATCTTCCACTATATCACACACACAGATAACTCTTACACGTCTTCACTGGAGTCTTCACTGGCTAACTAGACTCCACAGAACTGAAACACTGTCCGAAAAAAACCTGGAGCAAAAGCTCCTTTATGCTGCCGCATGCTATACGAGCGCAAGCAGTGATCGATAGCAACATCATACTTTGGCAGATTCTTTGTTATGTAGCAACAGAACTGTAGCGATGGCTGACTTTAGTGTGTTGCTTTTATCCATGTGTGTCATATTAGAGTGCAGCAGTACAGAGTGATTGCAGGTGACTGCAGAGACAAAAACAAAAGCCTGTGGCAGGGATGGGTGAGAAACTGACTCTGGCTTAGCCCGCTCCGCTGTTGGCTCTATTAATTTCACACTTGGTTGCCTGTTGTAAGAACATGTGGCCTAATCCTTGCACTTCCACTCAGGGCGTCGGTGACCGCTACCTCTCGGAACTCTTATATGTCTCTGTCACACTAAAGTGTGTATGCGTGGGTTATTATTATTTTTTTAAGTCTGGTTGTTATTCTGTTGTAGTTGTCGTGTCCCTTCGACAACTACACTCGTGATTTTCCCAACTTTAGCCCTGATTCCTGATAACGGAGAACTGCCTCTCTACAAGCTGTCTTAAATTGCCAGATATTTTGAGTCAGTCTGATGTTACTTGAGCGGTTTTTGTTCATTGATTGTGTACTGTAAATAAGGGTATTTTTCTTCCCTCCCTGCTGCATCTCTCCATGCTACTTGCCTGCCTTCACTCCGAATATTAGGTAAGTGCCTCCTGTCTTTGACTCTTAGCTATACCACAACAACCACAGTGAAACATGTGGTGCACAGTACACTGTACAGGGTACGTGAACATTAGAGGGAACTCACATCAGTCTGAGTTTCCCAAGAATAAAAATCCTAAAAAAAATCCCGGGGGAAATATGCAGGTGAAGATGCTGAAGGTGCTGAAGGTATTGATATCTGTTTTGCTGGCTCCTCTTGGCGTGTGGGGAAGCTCTAAGTTAATGACAGAGGACAGAGGAGAGAGGGGATTAGCCTCCCAGGCTCCCTTGGAGGTCGTCAGAATGGAGATTGTCAGGGCGGTAGAGGTGTGTGGGATCCATCAAACCACGCTGAGATGCTGAAACTTCTGCAACAGTCTTTCTCTTCACTTTCTCCTCTCTGACACAAAACATTGCCTCAAAAGCCTGTCAAACATTGCAGGGGATTGACAATTTTGTTTCCAAATTATGTTTGCAGCCTTGTGTTAGTAGTTTTTTTTTCTTTCAAAGACAGCACAGCCAAATACAACAATTCTAATTCTGCAGAATTTGTAATGCTAAGCTCTTATTTGAGTCCTGGAGAGTAGTTTAGTGTGGACAAAACTGAGGAGTGTGCATGTGGGAATGTGTATGTGGACATGAACCTGTGTGTTTGTCTGCCTTTTTATGTGAGTGTGTGTTTGAGTGTGTAGTAAAAACACGGGCCTGTTAGGCTTATCCTGTGGGATAATGCCACATATACCCAGCAGATCTTATTTATTTCTGCTGCGTTTATTCTTCAGGATTTATGACAGCATTACAGAAGCTGTTTGCACAGAGCAGCATGTGGCTGGAAGAGATGACACTGGCAGTGAAAAGCCCAGAAGTTGCTCACTGCTAGGGGCATAAGGGCAAAGGTCATGAGGAGGGTAACCCTAGACCTCTCCAAGAAGTTGTTTGTTCATCATTGCTCCTTGCAAGGTTGGCATATGCAAATGATGTCTCTAACAAGCAGCGTGTTTTTTCTCCTTATGTGATGCATGTATCCTGAATGATCCGAGAACTTCCAAGCAGGTGCTGTCTGAATATTGACTATCAAAGCATTCCCACAATCATGCAAGTAGTTCTGATCAAATTAATGAAGACCACTCTATAAACACGTCCTGAAAAGGGAGACGCTATGTGGTTTGTATGGTGTCAGGTAATGCTGCAGTGTAACGGCAAAGTAAACCGTTTTCCTGCGGCTGAAGTTCACGGTGGAGCTCGTCGAGGGCCAGCTGAAGGAGGAGGGAGCTCTTCAGCCATGTGAACGTCTGGTGCATCGCAGGCAACAAAGGCTATGCTGAATGGATCAGCAGCATGTGTTCTCAATATGAGTTCAGTGTGTTCTCTAGGAGAGAGCCTAACCGAAGAGAAATGTCAGGATTAGAGTTGCCACAGCAAACGTGATGTGGACCTCGTAGGTACAAGGTCGTGGAGACAGTGTATAACGGGACACTGTGCAGTAGAGTCTGACTTACTATACTTATGATTTATTTCTGCATCCTCCAGAGATCATTCTTCTCCTGACCTTCAGAGGTGCAGGGTAGTGGTTTCTGGTTATTTTTTTAGTTTGTTTGTTTTTTTATCTTTGAACTGTTCTCAGAAGTCTAGGGGACATGGTTTTTGAATGCAAATCCAATCACCACCACACACCAAACACACACCCACACCAACCCAAACACCCCCACACATATACACACACCCACCAGCGCACACACACACACACACACAAACATACACAGTCTGTGGAAGACAATGGGCCAGCTCAGGGCAGAACATGGCCGTGCTTTGTCCTTCAAGGAAGAAGAGCTCCTCTCACCACACTTGTAGTGCGTGAAGGGCTCTCAGTGCAGAGGCAGCCTGCCCATTGTTGCTGGTGATGTAGGGGCACAGAGGAGGGAGCACCAGGGTCCAGCAGTGGCTGGCCAGGGAGCAGAGGAGCCAAGATGATCCTCCCCCTGCTGAGACTATAGGGAAGGCATTACCTCATCCCAGTGCTGACCCAAGGCCACCCCCCCCACCACCACCACCACCCCCAGCCCAGCCCAGCCCCTCCTCCCGCCCTGCCTTTACGACATCACAGCACTCCTGGCCTGCTGGCATAGCAACATCCATTAGATGTGACAATGGTAAAGAGCTAGAACAAAGACATCAGTAAAGCAATAATAGTGAGTGAAAGCTCCACGCTCTGTGCCTTTCGGCTTCTGCTGCGCGCCGCCAAGCCCTCGTTTGGGCTCTTGGATTGTCCTTCAGCCATCGTAGCTACAGCTGCATTGCACGCAGACAGGATTTGTTTGCTGTAAATAACATGTGGAGCGGGCCCGTGGCCAGATTCAGCCTATTTTCCCAGTGCCACTTACGGCTAATGATGGTGTTGTGCCCCTCAAACACAAGTGATCCTCAGCTGCTGCCGGCGTCTCAACACAGTCCAATGGTACGCCCTGCTCGGATTGGACGTGTGTCGAAGAGAGATTCACATGCCAGGGAATATATACTTTTCCTAAGCAGTCGCAAGTGGCCAATTGTCTGCGATGATCTGCACTAGATGCTTGAATCTTGATCTGCACTTGTAGCAACAGATCCAGATGGCATGATTGCCTCACTTCCTGGGGGTACATTTAAGTCACTTATATAGAAGTTAATACAGAAGGAAGGACTCAAACACCTGCTAGAGCTTTTTTTGTCTCTCTTGTCTCTATGAAGGTCGTCTTGCGATTTTTTTTTTTTTTTTTTTTGCATAAGAATATTCTTTTGTTAATTTTAAGGTTAATATGAATAATTGACCTCTAATATGAAACTAATGTCTCTTTTCATTGCATGTAGCTGTGCTAAAGGTTTGAAATCAGCCTAGACTTTTTTGAGGCTGCATGCTAATGTGGTTTGTAATGGATTGGCAGTGGCAGTGCTAACACTGAAATGGAAAAACCTATCCCATTAGAGAATGGATCTAATACTCAGTGCTGATGGCAGTATATAATGAATGTCAGGGCAGTGTGGAAAGTATATTATATCATATTCACAGTGGGCCTTTTTATAGGGACAAACAAAGCCCATTTAATCATACTGCTCTGCATCTAAGCATTTTTCCCTCCTAACTGCTGCTGTATATTACAGGTTTTTGTCACGTGGAGGGAATCACAGATTTCAGCAGGTCTCGGCTTGCTGGAACGATGCTGCACTATTTTTAGTTCAGTTTTTCTAGTTTTTTTTCCTCTTTAAAACTCCCAATAGCTCTATATTTGGCTGTGAAGCATTTGTTTGTCATATATATAACTGATTTGACTGCTTGGTACCACATATTGTATACAGGGCTGCTCCCAGCAGACTGCAGCACACTGTAGTTTCCATTTCAGTGCCACTGTCGCATAGAAAAAAAAGACTTGTGCCATAGACAAAAGGGGAGCTTTCAAGCACGGCTGTCTGTCTCACCATTCATCAGCCAACTGTAATGGATAGCCCAGTAAACTCTGGCCTGAGACCCAGCTAAGAATAATAGCTTTCTAAGTATAGCGGGAACAGATTGGAAAGGTTATACTGGAGCTCAAGCTGGCCAGGTGATGTGGCAGCTGCACTTCCTCTGCGAATTCCTTTGCTCTCAGTCACAGAGCCCATAGTCCCTGCATGCACCAAATGCCATTACATTCATGTTTGGCATGGCTCGCCCAAGTGCCTGACTAGAAGTTAAGCGTGAGTGGAATCTTGTAGCACTCAAGTAGTCACCACGGCTTCCTAATAGCCTGAGGCCCTGATCTGTTCTGTAGCACTGTCTCAGAGGGAAGGGGAAGTTCATTTGTCAGGTCATGAATGGTAGTCCAAGCACATTGGATTGATTTCCAGCGCCAACACGCCCCTCCTTGGCCCTTCCCCACTGCCCGTGACCATGGAGTGAAAGAGGGTATTTGTAAAAGTCTCCCAGCAGCCTTGATGGGCACAGTGGAGGCCCAGACACTGTGAGAGAGATGGACGGACACGTCACTCTTTCCCTCTTTCCCTCCGGATCCTTCTGGACACACACACACATACACACACACACACACACACACACACACACACATGGTTCCCATCCCAAACTCAACACCAAATTCTCTGTGAGAGAAAGAGGGGTGAAGTAGATTTGCTTTAACTAGTCCTGCCACATCCTTCCTTAACCTGACGTTTTGAAGGTCTGACTGTAGAGTGGAAGGGGAAAAGCATGCAGGAGCACTCGCTGAGATTTGTGTGTTCTAAGCACTTTAATTGGTTATACATGCTCTGCAGTCCCCCACAAATTAGGAATTGGAATTGTGGTAGCAGTGTTTTCACAGCTCATTCACCTGTAACCGTTTAATGTGCCTTAAACCATGAGGGCACTCAGGTTTTCATCGGGCTGTTCCAGACACCTTAGCAAAGCGCTGGCCCTGTTTCCCTAGGTGCACTGCTTGTGGAGGTGTTGAGATGTGGGAACGGGTGAAGCCTTCACCCCATTTCTAGAGTGGGGCCTTTGCTAGGTCTTCTCGGCTGGTTCTTGGCCCCGCTTCTCCTCTTTCCCCAGCTTGGCAGACAGACCAGTCCCACACTGCTCTCAGTGTCAGCAGGAGAGGGTAAATGATCTTTTTCCACAGTGGTTTGCCTCCCCATGACAGGTTCACAGTTTTGTGTTCAGCGCTATACCTGTCATGAGAGGAAGGCCAGTCGGTATTTGTTCTGCTTTGTTTTGAAAGGTGACCAGCATCTCTCTAAGGGAGGGATTTATGCACACAACTGTTCATTTCCACAAGCCTTCCCTTCACTCTCCAGTAGGATTTTTCTCTCTGAAAACAGTGAGGAATTTTTGGCCCCAGTTGAAATGTCTCAAGAATATGAAAAGAAGGAGAACGAGGAAACTAGTACCATTAAAATTAATGAGGAAGATGAAGGCAGGTGGAATTTGTTTAAAGGGTAGTGAAAGTGGTCCCTGCTTTATTAAAGCTAATATGCCACTTGTTCAAACAAAAACGTGCTGACTTGGGCTGGCCAAGCAGAGGAACTGCAAACTGATGAGTCAGACTTTCATTCGGCCTGGTGGGAAAAGGGAGGGAGAGAGAGAAATGGGGAGAGAAAGAGAGAGAGAAAGGTGGAGAGAGAGAGAGACAGAGAGAGGTAGAGAATGCTCCCAGAAACCCTCCGTACTGCCTGCACATGTATACATGAGTGCAGGGGAAAGTTAAGATGCTCAAACCTCTCCTACGAGGTCTTCTAACGCTGCAACTCAGCTCCTCTCAGCACGAGCTCCTCGCAAGAGATCCATCGCCGCATCTCCCTGACGCACCACACTACTCTGGGGTTCGGCAGCGGACAGGCTTGGCCCTCGTCCCACTGCTGCAGCACCTCCAAGCTCAGGTGCATCGCTAGGTGAACAGCTATCTGGTGGAATAACAAGCCTTAGCTTGAAAAGAAGCCCCTTGGTTCTTTGCGTTTTACAGAGGAGCCTTCTGAAGTTAGCATGAGACGCTCACAGACAATTACTGCAGCTTTGCTGAGCCACAGTAGTGATGTGAAGTAGCAGCCTGATTACCCTTCAATCTTTTTGTAATCACTGGAAAAATAAGTTAGAATTAGAATGCTAATCGATGTCCAGAACTCACTAGGGAAGGAGAGAAATTTATCAGAGCTACACAAAAAGGTCCTTCCTCAAACAAGAGTGGCATAAACATGCCAAAGTTTACAAATGATCACCCTAGACTTTTTTTTCCCCCCAGAGCCATGTATATCGGGGGTTATTTTAAAGCTGTAAAACTCCCATGATTCAGTGCTGAAATTATTAGCCCATTGAAAAATTGCCACCTATTTTTTCTAAAGTCAGCATGCTTGGGCTATTGTTATTCAACAAGCGTGTTCGCTGCTCTCTCAGCACTAGAATATGTTGTCATGACAACCAGTTGGCCTCCTGTTGCTGATGTTGATCAAGACCTATCTGTGCATGTGAGTGAGTGTATGTGTGTATTTGAGAGATGCAGGTTTTTGTTACTCTTGAACTGAGCAAAGTCTGTAGGGGGGCCATTCAAACCATAACTTGACAGTGATCTAAGGCGATTGATATCTGCAATAACATCGGATTGGGTTAAGAGAAAAGAAGGCTCGCAGCAAAACCCAGTGATTGACGATAGGAAGAGCAGTAGCAGTCTTGAGAAGCAAATCCTTGAATTATCTCCCAGAAAATACCCTTTCTTTACCTACAACCTTCACCTGCTCATCATCCACCCATATGGCCATGCAGGAAATCTAGTTGTTTACAGAAATCCATGCCCTTCCTAACTCTTACCTTTTACATGTTTACATTATTCTGACAGAAAATAATAGAGTTCCGTGTCTCAAACCTGCCCATCTGCGTTGCTATAGCATCATAAAGAGAGACATTAGAAGGATTAATTTGTTGTGTCTGCACCCATTAGCAATGACAAATTGACATAGTCTTTTACGATGAGGCTGAATGGTGCTGATTTACGCTGTCACATGTCAATGAAGGCTGAGTGCCTACAGCCGCTCTGCAGAATATTCACAACAGCCTGCCAGAGAGGGACCAGTCATGGCCATAGCAAATTGGCTGCTATTAATGAATTATACCCCCACCCCCACACCAACCCCACCCATCAAGAAAAAAAAACATCAATTATAGCAACCACTTCCTGTTCTGAAGTGGTCAGTCTGAGCAGTGGAGTGTTGAAATAATTCGATGGTAATCAGTGACAGATGTGTTTATTTTCCTGTGTGGCAACATATGCCTCTGTTCTTCAGCAGGAGTTGTTCAGAGAAAAACCCTCCGCCGTACCATGTGTAGGATTTGTACACGTAAAATGCGAGATGGAGTGGGCGGAGCCAGGTGTCCAGACAGCTGTTCCAGGATCAATGAGACTTTGCAGCTGAAAATAAGAAAAAGCAATAATTAAGATGTCGGATTTCAGGTGTCAGGAGCATTGACGTATATGTAGATCTTCATGGTGATAAGAGGAAACTGGCTGTTTGGGGGCTGAAGTCTAAGATCAATATTCAAAGATGAGCACGGGCCACTAATGGACCATGAGCGACTGACTCTGCTGCTCATGTCTCTGCTGCTCCAGTTGAATGCCTTAGGTTTTTGGGGGGTTTTTTTTCCTTTGTCTTCGTTCTGTCTGAAGAATCAATAAGCAGTGATTCAGTGCTTGGAAGGAGAAGCTCACTGTTCCACAACTCCCTCTCCGGCTGCTCGTTTACAGCTGTGGTGGAGCGAGAGATCGGTGGCTCGTCTAAACCACAGCCTGAGGTGGAAGACGTCTCTCATCGCAGGCGTCACCATCACCGGCTGCTCGGGTTGGGGAGAAGAGCTGATGTGGGAACATCAAACAGCTTTAAGAGTGACTTTACTAGCTGTCTTTCTGTGACAAGGTTAGATGATTTCATTAGACTTTAGTAATACACAACAAACAAATAAATACCAAGTAAACTAATAAATAGCAAACAAATCTGAACTGAATCCAAATGTTTTGAGATGGCTAACTGCTCTTTTCACAGCGGTACTCTCCTGTATATTCTCCCAGCATGGCTTATGTTTGCAGCAAACAGAATTTTGCATCTGTTTGCCTCTGTTCACAAACAGTCATTGCAAACGTAAAGCTAACAGACCAAAAGGTAACTTTTGTTTGTTCAAGTTCGCAAACGTTTGCTAACAAGGGTTGGATTGGGAGATGTTTGGGTGGCGCACAGCAAAGGGAAATGAGCACTGACTCTAGGTGGTGTCAGGTGAGACAGTGGTTCGGATGGGAGGGGTCTGGGTGAGACAGTGGTCAGGGTGGGAGGGGTCTGGGTGAGACAGTGGTCAGGATGGGAGGGGTCTGGGTGAGACAGTGGTCAGGGTGGGAGGGGTCTGTCCCTTTGTGTGTAAAATATCACGGTTTTCTGTAATAGATGCTGCTGCCCTGCAGGCCTGAAACTCTTCTGGTGAATGACATAGCTGGAGTGTTATGGAGGAAAGGGACCGGCACGAAAAACACACCATGCACAGCTCAATTGGACTGCTTGACACATGAATCCAGAGCCACATTCTGCGGGTGAATCCAGAGCCACGTTCTGCGTGTGAATCCAGTTCATCCTGATGGAATGAGGAGATGCATCATGTTTGAATAGGATGTGGACTGAACCCTGGAGAAAGGCTCCATTCCGCTGTGTTCTAGAGCTCTGGAGGTGTGGAGCAGTGAGTTTATGGAGCTACAGTGGGCTGCCGGTGAAGACCCTCCAGTGGAATCTGTTTCATAAAGCAGTCACACTCAGAAAGGCTTTTTGAGCTCTTTCTCGAGTAGCTGGTTCGTGCCTCTGTGGGAGGCATGTCATATCTTTCCTATCATGAGTTTGGCCCCTTTATTGATCTCTCCACTTTCCCAGCAATTTCTAAAGGTTAGTCAGCTATGACAGACCCGCCTCTTTGAACAAAGGGACCAGAAGAATGCATGGCATTCCTCTGTGTTGTCAGCAAGTGGAGTTTCTCCAAGTGTGCTGATAAGTCTTGGACTACCCAAGGTTAGAGTAATGGAGAAGTAATGAGACCAGGTGTTTGCACACAGTTCTGCCAATGTGCTCTTCACTCAGAGCTGGGTAATGGAATGTGGCAAAAGTGTAGGAGATCTGGAGAGGGAGAATGACTCACTTTTTGGGGGAGGTCATCTAATCGCTGCCAAAGATAACATTTTATTTTA
Source organism: Sternarchorhynchus goeldii (assembly GCA_028565775.1). NCBI lineage: Eukaryota > Metazoa > Chordata > Actinopteri > Gymnotiformes > Apteronotidae > Sternarchorhynchus > Sternarchorhynchus goeldii. Next base: position 19,207,332 of record JAOXYF010000003.1, read on the forward strand.
TTTTTATCTCCTGAATGTCATGTCAGCTGCAATCAGAGACATGCCTGAATGTAACCGTAACCCAAATTTAAAAACTACCTGCTTAATTTCCCCACTGACATGGTTGGTTCTTGATCTTAGGCTGGTCGTTAGCTTACAGTGATATTTATTAGCGTTACCGCTTATGCGATATTTTTCTGATTTGTGGGTTCTTTTAACTTTGCAAATGCTCTTGGGGAAGTTTAGGATATTAAAGCAGATGGCCACCAAGCAGAAGACAAGTCTGGAATGACCTCTGTTTGGTGTAAAAGAAGAGCAGAAGAGACTTTCTTTTATGCCGTCAGGAGTGATACTGAGTGAAGTTCTCTGTTCCTCTTTGAAGTTTTAACAGATGGAAAGAACAGCAAAATAGACAGACTGCAGCAACCCATCCCAGCCCTTAAAACTCCAGGGCTTCAGCTTCACCTTCTTTATCTGTCTCCTTATCTTCTCGTCTTTATTTTCACAGGACTGAGGTGTGTGTGTGTGTGTGTGTGTGTGTGTCTATCTGTATGGTTGTTTTTTGGGGTTTTGTGTGTGTATATGTGTATGGTTGTTTTTGTGTGTGTGTGTTTGTGTGTGTGTGTGATTTTTAGAGACCCTGGAATTTTTTGTTGAGACCGAAGAACCTTCACTCTTCACTGTTTCTTAGACCATCCAGAAAATACTCTAAATTACTCAGCATTTCTCAAGAGTGTACAAAAAAAAAAACCTACCTCAGCGCTGAAGGCCAGCGGTGTTTGTAAGTAACCCTGCCTCTCTGAGGGAGCTGAGTAAACATGCTTGCTCTGGCTGCCTGTTTTTCTCCCCTGCAAACGTGGCCTCAGCAGGATCAATATTTTCCATTAGAAACAACACAGTGATTGTGTGGTCTGTATAGACCACTCCTACCCAGAGAATGGCTTTAGCCACTTTATTAATTAGGAGACACATTGGTGCCTGAACCAAGTCTAGGCACTGTGGCTCATTGATGTGGTACACTCCCCCACAGTCCCTCACAGCAGGGCAATCGCTTTTCAGCTCAGCTTAAAAGAAAAAAAGTGGAGTTGCTCTTTATGTGTACTATACTAAAACCAGATGCCCACTTTTCTCTCTGTTTGTGAATCCCTAGAGATTTGTTTCAGGTCAGACAAGCAGCTTCTTGGAGGGGGGCGGGCTGTGCGGTATGGTGTCAGATGGAGGGGAGGGGCTATGCAGAGTGTGTCGTCAGATAGAGGGGAGGGGCTAAGCAGCGTGATTCATTCAAATGGGGTCACTGCAACATGTGGCGTCAGATGGAGGGAAGCTATGCAGCGTGGGGTCAGATAGAGGGGAGGGACTGTGCAGCATGGGGTCAGATACAGAGGAGGAGTTATGTTGCATGGGGTCAGATGGAGGGGAGGGGCTATGCAGCATTGCGTCAGATAGAGGGGAGGAGCTATACAGCATGACTAACTCAGCCGGCAAATCGGTACTGAGAGAGATGTTGCTTGCCCTGACCTTTTTGTCTTTCTTAATGCAGGGGCAATTCGTAAAACTCACTTACATTTTTTTTTTTCACAAAGTGAATGCTTTTAATTAAGTGACAGACACAGAAGGTTATGGAATTGCTGAGCAGTAAATGAATAGCAAACTTGCAATCAGTGAATACTCCCTTAATATCGCTGAGAATTTACAACCCAACAGGAGCAGAGCATTATTCTTAAGAGCAATTGTCCGTGTTAATGAAAGCAATGAATAGTTTTTTATGTTATATTTTTCCTCACACATATGAATTATAGTAAATGGAGAGGTTTGCACAATGCATGAGTGCTGAAGATAAGTGAGAAAAAGCCTGATAGGTCACAGGGTAAAGACAAGTGTGATTGAGTGTCTGTGCATTTGCCTGGGCTGCTCTCACATTCAACCAAAAGACAATTAGAAATTATAGAAATTATAGCACTAACCAGGAGACCAATTATGGCACAAATCAAGGAAACTTCTAAAACTTGGACGTATTTTGAGATGTCCTAAGAGATAATACAGTGTGCTTTAACTGTGAATGTTAAACCTATTTGGCCAGACATGATGCCATGGAGACAGACCTCATTTTGATGTCTTGTCCTTGCCCTTTTAGGATCCACAGCACAATTAATAAAACAAGGAAAATAATCAACAACTGCATTGTTGTTTTTTTATTATTAGGAGTAATAAGTATATATTACCATTAAATATGAGGAGTAATAGAGTATTATTAGGAGTAATAGAGTATTATTAGGAGTAGTAAGTATTATTAAGTATTCTACATGGCTATTTCAGGAATTTTCAGGAATTTAGTTCTGTCAGATGTGGTCGATGCACAAAATCTACTGAATTATTTCATACTGTTTCAATCCCTACTTTTAGTGCAACCTTCACAATGTGTTCGATTGATTTTAGAAATGTCAAAGTCATTTGCTCCAAGCCTAATCTCGACTCTCACCAGCTTTAAGACACAATTTTACAGTTGCCTTCAATTTCATTACGCAAGAACAAGAACAGGACAGAAATGTGAATTCGGTTCGGGTTACATGATTGTGAAGTGCTGGCCAGTGTGAGATCTAGTGAGTGGGATGAGTATTGTATCTAATCTCAAGTAGCAGCCTGAACACTCAGAGGTGCTCTGCAGAGATCTGTGTCAGAATATCTTGTTTCCTACTGATGACAAGTTTAGTTTTGCAACTACAAAAGCAGTATCAGACAGGAAACGTTTCTGTCAAAATTGAGCGCCCCCAACAGGAAGTGTTGATTAAAAGAAGCTGCTTTACTGGACAGAAAGCTGTCCACATCTGTCCAATTAGTAAAACATCTGGACATATTGGGATGGAAAGCATAATCTAGCCTCAGGTAAGCAGCCGTTTGCCTGTCTTTGTGTAAAGTAGCAAGATTTTAATTATTTTCAATATTCTTGATTTTGAATGAGTTGGTTTCCCAGAGGGAAGGGATGCACTTGGACATCTTTTTAACAGCCCAGAATGGCCCAAGTGAATGAGCCCTGGGCCCCTTTTAGATGCATCTCTGTTGATGAAAATGAACGATGGCATTTGCTGACAATGAAATAATTGCCTCCTAATGTTGGTAAAATGGGCCGTTCTGGAAAAAGTGCACAAAGCAAGCTGGAGTCACCACCTTTGCTGAATAACTCACTGCCATTTCCCAGCCTTCATGTTAATTTATGACCAGATTTGCTCTCTGCTTGTAGATGGAGCATAAGATGCACATTTACCTACTAACTGTTCTGTGCAGTCAGTGGATTTAAAAGCAGAGGCTGCTCCCTGTTTTGGGTTTCAGTACCGGTACGGTTGGGTGAGCCACCACACACTTAATACCTCCATCTGTTAAAATACTAGTGCCTGTTTTGTTTTCTCTTCACGCTTTTGTTCTTGTAATTCCTGCATATAGAAACCAGCTGGTTTTAATTAAAAACAAAACCAGTGAAATTGGTGTGGTATAGAATGGTAATCCAGAAAGCTGAGGGAGAAAAAACAAACAAACAAACAAACAAAAAAGTGGGTAATCCTGAAACAAAGACCACCTTTTATCGTCCAGCAGAAGCCAGGGATAATGCGGTGTGTTTATTTATGCACGCTGGCCATCTTTAAAGAAATGGAGTCCTTCCTCTGGGGCTCTTAGGGTCCGTTTATTGTTCATATGGAGCAGAACCACTTTTGTTTCCCGCCGCACGTCCATAGTGAGCGTCTGCGGCATGTGCAGTTGATTCAGAACATCTGCAGACGTGTGGTCCTCACACACTTCCTGCTGCTGGGCTGCTGTTCTCATTCATCATCCAGCAACTCCACATACTTCTGGTGCCCTGCTTCCTGACCAGTTTTTAAGTGCTTCTTAAGAACTTCAAAATCCGACCTAAATACTCCCATTTTGCGTGCTCTCTTGTAGTTAATTGTTGCGCCAATCTCAGTATAACTAATTTGTTTACTATATTACCAAAATTTCTTTCTTTTTTGAAGTCTGCTGGACCCAAAGCAGCATGTGACAGGTTTAATTTTTGGAACAAACAGTTCAAAATGGACATTGAAACTATGTTTTAATTTACATTTATAAAGGACCTAAGTATTTTCTTTCCGTAGTGATTCTTCTTTATATTATTAAACAGCCATTACTGTCACCTTGTGGCCTGGATGTATCAGAGATTCTATACTAAACATATATTTAAACATGGCTGCTTCCACGTGGATGCGCTGATCTATGGAGCAACTTGCTCATTTGAGGGCCACAAAGCAAAATATTTTAAATAATAATCACTTTTAGAAATGCTGTTTGCTAGTTTGTTGTAGTAAAAAAAAAATACTCCTTTAATTATTTTTCTAACAAGCTTTCACTATTGTCAACACCATTGCCATCAGATTTCTTTTGTGAAAAATAGCATGTGGGTCTCAAGAAGTGGCAGTGACACAATCATTACACCACCTGCTGAACGTAAATCACTTTTGACTTCATAGAGGGCTGTACCGCGTTGTTTTATTTTAGACCAAAGCATTTCAAAAGAGCACGTGCTTGCAGTGCTGGAGGGAGAAGTCTGGGTGGAAGCATGACCGCTGTAGCAAGACCCATGAGCGGTTTTTCATTAAAGAAGCCAAACAGTAGGAGCCAGCAGAAATGCGCTGTGTGAAAAGCTGCAGTTTGGAGACCCAGCAGAAAACACGTCCACGTCTGATGCTTTAGCTTTTTACTGATGCTGTGGGCCAGTGCTCAGCCCCACTTTCCTGAAGCTGTGCACAATCAGTCAGCGTGGTTTTACCCACATTCTCTTCCCAGTTTTTTTTTTCCTGACACTGTAAAACTGGAGAAATGTGTCATCTGCCTGGTTTGTCAGTCTGTAACTCAAGCCCACAGTAGGAATTGTTGAGCTCATTCTACAAAGCAGGACAGAGGGTTTCCATAATGTGAGAAGGCAAAGCTGGAACCAGTGCCAGGCAAACACTCCTCCTCCAGGTATGTGGCGCTGGGTCTTTGCCTGTCATGGTTTCCTGTCATGAGGAACCGTTCCAGGAGTCACTTCAGGCTTCTGCAGGCATGCTGAGGGATACTTGTCATTCTTTTCTGGACCTTGGTGTGCTCCTGTTTTATGTGCAGAGTTATTTTACACACATTTCTAATAGACATTAGCCAAGCGACAGGAGAGAGCAGGGAGCTTATCAGCCACAATTAATGCTTCTGCTCTGCTTTGGTGATGTCATGGTGTACTAAGAACAGAATCAGTGAGCAAAACAGCATTCACCCCCTCCCACTCCACTCCCTGCTTCCATCAGCCCCGTGAGGGTAAAATAGGAGTCTCTGGTTTTGGTATGCAGTGATATGCAGTGACTTCCTCCTCCATGATGGTAATACAGGAATTTAGAAAGGCTGCAGTGTAATCAGAGGATATCCAGGGACATTTACATTTGTCTGAACATACTTCAGGGCCATTATGAAGAACACTGTGAACTGACTGTTAATTAGTTTTCACAATATTGTTTTTATAAACCTATTCGCAGTTTAAATAAACTGTATGATCAAAGAGCCATGGCTTTGAAAGTCTTTTGTGTTATTGCCAAATATGTTCAAATTCACAGCCAAAGAGCAGAAGGAGAACAAAGGAAAATGGCAGGTGCAGATGTTCTGTTGCTGAGGGTAGAATTCAACAATGCGACTGTTAAAGAGACATGTGTCACCAGGTCAGCAAAGAATTCAAGATATATCATTTCAGTGTAGTTGAGTATATTTGCTTTTGTCTTTGTGGAAAGCTGATATGACTTATATGTAGATATGTGGAAAGTTGATATGACTTAACATTAATAATGAATTCTTTTTTCAAAGTTTTTTTTTTGGTGGGGGTGGGCATTATATTAGAATCTAAATGTAAGGCGATGGTGAATTTGGTTATGAGGGAAACCAAAGATATGAACATTGTATATTTGCTATTTAGACTGTAGCTCAAACTCTAATTGGAATTATTGAGTGTGAAAGCAGTTAATACTCATACATTTCTTAAAGACAAAACTAAAGATGTGTAAAAGTGTGTTAGTAAGATGTTAGGTGCTAGTCAAACAAGCACCTAACCAAGCAGCTAGCAGTCTTTACTGTGGTAAGCAGCCTTACATGTGGACACTGAGCTCTGAGGCTGTAGAAAAGTGGCCTGGCAAAATCAACAGGCTGTTTTTGTCACACTGGATTGTAGTGAATAGAATCTTCCAGAACGAGTCATAGTGAGCACACAAGTGCATTTTTTTTTGGCATTTGTGATCTTATCATGTTGTTCCAACAGCACCAGTTGTGGTCTCAGCAGGCATTTGACATTGTTGAAAATAGGTTTTGTGGCCCCTGTGTTCCTCGTAGGCAAGCGGGAAGCTCTTTGGCCAGTGAGAGTATGGTGAGAATAATGAATGTTAAAGTGTGTTTGGCAAGGCACAGGTGAGTGAGCAGCTCTTCAGATAGAGGAGTGAACACTCCCCTGTACCTCATCCCAATCAGAAGGAAAGGTCAAAGCTGGCAGGAGTGCTGGCAGCCTCAGCCGCTGCTCCGTACCCAGGCTCCAGGGTCGACAGTGTGCACTCCTTCTCTTGTCCCCATGGCCTTGTTGGCTAGACCATCTCTTAATCTCCCTCAAACGTTTTTCATCAGCCTGTTTTTCAGGTGCTAATACCACCTGCTTCTCTCCAAAACATACCCACACACACACACACACACACACACACACACACACACACACACACACCCTTTATGAGCTCTCAAGGTAATGCTCAGATAAGCAAATCATTTATAGATCGGTTCATTGGCAATAGCATTGTACATAATAGCATTATATTGAAGCAATGGTTTGCATATGGCAGGGTCAACTCTGCACACTCTCTGCTCTAGTGAAACGGGTCTATCTGCAGAGATAAAAGGGTCCGGTGCATTTGTTTAAGCACCCTCCCCTCCCCCCCCCTGATTTCACTGGAATAATTACCTCCGTTGCCATGGTGTAGTGAAGGGGCCTGGCGTTTTTGTGACCAACTAAAGCACAATGACATCAGGCTTGCAGCCCAGGGGATCCGGGGCCCAGTGAAAGGCCTTTGTTTTCTCAGCGTTCATTAGCGTGGTGGGTGATACTCAAGTTCCCTTGAGGGCTCTGCAAATTGCCAGTGAGTCATCAGAAAAGGTGGAGAGAAGGTACAGGACCGTCCCACCTACCCATAATGTGCGATGGCTTTATTTATCAACCGTTGGACCATAACAGCATGAGGCAGCTTTCCCTCGCATCAGCTGTACTGATGCGTGTGAGCACATTTTTGCTTGCACAGATTTTGCGTCCGAGCTGTTGTACAACCTATTGCCTCGTATAAATAGCTATGAGTGTGATGTGATTTGCAGCTTAATGCTTATGTCATAGCTCTAGCTGATAAATCACCCTGGTAATAAGCGGGGTATTTTTAGATTCTTTGCCTTTGCTGTTGTTGCCTGCCAGGTCCTGTCTGAGGACCTGAAGCCTGCTTACTGCAAACCTGAAAGAATGATGGCAAATGTTGGTGTCTTGCTAAGAAAGTGGATGGAACAATGTTAGCCCCCACACGTCATCTGTTTTGGGCGCTTGTGGAGGTGTTGTCTTCCCTGCCTCTCCCCTTTCCTTCATCCAGGTCATAGAGGCAAGGGAGAACGTTATATGCAAACTGAGACAAAGGGATGTAAATCAGTGCGTGGAGCCAGGCTGAGCACAGGGGGAACAGGGATGAAGGGATGGGCTGATCTGTTAAGATGGTTCTTGGGACCAACGCAGCCCTCCCAAAGGAGCATGGAGATACCAGCCCTCCCAAAGGAGCATGGAGATACCAGGTGTCAGAGCTAGGAGGCTTGATGGCTGTGTCACTGCCGCGTGTCAACATGTTATCTGTCTGCGGGTGTTTTTTTAGTTATGTTGCATTCTGTTAGCGTGCTCGATGTGTGTGTATATGTGTGTGTGTGTGTGTGTGTGTGTCTGTGTGTGAGTGTGTGTGTGTAGAGGTCTATGGGGGTGGAGCTGGAGGCTAGCCAGGGGAGCTGATGTGGATCCTGTTAACACAGGAAAGCAGGCAAGCGAAGGAGAGTGCACTCTGGCATTTCAATCTTATAGTGATGCTGTGTGAAAATCTTGCCCATGAAAAATAGTGTCCCCGGGATAGTCAAGCAGGCAAGGGTTAGCATTTGCTAGTTTCATGCAATGCTTTCTAAACAGCCAAACTGAAAATCCAGCTGCCCCAATCTTAGTTATATATGTATTGAGGAGCCACTATGCACACTAATCAGTATGTGTTTCACAGCTCCAGTCGCTCATAATTCAAACAAAAGAAATATTTGTGTTATCTGAATGTCAAAGCTCCCCTCGAGAATAAGACAGTTTTCAGGAAAATGTAATAAATGACTTTAACTTAAATAGACTTTCCCAATTTGGCCTGATTTATGTATTTTTCTTCTTTTATTGTGTGACCACATGCTTGTTAGCTGATGGAAAAAACTTATGGCACTTTATAAGTAACACTCGAGTGCATACACATCTGAGCGTTTCTTCAGGATTTACAGAAGAGCAGCATGATGGTGAGCTTCATTGATCAGGGTTCTAATCTTGTCTTGAAGAAAAGCTGGTTGATAAAGGGTTCCAGTATCACTGTCAGAATAAACACACTTTACAGCCAATCCTTTCTCCTTCATTACAGTGCTGGTTTGTCTTCATTATTGTTTTTTTTTAAATGCCTTGAAACTACATTGAGAGACAAAGGCTGATTACAACAAGCTGTTATGTCAATAGTGGAGGATTTGGCTACAATATTAGGTGGACTAGTATGATCATGAAATGTAATAAAAAAATTTAATAATTTCCTTACATAAAGAGAATTAATAGCTTTAGTAGATTTTCATGTTAAAACTAGTTCAGTTGTCTGCCAATTGTTCCACACATTTTTAATGAGAATTTTCTTCACTGAAACTCCACTGAGTCTCCATTGAAACATTGTAGTGCTACAACTGTTTCTACTCCATGACGATTGAAGTAACGTGAGGACTGCTGGAGTGATGGATAAAAGCATGTCAGCCTCACTATGGCTGTAGAAGCTGGTGAGACAGCTGAGAGAGGTGAGACAGGTGAGGCTGGTGAGACAGGTGAGGCTGGTGAGACAGGTGTCACTGTGTACTCGGGATTGTTGTTCCCTTCTTTTCTCTCCTTTTCCCTTATCAAGCTCCCAGTCTTACTAAGACCAGCCCCTCCACCTCCTGCCACTCCTACACCACTCACCCAGAATATTACTTCCCCAGCCCAGCTGAGAAAGGCAGGATCCTTGGTGCATATGTTAGTGCCAAGAAAATGGCTGAGTTTATACGTAGGAACGTGTGCCAGAGAGAACAGACTGTCAGTATTATCTGAAATGATCTGCTCATGTCAGTGGTCTGCAGTACTCCCACAACACAGAGAACATTCTCCACCTCAGAGAGTAGAACTCTGTTTTGCATTCTCTCACTCTCTGAACTCAAACATTCTGGGATTAACTAGCAGACTGTTGGGGGATCAATTAGAAGGCATATTTGGCCATGTGCTGAAATTGTGCTGTAAGAATATTGTAGATATTTGAGAATTAGAACTGAAATGGCTATTAGACATATAGTTTGCCTACAAAGAAACAAAAACAGACTTTAGCCTGTCACCCCTATGCTTTATAGAAATAGCTGCATTTGATTCATCTTTGGTTTTATCAAAATGATTTTTGCTTTCATTATTTTTGGTTATCCAAGATCCAGTCATACTTGGTAAGCAAATTGAAATGTTGTTTGAGCTGTTCCTCTGATTACTTTTAATGATCACCAAACAGAGGGAAGGGGGAGCTCAGCCTGAGAAGCTGCATCGCATACCTAAAGTCTCTGATGCCATAAATCCTAATAAATGTTATTGATGTTAGATCATAGGGATCATTAATTGAAGGCTGTAGAGGCTCTGAAACACGAAATCCCTCCACAGAACAGGAAGATAACAGTGTCCCTGATTTTACATGCTGCCACTCTCCTGAAAATGAGTTATGGCAAATGTTGAACACAACAACAATAACAACACCTGTGTACATTTACCTGCAGCGAGTCAAACTCAACAAGAACTGAAAGAAAAGCAAAGCGGATCCATTTTGATATACACGGAAGACTGATGGCCACTTTTTTGCAAAACAATTTTGGGCCGATGACTCGTCGTCACAGCGGCGCCTGCTGCAGGAACCTGGAGCCCTGGGCCCCGGGCTGGTGAACCACGGGCCCCTGCTGCTGCTACAGTGTGATTGTCGGGGACATCAGGTGCCATATTACTTCAGGAAGTGGACTGCAGCGACCTGGAGAGGAGAAGTTGGATAACTAATACAATTCTCTCACCTGAGGCTGATGAGACTCGTTTGGCAGACAGAAAATTAATTGCCAGAATGGAATGGGAGCCTGCTGGTTCTAATCGTACTGATTAATTAATTATTGCTCTGAAAGGTGTTACTTAGGAATGAAGTACCAGGAAGCGTAAAGGGGGGTGCGAATGCAGTCTAATTACATTAAGCAAATCTGCCACCATCCACCAATCAGAATGACAAAAGAGTGTTTGCAGTGCTTCCTTTGGCTTTTCTTTGTTTTGGTTTTTTTTAAAGCTTGTACCCAGGAACATTCTCTCTGTGTAATATTCATGATTATGCAAAGCGAGGATGATTTCTTAATTGCCATGGACACAGCTTTGGCGGGAGGAGGGAAGCCGGGTTTGGCCCTTGTGTGGCCTTTCCTCGTTAGCGTTAGCTGCTCGTCTAGACCTGGAGCAGGCGACGCCCCGGTGACGGCACCGCCCCCGGTGACGGCACTGCGTTAGCTCAGGACTCCGAGGCTGTGGACAGACGCTGGACCACGGAACCCCCTGCGTCTGCATCCCTGGACGGAGAGCAGCCGCAGGATTCATTCCCCACTTCGAAAATGTCGCAGACACTTTGTTCCCTATATTCATCTTTGCCTCAGGTAGACAGCATGCCGTGGATATTTATGTCCTCTGGTTCCAAGATATTTCACAGAAAAAATGCTTCCCTTTTCATATGCTCTTAGATATTAACATAGGAATGAGGCCTTTCTAATGCAAAATATACAACAGTGTCATGTTTTACCTCTTATGACATTAAATGCCTTGTCATGACAAGTATGGTGTCAGGAAGGTACATGATAGTTCGCAGTTGCTTAGTCTTAAAGATAAATGACTACAAATAGCGCAGTTAGCCCTGAACAAGACATAATGCTGTTAAATCCTGTACAATAGCAGTATGATATCCCTAGCAACTACATGATTCCCTTTTTGAACCACACACTTGAAAGCTAAGGGATTAATGTTTCATCAGACATCTTAGTTCAAATTAGCAGGGTACTGTGCACTGATTGCCGGATGGTGATTAACCATTAAAGCATCTGTCTCTTTCTCACAGTTTAGTCACTTAGGAAAACCTGCATGGGCTATGGCATCACACCCCTTCCTTTGTTCCTATTCAAATGACTTTGACTTAAATGCCTTTTAGGTGTCAAGGTGACTCCAAACCAGCCAGAGAGGCAGGAAACTTCAAAGTAGGCTGAGCGACGTTAAAAGGCCAATCAGCCAGTCAATCTCTGAATTGCTGAATTCAATAATTCAGAGAGAAATTACTGCCTGTAGAGGGAAAGTGAATAATTCAGGATATTATGACTTGCAAGTTCCTCCATGCAAGTAGTAAAGATGATTAATTCAACATCTGGACTAATAGAGATTCAGTCAGTGCTTGATTTACAGTGTCGTGCGGAGGCACTATCTGCTTCCCTGCTCTCTGTCTGTGCCACGCATTTCTGCTTCTTTCCTCACAAAAAAGGCTGAGCTCCACGGAACACATTTCGCTTCCCGTTTACACACACGAGTGCAAAGTCTCCCCAGCTTTCCATGTGCAGTGGGTCTGTTTAAATGGCTTTAGCTTTAACTAAACGCTCTATTACAAAATGATCCACTCCTATGATAATTGCAGGGAACATGCACTTTCCTGCGGTTCCTGATTGATATGTGAGGAACAAAACTGGTGAAATATATTTGCTGGAATGGTCTGGGGTCTTTAAAAAGTTATGGTTTGCAGTGCAGTCAGTTCACATTAAGGGAGTGTTGCTTTTTTAGCTACAAGGCACTGGAAATATATCTTCGAAAATTTATATCCTCCAAAAAATAGATGTGGAAGCTCCAGTCTGGATAAAGGAAAAGGACTGGCTGCATTTTCTCTAGCAAAGGGGACCGTAATGTTGAATTATTTCTGCAGTGCGTTTCCAGTTAGTGACTTTGTGTTACTTTCTCTAACTTTTTTTGGGTGTTGCATTGTTCCTTAAAACACACCGAGGCCAGAACATAAATCTGTCATAGTCGTACCTGAAGAACCCTACTGTGCCTTTAATCCCTCTGATGATGGTTTTGATAGCTTATCTTCATATGCAGTCAGAATAATCACACATTTCAAGATCCTTGCACAAACAAGCCTCTTTTTTAGAGTATTACAGAGTGTGGCTGTGAAAAGGGTGAAGGTTACTGTCGGCCAGGCACACATAATGCGTCCAATTGATGAAATTTTTTCATGTCTCCAAGAAATCAATGGCTCCCTCCTCCAGGGGTGAACATGTGATCTGTCATGTAGAGGGATCCCAGCAGTACTGCAGTGCTCACCCGCCACCGTGCCTGCTCACCCGGGCGCCAACCTCCTGGAACCAAGGTCATTTCATGCCACTGGCCACGGAGCCCCTGGTGATCTCTGAGATTTCTATCAGCCAGTGGAGCCCTTCATCAGTGGCTGTAAACCCTGTCTCTCTCTCTCTCTGGCCACCAGTGTATAACCGTCACCCACAACGGGCACGGCCAGGCACCAGTGTATACCCGTCACCCACGACGGGCACGGCCAGGCACCAGCGCCACAGTGGTTGCACAAGCCTTAACGATTGCTGCTTTGATCCATTTAGATAGCGATTTCATGTTGTATTGTGTTCTGCAATTCACACATAATGAGCGTGCAATCGTATCTTTGAAAGGCAATTTGCCGTGTTCGGTGTGCTGGCGGGGTGAGCGTGGAGGGTCTGATCGAGGAGTGAGACGCGTAATTATGCACTGAAACCCGCTTGTGGTCCCGTGTTGGGAGAGGCAAACGGGAGCAGGCTGTCCAAGGGAGTGGGAGGTGTGGGTGGGAGAGGAGTGAGGTGGGGTGTCCTGTGAGAGAGGAGTGAGAGTGGGGTGTCCTATGAGAGAGGAGTGAGGTGGAGTGTCCTATGAGAGAGGAGTGGGAGTGGGGTGTCCTATGAGAGAGAGGAGTGGGAGTGGGGTGTCCTATGAGAGAGGAGCGGGGTGTCCTATGAGAGAGGAGTGAGAGTGGGGTGTCTGGAGTCGTTCACTTTGGCTATAAGAGGAGACCTAGTGGGAATCACATGCATCTCCATTACAGCTTAAACCCCCCCACCCACCCCCAAAGCACTTCCACCCTCTGCAGCAGAAGCCAGTGCTGCTAGATGCTCCAGATAACAGACACGTATACAGTGATCTTTGCCCGTGCGCCTCTGCTGTTGTGGTACAGAAACCAGCAGTCCTGCTACACTGCTATCACTTCCCCACAGACTTCCCTCTCCCTGCTCCTCCCGTGC
>JAOXYF010000003.1:19223210-19258590 GCA_028565775.1 Sternarchorhynchus goeldii
AGTGAGTGAGAGATCTGAGCCACAGTGAGTGGGAGATCTGAGCCACAGTGAGTGAGAGATCTGAGCCACAGTGAGTGAGAGATCTGAGCCACAGTGAGTGAGAGATCTGAACCACAGTGAGTGAGAGATCTGAGCCACAGTGAGTGAGAGATCTGAGCCACAGTGAGTGAGAGATCTGAGCCACAGTGAGTGGGAGATCTGAGCCACAGTGAGTGAGAGATCTGAGCCACAGTGAGTGGCACGTTTGCCCACAGGGATGTTCCTTCACGTATTTAATTCAAGCAATTGCTCCCGGTGCACTGAGTGTTTGTTTCTGAAGTCGAGGAAAGAGAGCAGCTCGTCCAATGAGTGCAGCTCGTCCAGTGAAGGGGGGGGGGCTCCTCTTCCTCTTTTCCTTTTCTTTTAATCTCCAACCCCCATAATGTGATTTATGTGGAGGAGGATGAAGAACAACCTCCACCCCCCCTCCACCACCACCATCTCCCTGCCTGATAGGAGCATGATAAGAGTTGAGGTCATTCGATGGAATCAGACTTTGTTGCTCTCGCCCACAAACAGACGACCCTTGTCTGCAGATTGCCATAACTTAATCTCGGCATGTGCTGCCGACCTTCCTGCCTGAAGGGACTGTTAATTGAAGGATGACACTGGAAGGCCCGGGTGTGCTTCTGTCTGGCTGTCTCATAGGACTCTGTCTGGCTGTCTCTCATTGATTATTCATGGAAGGAAATGTCATAAAATAGAGCCTGCTTCCATTCTGGTTCCATGAACTCTCCACCTCTTGCTGAGCAAGACGGTTTACTACCAGCTGCAGAATTAATGAATGCTCATGTAGTTGGTATTTGGTGAATCTTTGAACCATCTTGTTGTTTTGTAGGTCAGTTTTGGTCATGCTGACTCACTATTGAAAGATGGCCGTTCTTGACCTGGAATTGACCCCTGTGGGGGCTTCTGGGGCCATTGTGGTTCAGTTCTGTTGTTGAGCAACTCCTCCACAGGACTCCTTCTCCTTCTGGTAGCAATTAGTCACTGTGCAGACCCTCGACTTCAAAGGTCTATTGTGTAAAATGATGAAATTGTGAAACATACCGCATACCAAAAAAAATGTTTTTATAAAGAGCTAGATCTTGCGTAAACACTAACCCACAAGCCACTAGACTCCTCCTTCATGCTCCCACTGTTTGTGGTTGGATGGGACTGTTTCTGTTTAAAACAGTTAGGAGGGAGAGAAGGATGCATTAAGAAAAAAAACTCCAAACAAGTACAGGGAAAAGCACACGCTGCATGGTAATGGGAGCCTCGTAAAAATGGGAGCCTTCCCCCAGAGGCCCCTCCTCCCTCCACCATGTTAAGCTGTTATGCCCCCCCTCCCCGGGAGTGTGCACCGGCGTCCTATTCATAGTAGGATTACGAGCAATGAAGAGCGAGCAGAGGAGGGAGCCTGTTGTTGCCATGGCAGCGAGCAGGTGGGGCAGCACAGAGCGTGCAGCAGCAGAGCTCTGGATGAGCGCGAGGCCTTTATGAGTGAGTCCTCTGCCTTCCTTCTGAAGTCTGTTCCCTTCTGTTTCCTCTTCCCTGCTCACCCCGCCCTCCTTTGGCGGATGGCTTCCGTTCCGCTGAGATCGACTACTGAGTTGCTAAGAAAGCAGGAGACCCACGTGGGCCCCCGCTTACTGCTCCTACAGCCACTGCAGCCAATGACTGACAGGCCGTCGCAGCTGGCAGGCTGGCAGGCTGGATTGTGGCACGTCTGCGTGCTGCTCGGCAGGATAATCTTCTTAGGATTGGCCGGGCCATGTAAGGTGTCTCCCAGATCAGCCTAGGCAGAGATGATGCAACACCCCCCACCCCCCACCCCACCCAGACTGCCTCCCTGGCAACAAAAGAATTAGAGCTCTGTTACAATCAATTAGACTTTCATGGGCCTGTTATGCAGGAGGTTGATATAAATTCAGGACACTTCTTGTTAACATTAGCCTCTCAACTCATTCCTATTTTAGGACAACATTGGCCGAGGATAATTTTGCTCTGTAGATTGAATCACTACAGAGAAAAAGCAATTTAAACATTCCACAGATTCTACACTCTAATCATTATCTAATCCCTCTAATCATGGCTCATAGAACATGAAAGGTACACAAGAGTTGGATTATTCAGTAGGGGCTGAACCTGTCAGACACACGACACACCTGCGCTGCTCTACCAAACACCGTCCTGCCAGGCTGAGGCAGTATTTTCACCCAGACAGATCCACATAAGGCTGTAATGATTTCCCTTCTAATGTGGGCACAGACAAAGAGGCAGGATGGAGGATATCTAGATGCCATTGTTATGTGTTTCAAATAATAACATCTGCTGTGAACAACTGCAGGTTTAGAACATGGAAAACAATTATTCAGTTCAGTTCATCAGTTTGTTTTACATTTGATTGCCTACCCTTTTTCAATTGTTAATGGTAATTTCTGAGACAGTAGGTAACTGTAATGGCCATCCAGCTGTAGACTTGGTTGTGTGTTTCCATTTTGTTTATGTGGGCTTCCTTATGCATTTTGCACAGCTATGGCAGCTCTGGTTTAGCGTCTGGGCTTCTGTTGCGACGCCGCGATTATGGCTCGAGCTTTCCAGACCATAGTATTGGCTCAAACCTAGCCAGATACGCTCAGATAGAGGCCGACTAGTGTACAGAGCCCACCCTGCCCTCCCTGTGACTCTAGAACCACCCGTGACTCTAACACTCCCCAGATTTACAGCCTCCAAAGGGATAAACTATTTAAAAATGTCTGTACATCTGCCATCAGGGCCCTAATATGTGTATGTGGTTTTTCATCTATGTCCTTCTTTTATATATAGCTCTTTGAAATAATTTAGTTAAATAAACAGACTCAACTCCTTTTGGGATCAAAGTGAGAAGAGCAGTTTGATGTGGGCGCAAAGGATTTTGGATTCAGTGAAAGAAACCAAGAAGCAAAATAAAAGCCAAGTTTTGCGCAAGTGTTGTATATCTTCTTTGCCTCTGATAAAATACGCGCAGACAGTGTCGAGGCCTGTGGAGCTGAAGCGTAATTCAGTTTCATCACAAATTACATTCACAAGTCCTATACTTCTGTCTCCCTCATTCTCCATATGCTTATTGTCTAATTGGTGTAGAAGGTTTCCTTGGCAACGCTTCTGACCCTGAGTAATTCCTGACAGGCGTAGAGTTGAATAAATGGCTTTGGGAATTGGGAGCGTTCCATATATCCCTGAACAGGGAGCATATTTAGCTCGCAGGAGAAGAGCTGCGGTGGTATCTCTGAGGGAAACGACACATGCTCCAGTGCTGAGCTCTAGCCTCCTCGCGCCTCCCATTTACTGATCCTGCGAGACGAGTGCAGGTCGTCGTACCACTGAGGAACCGACCTCCTGCGCTGTCCTGGTCCACGCTGCCTCTGCCCAGGCACCTCCTGCATAATGGTTACTGCAACCTTCCATGGAGTCTGGCTCTACAAACACGACAACATTTGTTAAGGTCTGCTGTCCAGAAAAGCACACAGAGCTGAATATTTAAGTGTGTCAACACCCACACATGCATGTACATGCTCTACCATAAGCTTATAAACATGTTAGTATTCATTCATTAGTATTCATGTAGTGTTCATGAATTTGTTAGTATTCATGTTTTTGTCTGAACAGTTACGTCTTAGGCTTTATAGTCATAAATTGCTAAGTTTCAACGAAGGAGTTATTTTCTGCATCTACACAACACCACAAACTCCGCTCTTTCGTTAACTGTCTGGCATAGTGTCAAACTACATTCACCACCATACAGTCCCTTATCTATGTTGCACTATTGTTAGACTGAATCAAAATGAGGAACACGTTTTTCACTGCTATAGGCTGTTTGACAGAGATGAAAGCAAGATGCAAGGTTTCATCATACATGCATCTAGTTACAGTTTAAGGTTAAAAAAGGGGGTGGGGCAGCCTGAGTAGCGCATGTCCTAACATTCTGAGAGATGGCCAATGCAGGTCTTCCTGTGAATGTTTGGAGTAAGTGTCCTGCGAGCCACCCTGGAGAAGGAAGACAGCATGAGCTGTTTTCTCCATAGGTTCCTTGTTAGCCTGCCAGAGCCAGGGGCATGTAGTCCCAGAGGAAGCCTCCTCTCGGTCTCGCCCTCACCTTCCAGCACAGAGAATTCTTGAAATTTGGCAACCACAAGTATTGAAGGTTCAGAACTTGCTTGATTAGCAATAGATTCTTGAGGTCGAACATCTAGCGACTCTGAAACACAATCTTTTTCGCCACATATTGTCTTTTAGAAACCTTTTAGAAAGTTTAATCCCACTATCAAACCCATTCTGTTACTCTCTCTCTTTCTCTCTCTTTCTTTCTTTCTTTCTTTCTTTCTTTCTTTCTTTCTTTCTTTCTTTCTTTCTTTCTTTCTCATTCCATCTATCTCTCTGAGGGTGCTCGTTCTCTTTTCTTTTTTCCCACATGGCTCATTTGATATGGGCAGCATGCGATTGATGATCCACGCCGCCTCACGTGCTCACTTAGGAAAATAAATGGAGAAAATTAAACTCCTGCAACGAGATGGACTGATCAGCTTTTTCCCTTTTCTCTTCTTTTCCTTTTCTGTCTCACACACTCTTTGAATGTTAAATCTGTCATAAATACGTGAAGGCTAACATCTAATTTGTCTTTGTCTTTGAGAAGTCTGGGATGGACTCTCAGAGATGTCTTTCTTTTTTCATTTGTGTTTTAGACATTTTTTTTCATCTACATCTCAGTCTTTCTCTGTCATCTGTTACTTTCTCTGGAACCTTACCATTCTAACACCCCACCACCACAACCTTCTGATAACATCATTTGGACCTTCCAGCAATAGGAAACTAGCAGATAGGATTGCGCAAAACTGTTAACAGAGACATCAAAAGCTTAACTTTTTAACAGCTGTCTAGCCTCTTCTTGCAGAGCTCAGATGCTGCTCTCTTTAGGGGCTGACAACCTTCTCTTCAACCCTTCTTCTGCTTCCAAAGCTCTCCATCCAAAGCCCATCATTTCAGTCAGACCATTGGTAGCTCACAGTCCTGTCTTTCACATCCACCTCAGTACTCAGTAGATGACTGTTTAAAGGGAGTCAAAGTCTCTTTAGACTGTATTGGGGTTGTTTAGATGTTCAGCTTTCCATCGTTAAAGAGTGCCATCTGCTCTTATCGGAGAAGTGCTATAGCGTGATAAATCGGCTTCCCTTTGGGGCTCTTCTCTGGTAATGAAACAGTCTTGTTCGGTGTGCTCTTGGCTAGAGAACAGAGCATGTTAACTGGTTAATTCAGTGTAGAAACCTTGTGGGCATAGGAACAATCTTGAGCAGGCCCAAAAGCATGTGTTGATAATCATGT
The DNA here is from genome assembly GCA_028565775.1 of Sternarchorhynchus goeldii. NCBI lineage: Eukaryota > Metazoa > Chordata > Actinopteri > Gymnotiformes > Apteronotidae > Sternarchorhynchus > Sternarchorhynchus goeldii. Next base: position 19,228,593 of record JAOXYF010000003.1, read on the forward strand.
CTCAGGGTCAGTCCTGTTGGCTTGAGCATCAACATCGCAAAAGGCAAAAACAGGGCGACCTGTGTAGGAGTAAGCAGCCCCATCCCTACATTCACAACTCACCGAGCATTTTCAGAGGCTCAGCAGGGAGTGAGTGCATGGAAGTACTGGATAGGCAGGTAAAGCTGGAAAAAAATGCTCCACACAGCTGGAAAATGAGCACTGGGCTCAGGTTTGTGGCACATCTCCTAGGAATGGGCCAGCGTTCCATTGCTCTGAGTAGTAGAGAGTAGTAAAAAAACCCCCCGAAGATCCTGCTGCATGGTCTACGTGGAATTCGTTCGGAGTGCAGTGGGAAGTGCCGGTTCTAGCACTCACTCTCACAACGCGAAGTGGTTATGAAACACAGCGGGGCAGCGGAATTTCTTCGCATCTAAGCAGCTGACAAACTTCATTCAGCGTTTAGACGCTAGAGGAAAATGTCCTTCTCCTTTATTGCCTTTTATTTGTGGAGAGAAGAAGCTAGCCTCCCCCCGGTGCAGCGAGAACCATGGCTGTGTTTCATGAAACAGGGAACGTGCGACGTGCCGCGGTGCAGTGTGGAGCCCGCCCGCTCCCTGCGCGGAGCTCGGCTGTATCTGGCTCTGCCCACGTTCTGTTTCAAGGGTAGGAATTTGGGTAAACAGCTCACTGTGCGCTTCTGCTTTTGTCGAGAGCCCCTGCCTCTACTCCTGTCTGCTGTCCTCCCAGCCAGAGGCAGTGTTGTGTCATCCATTATTTACCAAACGGCAGGCTCCCCGAGCCATGCTAACAAGCGGGCTGGCTGCAGCATGTTCTCCAGTATTGCTGGCCTCTGCCTGCCATCAGTGTACCATCATTAGGGCCTTTTCCAATGGGACTGGTTGTAGAATGGATGTAATAGTAATTGGGGTGTTACCACTGTATGTGCAGGTGTGCTGGATTTAGATGCATGCGGTGTGACTTAGAAAGATGTAACACTGCATGAACGTTTGACGTTTGTTGTTTTTGGTACATGCAGATGCTGACGAGTATGTTGGCTGACTTTATGAGGACTATGATGATTTTATTTCACGGCTGGCTAACAGCAAATCCTTCAGAGAGACAGAACGACGTGCACATTATAACAGCCCTCTGTACTGTGCTTTATAACATTTAGTTTCATATAAAATATATGTACACACAAAGAAAAAATGAGATTCTTTATTCCTGACTTGTTCCAAACTATTTAGCTGTTCATTCAAGCTACAGCTGGCTGGTGAGACTGTGGCTGTTAACAAAACAACAGCTGGTTAGTCTGTATTCATCTCAAGTTCCACAAAGCTATCCGAGTCCAAAGTAATTCTGCTTTGGAATTATGTTGAATGTGTTGGTTCCAACCATCACTTTTGCATAATAAATCCAAAATATTGAGACAGCCGTTGGTGAAAATCCAGCAGTTATCCAGTATATTCCTATTAAGATTTCTGCCAGTTTGGTTGATATTTAGGACATGGGACATTTTGCGGAAGAAGTACAATATATGCCATGAACAAGATAGAGAGTGCTGAACGGGAACTATACAAATCTAATCAAATGAGGCTATAATTTCACAGTTCCAGTAGTGAAATTCCAAAGACTCTTTGATGTCTTATGTTACCAGAGGCTTAAAAAGAAAGGATTTGGATGTATCTATAGGGAAAAAGGAATCCTCTTATAATTATTCATTTTTGTTTTATGTTGGCAGTGGGGTGGCTTGTTGGTTAGCATGTTTGCCTCTTAGCACTGGAGTTTCCATGTTCCCCCTGTGTCCGCATGGGAGGTCCAAAAACGTAGAGGTCAGGTGAATTGGTTACTCTAAAACTGTCCTGGTGTGTGTGTGTGTGTGTTCCCAGTGATAGATTAGCCCCCTGTCCTGGGTGTATCTGCCCAGTGCCTGATGTACTGCCTTTGATGGGCACGGTGACCCCCCACGAATGTGAATTGGATTAAGCGGTTCTGGTAGTGAGTGAGAGTGTTTTTATATCCCAAAATATGAGAAGAAAGAAAGAAGAAAGATTTTCTATGGTCTTAAATACACCTTGAACCCAGAAAAGAAGTGAAAAGGTTAAGCTACAAGTGGAACAGAATCGTTCAAGCAAGGCTTCGCTTGCTTTCTCTGGACTGCACAGAGCACACAGCACACTCAGAACTGCCTCTGCTGAGATGTCTTTAACTGTCTCTCATGTTCTGCTACTTCAGCCAGAGCGTGACGATCATACCCTGGTCAACAAACTTGCAAATTTTTCGACAGGACGTTTCCTAAGAAACGGGTCTGCTTTCTAGTGAGTGCAGGCGCTGTGTCGTGACAGAGGTGACAGATGTTAAGAAGTATTGTTCTACCACTTGGCAGCCTGTTCAAACCAGCCCTTTTACCTGAGTCAATGTCATGGAGTTGATGAAATCCATAAAGTAGCGCTCACACCTAGCAGGGCCTGTTCTAGGATGCTGGAACATCATCCGCACATTTGTACAATAGCAGGAATGCCCTGTAATGCAGGCTGAAACTTTCTGAACATTTTTTTTATTGTGGGACCCTTCATTGTCCATGTCCTCAGAAAGTACTGTAACTGCAAATTAGCATATATAAAGTGGTGCAGCATTCGCCCTTTTCTATTAGAGTGACTCGGAGGGAGAAGTGCATCCATTAACATTCTGAGAAGACTGAGTAGAAATGTTAATCTGTTCAGGGCCAAGCACTGGCATTAGCCAGCAATGCATTCCCTTTTGTTTGTTACAATAAGGAACCTTTTCTTATCAGGTGTTGTCTTCCATACCTGTTATCATCAGACAGTGATATACCTCGCCACTGGAAAAGGCACTTCTAAATGTGATGTACCCTGCCCTTGCATAGATAACAGTAATGGTTGCTGATGTGATCAAACTCCAGACTTGTGGCTAGAGAAGCATAAGGTCACTTCTAAACAGGGATTTTACAGCAGCTCCTTGTAGAGCTTTAATGAAGCAAAACATATGGAAGATCAAAACATATGGAAGATCACAAGCTAGTGCTGTAGAGCACTCCTTCCAAAGGAGCAGATTCAGCTAGATCACAAGCTGGTGCTGTAGAGCATTCCCTCCAAAGGAGCAGATTCAGCTAGATCACAAGCTGGTGCTGTAGAGCACTCCTTCCAAAGGAGCAGATTAAGCTAGATCACAAGCTGGTGCTGTAGAGCACTCTCCCCACACAAGCAGATTCAGCTAGATGCATTCAAAAGGAGATTGCTGTCACAGTAATAATAATAATAAAGAACAAACTTGTGAAGGATATCCAGGCATCAAACTGACAATGGACAATGTTGACAATGTAGAGTGGAGCAGCTACATGTTCTGTTGGTAGCAATGCAGTTTACTACGTCATGGAGTTTGCATGTTGTCATGGCAGTGGAGGTTTATCTTTGAAAATGGGACAAACAGTATTTTGTTTACAATCACAGTTCCATATCATGCCTCTGGATGTATAGGCTCCTGTTGTCAAATAGGTGATTAAGCTTTGTTAGTGCCAGCTATTAGGATGAATGTTTCTCTTCCCTTTTATTGTTTGGATCAAAAAATTGATGAATCACCTGTCATAAATTTGTCACACAAAACAATTTAATAACTGCTGTTTTTTTTATTGTTGTTGATCTGAATGGGGGCAATGGGAAATCAAGTTGGATTAAAATAATAGCTGAGAGTGTAGTCAGTGTAATTATCTCTACTGATTGTCACCAGACACATTCAAATTAAATCTGAAAATAAGCATGTTGCTCACAGTGGTGAGCATATAGAATTAATTTGTGTGTAATTTGAAAATCTTGACAATTTGGGTCTTCAGTCATTACTGCACATTCCCCATTATGACCCTGAGCTGTGTAGAGATATTTAAAAGCCATGTTAGGAATAAGACTGAATTTACAAACTATTCCTGGGTTATTTGTTTTTTATTTGTAATTATAGCTGTGTGGAATTTTATTTCTGCTGTCTTAGCTTGTTGAAAACCTCTAGTTCAGAAGTCATATTTCCAAAGGCTGATAGTTCACAATATTCTAGAGAACAGTAAAATTTGCAGTTCACGTTTCATTCTGTAGTTGCCTGGGGGCAGGAATATGGTATAGACCTGTAAGTGCAATGAGTATAACAACCTCAGTGCAGCCTTACTACAAAGAAGGATGTGTCAAGTGTGCAGCTACACTCTTTAAACCTTTTTAAATTATTTGTAGCATTCTTTTAATTATGAAAGTACGAGAGATCTGTTAAAAGTACTATAAGGTTAATGTACGGACGGTTTACCAATCTAGCAAGAGCTGAAAATCTAGAATATCGATCTGTCGTACGTAATTAGGCCAATGCTCAGTTGTGTTGTTATGAAAAAAGATGAAATACAAACTCCACTTCCCTGCGATGAGTGGAGGAACTGAATATGGAGTCCTCTCTATTTGACAGGTTAGGTATCATCCATGTGTATGGTAAAGCCTGACAGAACTAGATCTTCCATCCCTGCTCAGGCGCAGTAGAACTCTGTCACTCACAGGCCTGTTCCAGCTAGACAGGTTTATGAATACAGCAGATACTGGGGTCTCATTCTAGATTAGTTTAAATGAAACAGATTAAGCCTTGGGCTATGTTGAGCTACAGTGACGGTATCAGCTCTTCTCTGAAAATGCCCTGATTAGCCTTAATCTGTATTCAGGAAACTTGTCTTTTTATACTGAGAAAATTCCCCAACGTAGCTCAGTGGAAGTTGAGTTCATTCAGCTACCACGTCACTAACTAGTCATGCTCGGTAAACAGATACAGTAGGAGATACAAGTCAGTTAGTGTTGGTTCGAGCTTTATGACATCAGCGGTGAAGTGAAAGGAACAAAGAACGAATGACTCACTGCTCAGTCTCGGCCCAGCTGGACCTGCCGTCTGCCACGCGCAAAACTCCGCTCGCTTTATTCTACACAGCGAGTCTAAACACCTTTGTACTTTTGTGGCAACACAATCAGAGTTTGTCTCCAAACAAGTTTGTCTCCAAAAGCTTTGCTTGGCAGCCAGTTCAGAGCAGGGCCCCAGAACAGGCTTGGGTGACATTAGTGGGAGTGCAATGCTCAGGGCTATAATACCATGTCTGTAATTAGACACTTCTCAAATCGGAGCCATTTTGTGCAGTGTAATACACAGCCAATGCAACTGCTTGCTGGACCAGGAATAAACTGCTCAATGTGGTTTGAGGAAGATAGCAATTAAAGCACCTTTTCTGTAAAATCAAGACCCCAAAAGCAAACAAGATGAGCCGGTTCTGTTGTTCTTGTAGGAACCTTATTGTAACCCTAGCATGCCCAGCTACCATCGCTGTTATTTTCTCTACTTCTCTTTCCTCAATTTCCCTTATCTCTATTACTACATATATCGTATTCTCTAGGACTTCTATTTGAGATAACCACCATTATAATATGTGGGCCTATCTCTTCTGCTGGAGACTGAAAGCAGTATAACAGAGCTTTGGAAGGGGAGTGTCTGTAACAATTCACAAGAGCATGAGGTTTAAGATCAATTCTTAAAATATCTCCTCATTTTCATGATAAATTTCAGTCTTTTTTTATTTTCACCATGCTCTCATGCTCTGTAGTAATATGTTTATGTGATTTGAATCTGATCACAGTGTGAAGCTCTCTGAAATTGCAACAGTCCTTTACTTAATGAAAGGCAGTGTGTGCAAGCTGCAGGGGTTCATCACTGGCTCAGCAACAAAGATTTGTTTTCTCTCTGTTGCTATTTTAAAGAAAAATGTGTATTTAATCTCATGGGGGATTTCTTAACAAACTTACTTGTCTAATTCATGAAGCTGTTAAGTGACGTATCAAGTGCCCGTGTGGATGTTGAGAAGCTCCGAGACATCCCACAAAATGAAAATAGACTAACTTCCCGTCCTGCTTCCTGACATTTGGTTATTTTATTTTGTTTTGTTTCCCTTTAACAAGAATGCATTGAGTCTGTTGAGAGACTCCCCAGGATCCATTCCATTAATACTCGTTTCTTCTTGGAGAGTGTGGAACAGATAACTCATTCTTGGTCCACACAGTTATGATTTGGAGGATGTCAGTGAATTGCCATCAAGGGGCGCCTCTAGGTCATGAGGAACATGGCAGGCAGCCATGCAGAGTGGAAGTGCACCATTCCACCTGCATCAGCCTGCATCACCTCGCTCCCAACACAGGGGGCGCCACGCTCCAGGCCTCTTAATGACATGGACATCTGGCCAAGCTCTCGCTCCCCAAGCCCACCGGCGCTGATTGATGGCACCTGGGCCAGGCTGGCGGACGCGATCACCCAGGGAGTGGCCTCACAAATCACAGAGCCAGGAAAGACGCAACGAGGCGTCCGGAGAGCCACCGCTGAATGAACTGACTACAAATCTCCAGCACAAAAGAAAACAGAAAGTGTTCGAACGGGAAGCGCACTCTTAATTCTTCCCCTAAAGGCCACAGGGCCTACTGGAGCGAGCACAAGGAAGAGCTGAAGGAGGAGGAGGAGGAGCAGGGTGAGTCGGAGCAGCGAGTGGGAGTCGCCACTGGAGTGGTGACACGTGGCTGAGTCATAATGGAATGCAGGAGGGAGAATCAATCACAGGCTTTGTGCTTGTGACAGGTTGACATGGCTCGGGCATTTAGCTACAGTTTGTTTAGACTCGGGCAGAACGTGCGCTGCTCTGTGTAAATCACATCCGCGGGCGCGGCAGCTGTCGAAAGGCAGACCGGCTTTATCTGTGCCAGCCGCAAGAGGTGTGGGAGTGGCATGTTCACGTACCGAGGGAGGAGTGAGGCTTGTTTTGCTAATACAACAACAGTAACCTCAGGCTTTTTAGAGAGTTGACTGAACTCAAGCAAACACCACCTGATTCATGTTAGAAAATGTAATTTGTTTGTGCCTCATTTCACTGGTTATTTATGGCTTGCAACAGTTATCTAGATAGCCTACGTTTTGGTTGTAACAGTGCCTGGTGTATAGCGCTAAAATCACTGATACATTTTTACTCTGCTTCACAAAGCATAAATATTTATATCTGGTAATTGTTGTAGGAAGTGCATTCTCAACCTTCTATGCAAAGTATCAACTGATAATTGCGGAAGTGGAGCACCTCTCTGAGTTTGATTTTGTTTTTGTTCTTGATTTCTAATTTCAGGCTCGCTTGTGTGTGAACTCCTATCAAAGTGGAGAAGCTGCCATTGTGCCGCTCTAATCTTTCTTAGTTTGTTCACTGATCTCTTCTCTTCTCTGGGAACAGAAGGGTGCTCTTTATTTCTACACATACAAGATACATACACACACTTGAACTTTGGGAGAAAGATTCAGATGGCCCTCATCTTCGAAAGCACTGCCTTTTGTACAATGTGAATGATACAGACAGTGTCTTAGTGATGGAAAATTTTCCACCAGCTTTGAGAGAGTCGTTTGAAAGTCGATTTGAGAACATCGGTGTGACTGGGGTGCTGTCGGACCATGGCATCTTTCGTTCATGGCAGTTGGTTCGGCAGTTGGTTCGGCCTTAAGAGCACCAGCAACAAATGTTTAAGGAGCTCTAGCCATTCATTATGGACTGGGTTAACCCAGATCAAGCACAGAGGCTTCAGTCTGTATTTTTAGGAATGTGTTCTTCAAATAGTAGACTTGGATTTGATTTGTCTGCAAGCTCGAACCAGAGCACTTTCTGTTGCACTGTTTCTAGGTCACTACCCCCCACCTCAGCCTGGTTGTCATTAAATCTGGAGGAACTCCGTGGCATTGTCTTGATGCTGTGTTCAAGACCCATCACTATGTGGAGAGAAGGTTGAACCAGGTCATTCCAGAGGGAATGTGTAATTCACTTTGTGGGCTGTAGAAGAGCAGGTGGTGTTATTCAGTGGCATGTTTCTCACTTTCCCCAGGGAGAAAAAAAAAAGAGTTGGGGGAACGATTTAGCTATCAATCCTCATCTCAGGAGGAAAGTGGGCAAAATGTGACTTTGCAACACTGCTTGTGCAGATCAGGTGCATTTCTCAAACTGTCAATGTATAAAGTATAGGCCTGTGGGTGGAGCCAACGAGCATGGCAGAGGTGGAGCCAGGCTCTAACCATGCCTGAGAGCGCCTGCATCAACCATTAAAGTCTCACCAACCCATCTTCCCGTCTCCTCCTCCAATACGCTCTTTGGCGGGGCACGGACACGTGGGAAACAGCCACGCTTTATGGCCTGTTGCCAAGCAACAGGGAAGAAGAAAAGGGCTTCAAGACTTGCTAGGTCACTCTTAAAGAGGTGGTGTCCAGAGCAGGGCTCTGTCTGCTTGGTAATAGACAAACCTGCTCGCCTTCAGAGCACTTTTGCACCTGGGCGCAGCGAGACCGATTACGTCGGGGATGGGTTTCATTTTTTCCCTGGCCCCACCTCCCCAATTCGTAGAACTTGCCACACATGTGCCAAGCGGTGAGTGATGCCAGGGAATGTGTTGATGGGCTGTAAATGCCTCCGATTTGTTTCGACCCACACAGCACTATTTCGCATTAATAGATTTGATGAAATCGGCTTTTCGGTGGCAGCTCTCCAGAAGCCCTGGAAATGCAGTTGTACCATGCTTTTACCAACTCAGAGCAATCACACCTAACGTTTGCTTTCCAAGTTCCCTCAAACCTTAAATCAGTAATGCCATGAAATTAAAACAAACTAGTGACATTATAATAATACACGGGTGTTTCCTGGACCTGCTCTTCCTGAGCCTGCAGGATGCTTGTTAACAGACATGCAGAAGGTTGGATGCACTACCCAGTCCTTCTGTTCGAAAATGGACAAAACATTGATTCATTACTGTGGGGTATCCAGTGTTACAGCATTGCAAAATGGTGTAAGCACATGTACACTTGCATGCAGATATGTCATCCCGGAGAAGCTGTTAATGTTCACTCTAGTGTTCTGAGAGGTGGAGAGGAACACCAGCTGAAGCACCTGAACAGCAAATAAACCCGGTTTGATTGCAATGAGTTTACCTTCCCTGCTCTGCACCCACTTACTGCCACAGGTCATTCAGTCATCAGTGCCTTTAGGGTGGCCATCCTTCTGCAGGTGACCATATAAATCTCTCCAAGAAACTATTGTAGAGAAAAACGCCGTAACTTACGAAGCCTGGTTGTCCTAAGGCTGTGCACCTGTGACTTGTCTTGAAATGGCTGTGGAATGTCCTTAGCAAATGTTTTTGTTGTTGTTAGATTTGTTTGTTTGTTTTGGGTTTTTTTACATTGCAAGGGTATTGCACTAGAGCTCACCAGTGTGCAGTGTGTCCCTGGGTATGAATCATGAATTATACCCAAGAGCAGTTATGATACTGCGGTCTGTGTCAAATGAAAGTTTAGTCTTGTTGTATATGGGTTCCAAAGAGCAGTGGTGTGTTATGTCATATCTGGGTCATTAATGACTTGCACTACAAATTTAATATTTCACAGCAATTACTATAATATACTGTATAATCAGTTTGGAAATGAATAAGCAAATAGCAATTATTTGAAGCGATACAGTGGTTAGGCTACAACACTGACTTCAGAATGTTACAGAAAAAAAGAAACTCACTCCACAGCTTCAAACATTGGGGAACATTGCAGCTGAACACATAAATCTTAATAGACAAGGAACATGAGCCAAAAAGATCCAACCAGACGGAAGCTGATCAATGCCAGACCTCATATCTCACGCTAAGATGACCCGAGTTTGCCTAGTTTTGGGTCGGCACGCTCTGAAAGAGAACATCCTATCCACAGCAGCTCTTTGTGTTGAGTTCATTAGTTGATTGGATTGGGGAAAACACTGGTCCTTTTGTACAAACCTCCCTCCCTGGGAAGAAAGAAAGAAAGAAAGAGAGAGAGGGAGGGAGGGAGGGAGGGAGTTCTAGTTCTCTCAGACTCTGTTGAGTACAGTATATCTCTCAGCTTAGAAAAGGCTGACCTCAGGGGTTAGAGTTAGGGTTAGGTCATCTACGCAGAGTTCTGGTCATTCCAGTGCAAAAACTGTAGATAATGCTTTTATTATTCATAAATGCATTTTTTTTTCAGTTGGAATATGAATATTTATAGTTGTTGTTTTTTTTTTCCAGAACACTCATTCACAAGTAATTAATTTACATGTGTTCACAGTGAATGTACTAAAGTTTATTGTAGTAAAGTTAGATCCTAAGCACCTATAAATAACTAATTATTTTGAACCTTGATGAATAGATCAGTATTTCATTTGTAACAATTTCAAGCTTTTTCACAAAGGCATTGGAATGGGAACCATGTTTTTTGTCAAACTGTGCTGACTGGTTTTGGAGACTAACGGAACAGAGTGAGCTGTATTCCATGGCAAACTACTTTCTGGATTGTTTATAGATATTATATGATGCGGTCAGGATCAGGAGTGATGCTTTTACAGATTCTTTAATGTAAATTTGAGACTTAAAACTGCTGTCAAATTATTTCTTGATTAAAACATTTTTAATGACAGCTGCATTTTAGAATGACTTTAGACGGGAATGTAAATTTTAGAGCAAGCAGTTTTCAATCTTCTAAACTGTTGTTTATATTATACTGATGCTGCTGTTTCCTAGTTAAGCTTCAGAGTGGGTATCTTGGTGTTAAGCTTCAGAGTGGGTATCTTGGTGTTAAGCTTCAGAGTGGGTATCTTGGTGTTAAGCTTCAGATTGGGTATCTTGGTGTTAAGCTTCAGATTGGGTATCTTGGTGTTAAGCTTCAGAGTGGGTGTCTGGGCAGACATACAAGTCAAATTTAGAAATCAAACATTCATTCATTGTTTTTATTTTTTTTCGAGTGCCTACAGACTTAAAATAATGTATGAACAAAAAAGAACAACAAAACCTAACCAGAACCGTAAGAATAGCCAAATGCAAAAAAAAGTGTCATTAGAACATTCAGTTAGAATGATCCAATCACAGTGAATTACAGGGAAGCAAAACACTGGAGTTACACTTATTGAAGTTACATTATCGGAATATTCTATCATACAATGGAGAAACTGACTGGTCACCCTTCATGTACTTGTGAGTATGTGATATCTATGTAACCTTACTTTTTCTCTTGATCTCTCACACTTACATTTAACCTTCACCTCTCACTCTGGTGGTGATAAATGTGATCAACGTCTGCTTAAATGCTTCAGCCAATGGAATGTTGATTAGTGTGATCATGTGATCCTGTTGGTCTACTGACCACACCCTCTTTATGCTCAGTTACTTGTGCCACTCCACAGCTTCATGAAGACGTTTTATCTGCAACAGAGGTTACCAACAGGATTATTTTTAAATACAAATGAACTCTAGTGAAGATTAAGCTGTGCATGAAGCGTGCAAAGTATACCTTTGCATGTACTGTATAATTTTATATCTGCTGAATTTCAAATAACCATAACATTTTGTTTTATTATTAAATCTGGCTAGATGCAAAAATACTTGAATCTAGAAACCACCTTAATTATGTTGTGAGAATTCTGTCATTATCACTCCAACATGTGATTAAAATTTTTAATGGATCACATTTTCTGGCTGTTCTGTTCCCCCTGGCAGATTGTCATCTTAAGAACAGTGTAACTAAACAACCCAGTCTCACTCCTGTTTGAGATACAGTCATGTAAATGAAAGAGTGTATTTTGTGATATTTATGGGAACTGAAAATACAAATCCTTTGTATCAGTGTTTTCCCCATGTCCTGTAACAGTACCATGATAGAACAGCTCTGTCTGCTTACATGTTACATTTACATGTCTAGAAAATTCATATAATTTAGATTTTTTGTTGGCTGACTGAAGCTAATATGTAATATGTAATATGTCTTTGGCTGGGTCATAACACAAAGCATCATAACACAAAGACAATCTTTAAATGATAGACCGAAGACTTTCTCTCATTTAATGTGAACATGATGCATTTGGGAACACATGTCCCCTTCAGAAACAGGTCCCTTAGGACTTGCATTGACCATTCAGTAGTCAGAATGGTGGTAAATGGCAGAGAAACATATTTTTCTTGTTAGTGTTAGTCAAAGTAGGACATCTGTAACGGGATTTGCTTAGTGGAAGGAATAAATGCATCTTCTGGTGTTAGAATGGCAACCTGTGTATATGTACGTCTCATTACGTCATCCTCTGTGTTATTTGACTGATGCAAAAACATTTACTGCAACTGTGCCACACACTTTAAAAATCAAAAGTTTAATGGCGCAACTGACCCCTTTTTTTGGACTATTGAAAAGAATGCCAGTGTTTTGACTTGTTGACATTTTAGAGCCTCCAAACTCAGGGTTATCCATCTCTGTTAGGCCTAATCTATATGTGCCAAGTTTGGGACCCCTAGATCACACTGCGGATTCACAGGCCCCCTGCAGTGTTGCTTTGACCTTTCAATTCAAATGCGTGCAGCATATTTTGGCCCCAGAAGGCCGACGATGTGACCTAGGGCCTCCAAACTCGGCGTGAGGCCTAGTTTATGCCTGCCAAGTTTGGGGTCCATGTTTTAATGTTTTGCATACCTGGCAGTGGAACTGGTAGAGAGCCCAGACAATTAGACAAAATTATATAGAGGGTCAAGGCTGCAGAAGTAGTATTACCTTTTGGTTGTTGCACCATGGAAAAAATATAGCTCTCATAAAGGCGATATACTCATCATTGGTTATATCACAATCATCCTAAACGTAAATGTATTTAAAACTGCATTAAATAAAGTTTGAGTTGAGATATCATATATCTTGGAACACTTAAGCATCTCCTTCCTTTAAGCTAGGGGTCACCAGAGGTCACCACAAAGGGCCAATGTGTCTGCAGATTTTCATTCCAGCCAAGCAGGAGCACATCTCATATAACCAATCAATTGATTAGACAGAGACCATCTGATTGAACAGTTGGCTTCAGGTGTGTTTCTGCTTGATTGAAATGAAAACTGGCAACCACACCGGCTCTCTGTAAATAAGATTAGCGTCACCTGCTTAATACTGTTATTTATCACTCTATTCTGTACGTTTTTTCCCCTTGACTGTTCTCTTTTATGTAGCAGTGTGATGAAGTGTTTTTGTTTAATAAGATCTGTATGCAGTATGATTCCACACTAGGACCTGTAAATAGAATTGTCTAGAGAATGACTTAGATATCAGTTTCTGTGCCTTCCATCACTGAGACCTAATGTTGATCCCTGCATATATACTATACATGTAAAAGATTCCATCTATAATGTAATATCTTTGCTTAAACAAAGCATAGAGGCACAGTGGCACGTTTCTATGAGATTTTAATTTGCCATTCTTCCAAATGCCAGAAATTGTCAATTCACCACCTATGAGATTGGAATACATGGTAACCATAGTAACATGGTAACATATACAGTATATTATAGGTTAGTTAAGCAAATTAAAGTCATATAGGTTAATACAGAATATATGGACAGACAGCCTTAAGTTACGGCCCTCACTCAACACAAGGTCTGATATGATTTACTTGTCGTAGGTTGTCATTCCAAAACAAAAATCGATGTGTTTTATTCTTACAACCAAATCCCATTATGTGTCCTACTTAACCCTAACAAGATTTGTTTCCCTCTAATTTACCAGCATTCCCATCTGCCTACTGGACGTTCATTCCCATTAAGTCCAAATGGAGATAATAAAAAAGGACATTTTTTTCTAGCCTTTATACACATTAGCTTTGTTAGTTTTCCCAGTGAAAAAAAATATGTGCTGATACACTCCAAGCATCACAAAATCCATGTAAAGAGTGTGGATGTTAATGGACCTGCTGAGCAGTGTAAGATGTAGGATCCCTGAGGCTTTTTTTCATAAGGCCCTACGTGTGTGTGTGTGTGTGTGTGTGTGTGTGTGTGTGTGTGTGTGTGTGTGTGTGTGTGTGTGTGTGTATGTTGGGGGGGGGGGGGGTGTCCACCCATGTAAACCTGACCAGGGAGGTGGATGTGGGGTTGCCTGCATCTGTATGCTTGATCAGGGGGGTAAGGGGTTGTCCACATGCCTTTGTTTGCTCTCCGGCCCTCTGATCCTTCCCCGGTGGCTTCCAGAGATTGGCTGATTAGTCCTCTGAAAGCCTCTGTGGCATTTTTTAGGCCAGGTGCTCCGAGAGTGGCTTGTTAGCACATCAGCGTTTCATGGACAGACGCTCTTGGACTGGAGCGAAAGGATTTAGGAAGAATTCATCGTATTTCCAAATGGGAATAAAGCTTGAAGCAATGGAGCGATGTATCAGCATGGAGATCATCATGGAGACACATTTTGGATCTTTGAGTTGTATCCACAAAGCTCTGTAGTGGAAGAACATATTAGTATTCAACAGCCTTGCCAGCATCAAAAGACATGCAGTGGAGCAGGAATCCTTTTCTGCAGGTCATCATCGATAAGGCTTGAGATTTTAGTTTAAAAGGCTAGAAACAAAATGGATTTTTTTCTATGAAGGAATTTTGGCATTTATTTCAAATATACAGGATGTGATGGTTTGTATCCAATAGATGTTCTCACCAGGCTTAAATTACTATAATGAGAGTGATGTTCTATACTGTTTATGGGGTATAAACCCTACATGTACAGTTCTGCCCTCTGTCATTACTGTATGAAGTAAACACAAACATTTGGATTTCGGTCTTAAAATGCACACGGTTCTCTTGGAACTTGCTCCAAGTAATCTTTTTGTAGAGACTTGTGGAGAGGGGCTTTGAGTCTGTTTAGTCTTGTTTGTATCCAGTCGTGAAGAGTGCGGATGAGCTTAGTGGATCTGGGGAGATGCTTCACAACCCTCACTTCTCTCGGAGGAAATCAGAGGCTGATGGGGCAGCCCATTCTGGGCACAAATGCCTCATAGGCGGCGGGACTTGCTTAACTACCTCTCTGAACACCAGTCATAAAGAGTAAAGCTCAAATCTGTTAGCGTTAGCAGTGCTGGAGAAGCATGAGGGCATGCTGTGGAACATGCTTCCCTTCTGAAAGGGGTCAGGTCTGACTCCTGACCCCTGACTTCTGACCCCTGACCACTATGTCCAGATGCATAACAGGCTTCAGGGCTGTTTCTGTGTAGCCTGTTAGGCATAAATGTACCAGAAGTCCCTAGCCACAAAATTGGTTTCAGTTTGTAGGAAAGCAAACTGTGCATCTTTTGCAGCTTACTTGATATACGTATAAAGTGCTTTATGTATGTGTTTCCGTGAATACAATTATACAACTTATAATTATATTCACTGTTATGAAATTCTCTAATTTCCCTTATGACTTGGGATGCTGACATTCCCTATGACCAAAACACTTAGACAGCCGAGTGGACCTGCTGCCATGTGTCAGGCGTGAGGCCGTCTGGTCCGCTTCCCTGCTCGCGTGCGTCTGGACTGAATTCCAGGTCTTAATCAGCCCGGGACACACCACACAGGCCCCTCGCTGTTCTGTGCTGTGGCTTAGTCAGGATTATGGCATGTACCATCCCTCTGCTTGGACACTGCCCTGGACACTGGGGGCCCATGGTCTGCAGCACAAACAAATTACACTCTCTGCTTAATGCCAACCTGGGGCCCTTAGTCCTGATAGTAAATAAGAGTGTCCCCATTCCTTGTGAAGGTTCAGGCTGGCCCGAGCTTTTGTGACTTGTTGATACATAAAAGCCAGGCTTCTCAGGACTTGTGATCACCTACTCCAGTTAAGACTTAGATTTGTTATTCTTCTTTCTCATTGATTGAAATGGCAGTGAGCAAACAGGTGTTCGCTGAAGGAGGAGCTGTGTGCCGTGCTGGTTTAGTGCGCCGCAGATGATGCTCACCTTTGCAGCTTTAGTGTGGAGATCAAACGTCTGCCTCTCGGACTCCACTGCCTTCAGTTACGTTTCAGATCAACCTGCAAAGGACCGCTGACGTGTTTGAACGAATTCCCTGGTAATGCGATGGGCGGGAAGGTTGGAAGGTCTGAAGTCTTAGCGTTGCTCCAATCTTCTCAAGTCTTAGCGTTGCTCCAGTCTTCTGCTTGTTTGTTTGCACTGCACACAATCCACCGATCCCAACAGTGCTCCTGAACAGCCCCATCAAGTAAGTTAACCCCAATTACAGCAAACGTTTGTGCCGTGCGATACTGGGGGCACAGGCCTGTCTACAGATGCATCCGAAGCTCTAAGAAGACCTGGGCAACGTTCCTCTTCCTCCTGCTGTCCCTAACCGCTGAGCTCTTGAGCTTAATTAGCCCTGTTCCCACTGTTATCTGACGGTTGGCACTTTACTCTCGGTCGGATGCGTTCGACGTCTGAAGACGCACTCCATGGTCCACCTCGATGAACCTGATAATGCCACAGGCAAGAGGAGCGGATGCACATATTTTCAACCCTCTCCTCTGTCCTCTCTTAAAATTAGAGATGATGTGGAAGGACATGATGTTTTATTAATGGTGGTTACTTTGCTAAGTACATATAGTCTGCTGAGAGTGAGCTTGATATCTCTTGTGTATAGTCATCCAAGTCTTCTGCTCATCAGGATTCTGCAGTCAGCAATCCTGGCAGTGGCCTTGTGCGCTTTTCTGGCTTCTTTCTGTAACGTCTGCAAGGCTTCATTATATTTAATGCTACGTCTGGCGTACTGAAGCCAAACCTGTGTTTTTCAGAGAGCAGGGCACAGCAGGGCAGCATAAGGCCAAATGTACAGGGAGTACTTGAGTTTGAAGGACATGTCCCACAGCGGAGGTGGGAACGATGGCTGTAGTGACGGCTCACTCTCAGGAAGCAAAAAATAAGACCGACTGCTACGGATAATTGTTGTTTTGGAGAGCAAGTGGAACAACCATTAGCCATGCTAATTAGAAAGGCCATTGACCCTGGCAGAGAAGTGCTGGATTCAGCACAGATAAATGATTAAAGTGACTGCTGTGATGGGCATGCTCTTCTTCCTCACTGCCGACGGTCAGTTTGGCCGGATGCCAGCGTATTATCAATCTGAGTTTAAGTGACAGGGGACTTGGAAACCATTATCTGAAAAAAAGAAAAGAGTGTGGTGTTTTCAAAGAACCTTTAAAAAAAAAAAAGCCGTAGCCCCAAACCATCCATCCCAAAAGGCTTCTTCTATCGGACCCCAGTCCGCAAGCCGCAGCGAGAGGCAGAACCTGATCCGTAACAGACTGCAGAGTCAGCGTCACACATCTAAACCGGTACCTCCAGCCCCTTAATCTGTGTCCAGCTCGGACGTGGCAGCTAGCCTATCTCCATCATGTGTGGCCAGCGTTGGGCTGTGTGCGGGGCTTTATCTCAAGCCTGCCAATGCTTCGTGACCCTGGAGGCCAGCGCATTCGCCCCTGCTGGGCTACCCGCCACTGCTGGGCTACCTGCTCCTGCCGGGCTACCCGCCACTTCGGGCCAAGCTTTAGAGTGTACCAGGGCCTCTGGCACGCAGACACTTGTTTACCAACAATTGCTTAGCCATAGTGAGGGGCCCTTCTGGTTCAGATCGGTCTCTAATTTGAATACTGGCCCCCCCAGTGCAATAACCAAGATCAAACTATATTTGGCAGTGTAATTCTTCCAAAACCCAGTCAGACTGGGATGTGTACTGTGTGGTGTCTTAAATGCGGGTGCTTTATGTTTGGATCAAACGTGTGATTGTCAGTATCAGTGAGTCTTTTCTCCCTACATGAGTGCGTGTGTCTTTGTACAGTTCCACATATATTGCAAATCTAATTACTCTCATCAACACTTATGAACTTTTCAAAGTAAACTGATGCACCTCAAATAATTAGTTGCATTTTAAAGCTTTATATATTTCAGTCTACTCTCGTGCGTCTCTGTAATGTACGTTATTGCACGTTTTGCATTGATTTAGCCAGTCTCTCGTGCTGTGCTCTCCTCTCATCAAGCAGAGAGACTCTCACTGGTTTAATTCCATGTCCCTCTCCTTTGACGCAATTAGTCAGGGATGACGGCCTCTGAGAGTAGACTGGTTGTGGCAAGTATAACACATTGAGTTGTAGGAGGGCTTGTAATTACTCTGAGTAGGCTACTGTCTTGTCCCACTGTTTTCAGTCAGCTTTGTAAATGGGTTGAAGGAAAAAAGGAAACTTTTTGGCAGCAGTGCATTATGGTCCACCATGAAGGTGTTGGGTTTCAGAAGAATGCAATTACGATCAGGGAAGAGTGTGTCAGTGTGGCAAATTACGTTCATCTTCTGTGTATTGCTTGAGCGTGCGTTTAAACAGCTCCACAGCCTCTTCTCTGGCTTCACTGCCTGTGCTGTGCGGTGCAGAATGTCTACAAAAGCCTTGCAGATGCTTTGTTCCATAAGCTGCCATAAGTTTCTGTGATTGTGTTTAGTGCAGTTATACTGTGGCACTGAAACAGAACACGATGCCTGGAACTCAGTGCTGCAGCTCGCCTTCTAGACTTCTAGACTGAGAAGGCCATTACAGATGCATTAGGACTGTCTGCCCAAGGACACTGTGTTGGTGCCACATGCCTGGCACCAGCTCACATGCCCGGAGAGAAACCCTGCTACTGGAAGAGCCAGGCCAGCCTGCCCAGCCCAATGACGCCAGCGAAGGGAGAGGAGTCTGTTAATGACGAGCGTTTCCTCTCAACTCCCTACTCCCAGGTCTGTGCTGCCGTCACTCACTACCCCAGCGGCCGAGGGCCAGCCAGAGGGAGTACCTTGCCCTCTGGTATCCATAGAAACCAGGCAGGTTAGTGCCACTACCTGGCACGTTGGGGTTTCAGGGCTGGGAGCTGAGGCAGTCGCCTGCCATCTTGCTCGTCTGCCATGACACGAGGCTGGAATATTAAGCTCAAGCAGAGCTTTGGCACAGACCTCTTATAAAACAGGGTCTGTCTTATTTTCTGACAAGCCCAAATTAGGCACGCATGCTTTCCTGTGTATTGAAGTTGGAATAACAGCAATTACTCACCTGTGTAGTTCATCAGAGAGTGCGAGGAAAGGATATGGGTGTGCAAAAAGTGAGACAGTGACTGATGGCATGTATTTGATTGTGGATTTAGTGCCTCAGAAACACATTAGACAAAAGTACTTTAGTATCCTATGGCTTGCAGGGGTTTGCTTATAAAGCTATGAATAGCTGCGTGTGGAAAGCAGCTAGGGCATACTGTTAACACCGCCCCACTTTCCACCGTGGAGAGTTTACCTGTGCTTTAGTTTGAATGATACTTCTTTGCTCAGTCTCATTTACTCAGCTTGTTCACCTTTAAATCGGTCGGTGGTTAATTCAATTGTATGAATTACATTTTTCTAACAACAGAAAGGCTAGCGTAATAATGCTGGTGCATTATCCTTGACAGTTAGTTATAATGCACTCAGGCTGTATCATTATGGAATGGCTACTACTTCCACCCCGAGAACAATGCTCCAGTAACAGTCAAAAGCTAGACCTCACGAAGCCTGGCTGTTATGTTAGACTAGGAGAGTGCAGTCTAAGCATGTTATTTAAATGAGTGTTGGCATCATACACACACATGCACACCGTACACACATGCACACACTCTCACCAGCGCATCCTCAAGGATGCTTTGATGTTCATTAATGGAGTTATGTAGTAGTCCTGGGAGAAAGCCTGTGCAGGAGACACCTTAATCAGGTCCTAAAGCAATATTCTTTTCCTTTGACCCGAGTTGCCTCCCAGCAATGCTAAGCCTGTGATGATGTAATTTCAACAACAGCAATGGCTGACAGCATCGACCTCCCTTCCCTTTCTGTCATCCTCTTCTCCTTCTGCTCACTTCTCTTTTTTGCCCCTGTGGCTTCTCTCGTCTCTAAGGCAACATCAGGTGTCCTGGCTCGCTTTCATCCCTGCATAACCCTCATAGAAACCCACAGAACCCACAACATCTCGAGTTTCCAAACCCTGAGCCGTCAAACTTGATATAAAGATTTAACTGCTGATCTAAAGCACATGACTGCGTGTCATACTGACAGCACTCATATATCTAACCCTGCTATACTGCTTTCATCCTTCCATCATCTAACCCAAACTCATTCTTCATGGTGAATTTTCATGCCACAACCAACAATTCTGAAGAAATATTCTGCTGTAGACCCAAAGTACATGCCTGTGTTTCACACTGTGAGCTCTATTCTGTCCAGCCTTGCTATTCAGGCTTTCATCTCTCCGTACAGGCATGTACACCCTGTGATCTTGGCCCTGCCAAGTCTATTTTCCAGCTTCCTCTGCAGCAGCCAGCATTCCCGATTTAGTCACAGCCAGCGCGGGAGCTGCCTCGCGCCTCTCTCTCCCCGTTCATCCTATGCCCCAATACCTTTATTGATCCACCCTTCTCCCTTGTCATTTAAAGTCCAGCTTTTCATCCCAGCCCCTTGTTCATCTTAACCCTTTACTATTTATCTCAACCCATTAACTGCAGCCCCTCCCCCTTCACCCTAGCCCCTCCCCTTTCATTCCAAATCTTTGCCAATATTCCTCTGCCTTTATGCTCTCCTCCCCTTTTTTTTCCATATCCATCTCATTTCTGGTGTACTGTTCCATTATTAAGCCCCTGGTGCATTTTGGCAGTACCACACCTCAAGTGCAGTGATCTAAAGTCTAAATCCACTATTATTTTAAGAAAGCAGTTTTGTCATATGCTTACATGCATGTACCACCTGTTAAATAAAAGCACATTTATTATGACTCCCTTCTGCTGGGAATGCTGGTCTTTTGAGGCTTCTGCATCCACTTCATTGGGTAACCATGTAGTGATCTGTATCCATGTAGTGATCTGGATCCACGTAGGTTTTTAGCTGTCATGCCATTAGACTCGTGCATACCAAGGCTAAAGGAGCTAACTGTTCCCTCGAAGAAAATGTCACCAAACATACATGCTTGCTGTTCTCTAGAAGTGTATATGCCTCCACACATGCATGCTTACACCTCATAAAGCTCAGGCCCAAAAAAAGAATTGTACAGAACCCATCTACAAACTTCTTGACATGTCCTAGGTCTGTCTGGGTGAGACTGTACGTCTGTGTATGTGAACTGGTGGTTATTTTAGTCTTAAATCTGGGGTGGGGAAAAACTGCCATGGAGTTTGTCTGGACTCCTTCATCTTCTCTTCATGGCCTGTCTTGTATGCCTTTTCTAAACACCTTTATTCCTGCTTGAAAATAGCAAAAAAAAAAAAAAAAAACTTGCTGTGGAAAAAATCAAACTTACTCAGTAGGGGAGTTTCTTTAATCTGATTCAGAAAGATTTAAGCTTTTTTTTCCAAGATGACATCAAATGTCAAGCACACGTGGACAGCCCATCTTTTCCACGGCTCTTAGAACCCACTATGATTAAACTCCTTCGTTTTTGTTTTGTTTTGTCTTTTTTCACTTCCATCAGTGCCTTGGTTATGTAAGGGTTGATCACACGTGCCTGAAGGGCGCCTCCTTTGGCAGAGTTATAGATTAGTATGAATTAATTCCCACAGTGGAGCATTTGCATGGCTCTGGAGGTTTAATGGATGGAGTGTGTGGGGCTCTAACATGTGAGTATGCATGTGGAATGTTAACACACTGACGAAAGACGAGCTGATTCCATTTGCTGCTTGAGATTAATGTAGTCATAGAGAGGAAATCTTGACATTAATTGTATATCACATTTTGAAAAATATAAATGACAATAAGTCAAGCATAGAGCAGATTTTTTTTTGTCTCATGATGAATCGTGGCCATTAAAAGGAAATATCTACCTCAGTTTGTGAGGATTTTGATGGATTTGGGTCCAGGTTTGTCTCTAGGCAGTAAGAAGATATGATATGAGAACTGAAGGGTTGTTGTTGTTTATTCCTGTCATGTTCATGGGCGGAGCTACGACTGAGAGGAGTGCTCTGTGTGTGAGGGCGGGGCCCGTGTGCGGTGTCCACGCCCACTGACCACGCTCAGTAGCAAAGGAGCTCACGGCTGTGCCTACAAGCCGGCGAGACGTGTTGGATGTATTTCATAATTAGGCTTATTGATTCGCCATCCGTTCAACCCTCACCTGCGTTTATTTGTCTCAACGCGGCTTACGTACGTCGTTTCGATGCTCGCTAGGCGAAGCAGTGCAAGTCCCCCACTCTACCAGCGGCATCCAGATCGTGTTAAAACGTCTAAAAAGTTCAAATAGCATCGTCACAGGCAGTGGCTGTTCCTCAGACCTGCCTTCACTGCCTGCGGTGACTCATGTAAAGCTGGCAGTGTTGTGCCTAATTCAGAGTCAAGCCTTTCTCCTTTCTTTGCTTGTAAAAATAGACCCCACAGACAATGGCAATCTCTGCAGGTCCATCTTGTTTGTTTGAGCGTGGTGTTTATGTTCCTTATATGGAACAAGTACTTTTTAGCCTCCAGTAATTACAACTCTAAAATTAATTAGCATCGTTGCATTGTCACCTCAGACAGTGTTATTACATTGCTGTAATGTGGAATGCAATCAAGTCAGATCAAATCAAGTGGCTTTTTCATTTAATGTTGAAAAAGAGCTTTTGTGGTCTTTAGCCATTAACGAATGAGCTGTGGCTGATACCTGCACTGACCTGACTTGTCTTCCTCTGCCTGGGCAGCATATGCACTTTGAGTAAAAGTGGGAATAAGGAAACTAAATAGAGAGTCACTTCCTCAAAGTTCTCAGCAGACACCCCGAGGTGACGATGCATCCTTGGCACAAACAAAAACTAATGCAGAGGAAGAGCAGTGCTCAGCCTTGAGGGCATGTCAGCCCGTGGTGGACGGAGCCGTAATGGCTGAGCCCTTAAGGATGGAACCGTGATGGCAGAACAGCAGACCTGCCCGAGCCTTCACAGGAAGGAGCCGTAATGGCAGACCTGCCCGAGCCTTCACAGGAAGGAGCCGTAATGGCAGACCTGCCCAAGCCTGAGTGGACTATAGCACTTGAGAAAGGAAAGGAAGTACAGAAAGGAAAGCCAGTTGAGTTAAACGCCTTGCGCCTGTGCTTGGCCTTGCTGGAATACTGAAAGCACTGAGAGCCCATCCGAGATTTCCGTTGCCAAGCAGTTTTACTGAGTTGGTCCGCGGTGGACGGTTTGTACCAAGGTCAGCTCCACTCTGAATAATTTGAGCTGCTCATCTGTTTTATTGAAAAGCTAAGGAAGAGGACAAAATCTGCAGAACATTTTGAGCCATACATGATGAAAGCTTGTGTTGATTATGACCACATATCAACTGTAAAATACTGATATTGCTCATCCAAATGGCAAGAAGGAGAAAAATATGACATATCTGTTGTCATCACTTTTGATTTATGCGATTTATTTCAAATTTATCCAGGAAAGCAAAAGGGAACAAACAGCATGTGGGTTTCCAGGACAGACTGGGGCTCATTCTTGTCACTGGCTCAAGTCGATGAAGGGAGAGGAAATATATTAGCTTCAGCTCAGGCGGTTAATCTGCCTTGATTTATAGTAGTGCACTTTCCTACTGCACACTGTTGGGGTTGAGGTAGACTAAGGGATCTCCATCAGGTGTCTCTGATTAAACTCAAGAAAATTGGAGTTTATGGAGTTACTGTGAAATATCACAGGACCTGCAGGTAATTGGACCTGGAAAATAAGGGTTGTGCTCCCTCTCAATGTTATATACATCATATATTATTCAAGCATTCCCAGTGTACGATAGCTTATGGCATGCATAATGTCCTATAATGAACGGCTTAAACTATTATAATTACACATAATAACTTACATTTTCATAAAGCAGGATTATTAGACTTCATAAGGACTAATTACTTGCAATACATGTTCATAAAGTCATATTACTTATAACACATTTATAACATAAAAGTATTATAATTGCTTGAATGTGTTATTAGCCACACTGTGGTGTACTTTAAGACATTTGAGTTGTCAGTATCACCTTAACAATTGAAGGTTATATTTAAGATAAAGGTACTTGCCCAAATGAAGTCGCTTCATTGTGGATATTGAACAAATGTAATATAGTAAAATTCATAAGAACATTCTGCATGTTTTAAGTAAAGAGATGAAACAATTAGGCCATCAACATAACTGTCACACACAAAGCATACCTGAGTTATAACACTTCTTAGAATAATATTGAAATAAATATGATATGTTGCTTGTTTATAAGATCCCTGTTTTATGTGTTCGACTAAGACATTAACTGTGGACTATATCAATAAGTTTAAATGTATTACAGGATTCATAGGCCATGTTATTTTGTTCTAATCATCTTATTTAGTCAAGCAACCTGCTTGCCACACATAGAGATTTTTCAATAAGTGGTCCTGACCATACTCAAGGGTTGCCATGGTTACAGGTTTCTTTGCCGCTTTGCTCTCTTCCTCCTCTAACTCGGCCCCGCCCCTGCCCCACCCCCTTCCCCTGATTTGCTCAGCAAATGCAGGCTTGGGTTCTGCCTTACCACGACTGGCCAGGAGCCAAGGCTCAAACTATTGACACATCATTATCTCCAGGGGCACAAACGCACAACCTCACGGCCCTCATCCTCCCAGGACTCCCTCATTCCCAGGAGGACGTTTTAATTGGTTGGCCTTCTGAACAACCCGTGCTGGGCAGCATATGGATCTCTCTTTTTTTTTTTTTTTTCTAGAATTTGTTTAGAATCTCACGTAAGCTAATCTCAGTAGTTAATTAAAATGAATGTTTTCAGGTGCTGTCTGTGTAAGGTAGGTGAGTGAGAGTGATTCCAGTCTGGATTTTCTTCCACCGCTGCTTCTCTCTATCTCTTACGCCTCTTTTTCATTTCTACCAATTTCTCTTCCTCTCTCCCCCCATTCACCTCCTCCATCCTCTCTCTCTTTCCTTCCCCTCTCTTACCTGTCTCTCTCTCGCTCTCCCACCTGTCTTTCAGTCTCCCTGCAGGTGGAGATCACACCACCCCACGGAGAGATCAGTGTTGGAGAATCCAAATTCTTTCTTTGTGAAGGTAGGTGGGAACTTTCTCTATGATCACGTAAAGCAGGAGTCCTTCCATCAGCCTTAAACCTCTTATACTTCCTCTGCTGCCAAATCTGGCTCTCTGGACTGCAGCCAGCATGTCCGCTGTGGACTAGAGAGAGAGCTGACCAAAGCCATGTTGAATGTACAGGTGTTTAGCATCACAGAGTCAACATGCACAGCATTACCTGTAGAAGTCGTCCATTTTTGGCATTTGTGTCTCACTTGCAGATC
This sequence comes from Sternarchorhynchus goeldii, assembly GCA_028565775.1. Classification (NCBI taxonomy): domain Eukaryota; kingdom Metazoa; phylum Chordata; class Actinopteri; order Gymnotiformes; family Apteronotidae; genus Sternarchorhynchus; species Sternarchorhynchus goeldii. The sequence goes on from JAOXYF010000003.1 coordinate 19,253,722, forward strand.
TACTACATCAGTTGCAGAAAATTCTTGAAGAGGGGGAGAGTCAACTTTTATTCTATTATGTATGAGAAACACCTGAAATATTCAGAGGAGGATGATTTTGCTTTGCTCTTCCCCTCAGACATCAAAGGGTAGAAAAGTGTGCGAAAGACTTTAAAAGTACTTTCATTCAACTATTTCTTTTTATTCGCAGTTAGAACATTATATGCATGAATACGTTTTAAGCATGCATGACTGTCTCCCAGTCCTGCTTCAGGCCTGGGATCAGTAGAACTAGACCCAGGTTACACACGTTTCAACTGTAAAGGAGCAGGGCGCCTGTGCCTGTGTCAGCTTCTCGGACCGCCGTGCCGTTGCCCGTCTGACCGTGTCTTCGGCCGCGTCTCCTCTCTCCCTCCGCGCTGCAGTGGTGGGCAGCGTTAAGGACATCGACTGGTTCGCTCCCAGCGGAGAGAAGCTGCTGCCCAACCGGCAGGATGTGAGCGTGAGCCGCAACGACGAGACCTCGTCCACCCTCACCATCTACAGCGCCACCGTGGACAACGCCGGCATCTACAAGTGTGTGGCCCGCGACGGAGACGCCGAGAGCGAAGCCACGGTCAACGTGAAGATCTACCGTGAGTGAACTCCTCGTCGGTTCCTTTCTCCTGTATCGGTTACCGTTGTCTTAAATTGCTGTTGCATATTTAAGGTATGAATTACGGTGCAGAGCAAAACACTGTAACATGAACCTGGTCTAGGCTCATGTGTCAAACTCTTAAACTCTCTTTTATTCTACAGTCTTGGAACTGTTTACATTTTATATTGCTTTCAGTGTAGTTACTGATTAATTCACAGGAGTCAGTTATTATAAATCTTTAAATAAGAAGCGCTGGGTTTAAGATGGAGGGCAGGTATTCCTGTATACAGCAATTTTACAGCGAGGCTGTGTCTCTGGAAGGAAGCGTATCATGTGTTGTGTTTTGTGTCGTCTGCTGGGTACGGTGAGGAATCCTAGCCAATGCTATTTACAAACTCTGAGAACGAACCAAAAGAAGCGGATCCTCCTCAGGCTGGGGCTTTTCCCGTTCTGTTTGATTACCGGCCATGTTGTGTCTGCACGCAGCACGGCCAGAGGAGGACATCAGATCCAGCGCAGAGTCTCCACACTCTGTATTGTGTGTGTTCTGCACTAGGCGGAATGCTCTATGTGTATACACTCGTTTGTATGCTTGACATATTACTCATTCTTTCTTCCAGAAAAGCTCACGATCCAGAATGCTCCATCCCCTCAAGAGTTCAACGAGGGGGATGATGCAGAGATTGTCTGTGATGTCATCAGTTCCCCACCACCCACTATCATCTGGAAATACCGGAGGGTCCCGATTCAGCTAGAGAAAGATGGTAAGATTCGCCCGTCCTGCCTCTGTCCCTCACTCCATCTCTCTCCCTACCTCTCCCTCTCTCTCTCTCTCTCTCTCCCTCTTTCTCTCTCTCTCTCTCTCTCATTTTCACATTCTCTTTTTGTCTTTATCTGTTCTCCCTGTCAGCCAACACCCCCCTCCCCCAATGTGCATGCCCGCACACACACCCGCTCTGACACGCAGGAAGCAGCGTGAAATTGAAGCTCCCCATCTTATTAAGAGAAATATAAACTGTCAGGAGGAGCAGCTTTCTGTGGTCGTGATGTTTTCATACGGAGCAGCCACACGGGCACTGAGTGCCGCTCTAGGTGCTCTGTTTGTTTGCGCGAGCTTCACTTTGGACAGAGCTGTTTTAACCCCAGGAGTGCTCCTTCTCCAGCAATCGTTCACAGGCCGACAGACTGACCACAACTCCGGCTGGGTTATCTGGAGTCTGCTAGTATATGTGTTTGTTACATCCAAAGCCTCTCATTTTAGCAGAGCTACAAACGTGAACTGCAATACACAAATTATTGATTTTCCACATATCCCTTCAGAGCCTCAGAGGCCAAACCCCTGAGAGCAGCTCTGAGGTGAGGCACCCTGACTCTGTGATTTTACCTCAGGGGATCTTGTGTGTTTTCCCTTTCTCAGCATGCCATTATTGTTTTACTACAACTACGGCCGGGTTAATGGAGGTGGTGTTATTTTTTTTTACCGTGAGTCTGAAATCTCGACAGCACCACTGATCTGGCGTGGTCATAAAGAAGCTCTCTCTCTCTCTCACGGGGGGGAAGGACGCAGGCTGAAGTGCACCACCGTTTCGTTCAACCAATTGGCACATAATGAGGGGCTCGTTAGTGTGGCCTTCTTATCTCGCAGAAGAGCAATTACTGACTCATTGTCCCCCCCCACCTCTTCCTCTCCCCACACACCCCGCCCTTCCCCCCGCCCGCTCCTCAGTGCGCTTCAAGGTGCTCGGCAACAACCACCTGCAGATCCGCGGCATTAAGAAGACGGACGAGGGCGAGTACACGTGTGAGGGCCGCAACAGGGCCCGGGGAGAGATCGACTTCCGCTTCATCAAGGTCATCGTCAACGGTGAAGGCCGTTCAGCTGCACCAGCACCAGCTCACCATCACGTTCTTCTTCTCACACTGTAGAGGTGCTGAGGGAAGTAGCATGGTACCAGTGACTTGGTACCCCCCCCCCCTCTGGTTACTAGTAATAGTCAGTTACAAAGAAAAGCTATAGACATGCCAGGTCTACATTAGTGCAGATCTATAGACATGCCAGGTCTACATTAGTGCAGATCTATAGACATGCCAGGTCTACATTAGTGCAACCCATATTGACCTGCATGCTATATATAGCTTGAACAGATGTGCCCTATTTTCACTTATGACATGTTTCACTCTTTCCGTCTCCCTCCATCTCTCTCTCTCTCTCTCTCCCTCTGTCTCTCTCTCCCTCTCTCTCTCCCACCCTCCCTCCCTCTCTCTATCCCTACCTCTCTCTTCCTCTCTCTCTCTCCCTCCTCCCTCACTCTTTCGTTCTCTCAGTCCTGCCCAGCATCCGGACTCGTTACGCTGAGCTCAATGCCACTGCTGACATCGGGCATGCCGTGACGCTGGCATGCTACGCGGACGGATACCCAGAGCCCATCGTCACGTGGGCACGGTAAGCATCCTCCCACCAGCCCTCACCGAAGCGCTCCTTCACCCAGCTGCGGCGCGGCGGTTTGTGGTGGAAAAGGTGAAGGTCTTGGCATGGTTTTTTAGCATGCTGTTGATTACACTGATTTGGGTCTGAGCTAATAAGCAAATTTAGGTGGTTGGAACAAAATCCTGAGATGGACTTGTATTTCCTGAACCTCAACTATGCGAACTGAGGTATCTGGCAGCCTTCTGCATTGCCCTGGTCTAAGAATCCAATGTGCTCATGAATTCTTAGCTTTGAGCACTGGGGGCAGCTGGTGGAGAGTGTTATGAGACGAGAGTGAACCAGAGGACCAGATGAGGTGGCTGGCCGGGCTCCACACATCCACGTTTATGTTCTCCCTCTGTGCTCTGAGCTGTAGTTTGGTGGTCTTTTGGGACAAACCACGAAATAGAGTTTGGAGAGAGAGATGCAGAATTCCTCCGGGAAGCACGTCGTTAGAAATTATTTTGATTTTTAGTGCCTCTGGACATCCTTCACGGCAGTTCTGACTCAGAGCAGAGCAAGCGCACTGCCAAACTAGGAAACATGACAAAACAAATCTGTCTTCTCTTTTTTCTGCAGATTGCTATTATAATATTCCTACAACATGCTACAAACACACTGTAACCTTATTGTGTTATGGCTAAAGACTAGACTGCATTATTTTGTCCAAAATGATTTACATTTGTCCTGTCACATGAATGCAGTGATTCATCAAACCCCTCTAGGACGTGTATCAGGAACATCTGCGATTGGTCCGAGCACACCATAAAAAAAATGTAGTGATTTGTTAAAGGGCTCATTTACATATTTTGACCTTCTGTGATATCAGTATCACAAAGGCATATTGCGATAACGATCATCAAACAATATATTGTGCAGCCCTTAGTGCTCACACACTCTCTCTCTCTCTCTCTCTCTCTGTCTCTCTGTCTCTTGTGGTCTGAATCTGCAGGAGAAGGAATTCTTTTTATACCAGGCCTTTCTTGTTCACCTAGTATTTAGTGGGGGGGGGGGGGCATTGATGACGTAGAGGTAGAGAAAGCATGAAGGATAAAACGGAATCGTAGGGATGTACGAACCATCTGTGTTTTGCTCTCTGCCGCTTTCTCTCTAATTCTGTATCTCCTCTTCTCTCCCTTTGTGACACAGTAATAACGTGGTGTTGGAGGTCGACGAGAAGTACAGTCTGAACGAGGACGGCTCCGAGCTGACCATCAAAGACGTGAAGAAAGTGGATGAAGGAGATTACATCTGCATCGCTCGCAACAAAGCAGGCGAGAAGCAGGAGGAGATCAGCCTGAACGTGTTTGGTAAGGACTGGATGGTCGTCCCACATTGAGCGTCTCTCAGCAGGAGACGGCGCTGTTATCATTTCATCATATAAAATCTGCAAAATTTCCTCCAGCTCAACAGTTGAAGAATAAACTGGATGTGAAAGAAAGCTTGATGTCTCAAAAAACTGAGGTCGTTTTAATAGCTGTTATTAAGCCGGCTCACCTTTAGTAACTGAACAATAATGTCATGATTAAATATTGAAAGACAAGTGGACTACCCTTGTGTGGGTTTTCTAGCTTATCAAGCTAAGATCAGTATCTCATATTGCCTGGACTACACACACTCAACAGTTTCACATGGATAATCAATACTGGCTCAGCAGTGTAAAAATGCTCTGCCCTGAGTTACTCTGAATGTGTGTTTGTGTGTGTGTGTGTGTGTGTGTGTGTGTGTGTGTGTGTGTGTGTGTGTGTGTGTGTGTGTGTGTGACAGGGATGGTGAGGGTTGAGTG
>JAOXYF010000003.1:19281140-19293783 GCA_028565775.1 Sternarchorhynchus goeldii
ACCCCCCCCCCCCTTCCCCACCCTCCAACCCCACGGCTTGTAGTGCATCTTCCTCCACTAGAACATCACTGCGTTACAGTAGGCGCGGTTGTTTACAGGATCAGCGTGTTACAAGGACATTCCAGGCCCGTGGGCTTTTGCTATGAAGTCATTTACTTTTGTTTATGTGCTGTGTTTCAGTTTTTATTACTCTGTAAAACACTGGATTAGTCTTTTTCTAATTTGGAAGCACAGCATGGAGTTCCGTCCTTATTTTGAAGTGAATTAGCATACATTAATGAAGCGTGTTGCATGCTGTTTGATCAGAGAAACAAGGGACCTGCCCTCACATTGTTAACCAAAATTAGCACCATTACAGCTCTTTAGTGTCTGCCCTGCAACCTTCAATGATAACTTCATTCCCTAGTGAGTTTTCTCACATGTTTGCTTGTGTGTTTGCTCGAAGGATATGGAGATGTATCAGTAGAAGGACATGGATTTCCTTCGACCCCACCATGAATAGAGCCTGTACAGGCTCCACCTGGACACACACACACACACACACTGTGATGCCGTAGGTTACTCTAGCCATCTTTACCAAGACACAACTGTGGGCCCTAAAGAGATTTTACCTGATGGGTAACGTTTAATGGATAAACACTCTTTTCTGTTTGCTGATAAAACAAATAACAAGGTTTGGTTTTAGAATTGGATCCTGTCAGTTGTCTGGTTATCAGGTTTTGAACAGCAGCCCTGATGTTATGGTGGACTAAACCCATGAAAATGGGCTCTACATGACCATGTTCCCTAAAATATATCCAAAATGTGTTGTTTTATGTGAATTATTCTGGCTTGGGGAGCAATGGAGAATGCAGAGAATAGATGTTTGAGCAGGAAGTACTGCTGTTTTACCGTTTGATGATGTGACAGTACACATCCTCTCCTGCAGTTCAACCCTTTTAATGTGGTAAAGGAGTTTACCTAAAGAGTCAGATCCAGTTAGGGACCTGAGTCTAGCATTTGGAATAGCTTCTTGTGTAATGGTAGAACAAACTTTCAAGCAGGAAGAAGTAAAAGAGTATTAGAGATGAAGTCTAGTTAGGCAGTGTGTGTCAATACAGAAAGACTTACCAGGCATGTGTTTGAGTAAAACTTTACATTTAAATCTGCATGCTATGAAGAATATATGACCACAAAGGATTACTCTCAACTTCTGGATATTATAATAGTTGCTTTCAACTTTAAAGGAGGGTTGAACCAAATGGCTTTAGATTGCCTCCGTGGCATTCATCCCAGACATTCATTTCTGTGACTTGCTTTGCACTGCAATTTACTGCAACAGTGAGTCTCATCAGTGGAGCAGCCCTGCAGGTCTGTGTAGCAAAACCTGCGTATGTGAACAAATCCTGCCTTATGGCATGATGCCCTCAATTTGCTAACATTTTGCAGTTTAAAAATAAATGGGTAATCGACATTAATCTCTGTTCCCACACTGCTTAGGAATATCTATAAGCAATGCTTTTAAATCAAGAATAGTAGCTGAAATCCATGAACTGTTGCATGGACATAAATACAGTCATTTGATTGCAGATACTTTGTAGCGAAAAATGGGTGATTATTTCTAGAGTTAAAGTGAAATGTCTTAAGGGGAAAAAACACTAGGTTTGGTGGAATTTTTAGTAATGTTTTTTTCCTCCAAAAAATAAGTAAAATAGTTGTGTGGGTTAGAAATTCAACAGTGAAGAGTCAGGAGACCGAGCTGATCTTCAGATTGTCAATGTTTGCACATGTGGAGAAACTTCGGATCGTTCTGGGGGATTTTTCCCCTCATGTTGAATATGGGAGATGAGGATGCAAGTCTAATACAGTCAGCCAGGAGTGTGATCAAACTTCAGCAGAGAAAGAAACACAGGACGAGGAGCGAAAGGAGTGGAGGAAGAGAGGGAGAGGGGTGGAGGAGGCGTCGGAGGCCTCCGCTCAGACATTGTTATTACCTCCTGACCTTGGTGCTTCCAAAGAGGCACTGTGGCATAGGAAGATTCACATCTCTGAGTCACAGAGACATTCAGAAAATGTGAATTATAGAAGCACTTAACCTAAACCTCAGATGTGTTTATCAAATATAATGTAACTCAAAATCAGAAACAATCACAAATGATTCTAATATATATATATATATATAAAGAGAGAGAGAGAGAAAGAGAGAGAGAGAGAGGGGGGAATAGGAGTTCCTTCAGATGAAAATATAGCCATGTGTAGGACTATAGCAATAGAAAAATGTAAATAAAATGAAGGAAAAATAGTGTCGCTGTTTGCTTTTGTGTAACAATGTAGCAAGTCAGATTTACAATAATGGATTACATTAAAACAGCTTTTAATAAACATGTATTTATGACTGTGTGTGCAGTTTGTTAATACATAAATAACATACTGTTTGACAGCATTGTTGGCTGACAGTATACTGGCTCATGATTGGCTGACAGTATACTGGCTCATGATTGGCTGACAATATACTGGTTCATGATTGCGGCTATGCTTGAGGAAATGATGACACCGAGCTTTTGTGGTCTTACAAAAGACTTGGAACATTCTCATTAATTCAAACAGCATGTGCATCGTCTAAAGAACTGCACCATTAGCCTGGGAGACTTGCCATTCTGAAACCAACATGTTTGGGATTTTTTAAAAGTTTGCTGTGCTGATTTCCATTGCAGCTCACCATGGAGAGCTTTTAAAGCCATTCAGTGCAAATCAGTCACTGGAAAGAGCATCTGGGGTGAAAGATTACTTTGTACGCCTAATTTATGTTTTGGTTCAAAAATACTTATCCTTTAAAATTCTGTTTCTGAGTGTGAAACTCAAAAGTAAGTATTACCCTGATCTAATTGGATATCATGAGGCTTCCATGTTGGTTTTTTGACTGCTTAAAATACCTACCAGAAGCCCCTACCAGCTTATAAAACGTCATGGGCACTGTGTGCGAGTGCAAGGCCATTACAGGCCAAGCGGTTATGGTGCAGCTTCCCCTCCGTGTTCCCGGACGGGGAGTCCACCATGCAGGGTGGGGCCGCGCGGTGCGAGGGTCCTCTGGACTGAGATGGAGGCAGAGGCTGTGCTTGGCCTTCCAGCCTCCCGTCTCCACGCTCCTCTGGGCTGCAGCGCTGGCTCCAACCGTGGCTCCATGCTAACGCTAACTGTGGCCGACCCGTAGTGTCCTGTTCTCTTGGTCACAAGTGCACATGCCATTAGATCATGTGCATTTTTATTTGTTTGTATGTTTGTTTGTTTGTTTGTTTGTTTGATGTTGTTGACCATTTCTCTTTGTTTATGCTTGGGCTTCTCCTTTTAGTGTGTCATTAATAACATACAGTGAGCCAACAGAATTAACATTGTGAGAGAGTTTGATTCGATTGTGACTTAATAAAAGAGTCATTCACAGTCAGAGAAACTACTGTTTGCAATGAATCTGATTCATAAGGCAGTTTGGATGGGAAACTGTCAAACCAAACAGTTAATGGAGTGAATGATGCTCATTTTTTTTTGACACAGCTTAGATGTTTAATTGAAGGTTGTAAAAACTGCCTTATGGATCATAATAATTCCATGGTTTGTATACATACGCTAATGTTTTAGAGATTACTTATGTTTTGTATTTGTGTTCTCTTTTGTTTGTCATTCTGTTTGTGTGGGGTTTTTTTGTGTTAACACTGTTGTTGTGTTTTCCGTTCCATGTTTGTGTAATTTTATTTCCAATGTTTTGTATTTTCCATGTGACCCCATCCCCTCCCACTTTTCCTTTCAACCAATCTTGCACGTGCGTATCATGTGACTTTGTCATGTGGCTCTTGCATGGTGCTGATGATGTCGTCCTCGCTGGTGAACAGAAGGTAATTTTTTGTTTCTTTGTCATGTTTGGTTCATTTCATGATGGGAATGAAAACAGAGATGTTAATAATGAGTCAGACATAACACTCACCCAATGTCATCAACATTTATGAACCATTTCATTCATGAGCCATTGATTCTCAGAGAGCTTTTCATTTGCTCATTTGATTTCTGGATTTGACATTAAAAACAATCAGCTGCTCCGCTTGTAAAGTGATGGAGCAGGCTGATAATATACCTTAATAAAGAACCAGCATGCTGAACTATAACCCTATCATTTATAGAATATAGAATTTACCAGGCATTACTCTTTAAATCCTACATTCAGTATGTTCTGATAATGTCTTATTGCAGACATTCACATTGACGACTGGGGCAAAGTCCAAAAAAGGACTTACCTTTAAATTCGATAACTCAGAATTTCATTTTTCAGCACTGTACCGCACAGCGCCTTAACATCTTTTTGACCCTTTGAATATTCCATCATAACAAGGTCGTCATGACGCCAACATAACGGTCAGAGCAGAGATAACCATGCTTCATCTGTAATGTTCTAGAACACGGTGCACCCTCTTCAGATTTGCAGTCTAACCACACGCCTGGAATTCCTGCATGCACGTTCACACACACTTCTGTTCAGGCCCGAGTGTCGTCTTTCTCCCTGCTCTGTAGTGATCTCCCCCGCGTGCACGGCCCGTCTGCCCGTCTGTCCGTCTGCGCTGCCCGTCTGCGCTGTCCGTCTGTGCTGTCCCCGTCCGCTGCTCCTCTCCGCCGGTGCGGAAGACGTACTGGTCTTGCACTCAGCTGCATCGCTCTGTTTCTTTTGCTCCTCCCTCCACGTGATCCGTTCACGGTAAACAGGGTCACGGATGACGATAGTGAAGAGCAGTGGCCCCCAGTCTGGTAGCAAACATTAGTAAAGACTTCTAGTTGTGCTTTATGTTTAGCGGTGATCGTGGATGACTGTGATGTGAATCAATGGCATTATTTCTACTATTGCATGGTAGAGCATGTGTCTATCAGCCTTCCTTTATCTCTTTAACCCTAAACACTCTTTTTTTTTCTCCTCGTAGCATCTGGAAAACCTTCACCTAACTGGGAATGATGTTCATGACTGGATCTCTAATGTCCATTTAACTGTACCATCACTCCAAAATGCTGTACTTTATCACTAACTCAGGTTTATTTGAATTTCAGCGTCAAACCATCCATTATATCAGCTCTAGTGCGATGTCAAGACAATACAGCAGCACCTGAGATGTAGTTTCATGCATGCTTCAACTAACTGACTGATGGTCTGAAATGATTGAAAGTGTCTTTGACTAAAGAAATAAAAGAACATAGTGATACATTTTATGAAGATTAATAACCAACCCATTCTCCTACATGCTGGGTTTTTTTTTTTCTCATCACGGTCATGAATATTAGATTCACTCATTTCATCTCAGTAGGACATACATCCAGATCTCCACTTATAGCTTGGGCCACTGTACCATATCATTCATGTCTTTGCTGTTTACCTAAGCTAGCGGTGGGTGTTTTGTGGGTAGTGTCATACTGAGTCCTAATGGGCTTGCAGATTTGGGTTTAGACCCTATTTGCACTGATTAATGAAAGAGAGCTTTAGTCTCCTCCCAGGTCTCTCCAGTGACACAGGTGTACAGCTAACATCCCAAACAAGCAGCCCACATTCATGCCCCACCCCCTCCTCATGGTTTCGGTGATATTATTTAATCTAACGGAGGAGCACCTCCAATCAAAGTGCAGGGGATAGTTAGAGAGCGCAGCCATTAGGCAGTGGACTTGGTGAGATAACGAGCTTCTCTTGGGAATGCGCTACAATGAGGCTCTCACTCACACCCGCTCAGGTATCAGGGCTCACTTCTCATTAAAGCGCGGTTGCCCCCACCCCCCACCAGGAGCTCAGTGCTCTCACAGACCCTCCAGGCTCAGAGGAAGGGTGAGGCAAAGGCATCATTAGACCCGCCCAAAAAACACCACACGACGCCAATCGACGATCAGCTGTAACAAGGAACAGTGGTGTTCTACATATTACCAATGGCAAATTAAGAGCTACAATGTTAAACTACAGTGTGCAATGTGGAACACCTACAAGAGCTCATTAAGAGATGTAGGCTTTATCTTACATATGAAGAGCTCATTAAGAGATGTAGGCTTTATCTTACATATGAAGAGCTCATTAAGAGATGCAGGATTAATCTTACAAATGAAGAGCTCATTAAGAGATGTAGGATTTATCTTACATATGAAGAGCTCATTAAGAGATGTAGGATTAATCTTATATATGAAGAGCTCATTAAGAGATGTAGGATTTATCTTACATTTGCCATGATATCAAACATTTTAGATCTTAAATATGTATTTAACTAACTGTCCATTTAAAACATGTTAGCTCAAAAGATTATAAAAGATTATTTCTGATTTCAAAATTGTTTCAGAGTGATTGCTTTCAGAAATGCGGTCTTAAAGCATAGTGGATATAGAGCAATGGGCTTTCTTCATTTCATAATACAGTTAATGATATGGAGCTTCAACACCCATGATAATAAGTTAAAAATGATTGATCGTATGTGCCATTCTGATCACTTTATGATCACCCGTCATTCTGATCACTTTATTTTTTTATGATGCTTAAACCAACTAAACTGCTCCGCCAGTCCTAAAACCTTTTGAATAAATGGTTTGTTTAAACAAAATCAATAGCACCATTTGCCATTTAGCCTGAAATACAAGTGCCACCTAACATCTAACCACTGTATTATTAAGGGTAAAATTAATGTAATGTTTCACATAAATCGCACATTAGCATCTGTTTCACATCGGGGCTTTTAAATCGGATGTTCATGGGCAGTAACGGTTGAGTAGCCTGGGACACGCTGATATAAGTACCTCCCGTTTTGCCCGTAGCCATGACGAGGGCCTGGGTTAGGACGCTCGTGCTGGTCGCCCACCTCTCTGCCGTTCTGATCTCACTGCATGTGTTGTCCTCAGGGGAGCCCAACCCTCCTAAACTGGAGGCCAAACTACAGTCCACAGGCAACGAGCTGAAGGTCAACTGGATCAAACAAGACGACGGGGGCTCGCCTATCAAACACTACCTGGTGCGCTTCAGGCCGGTGAGTGTGAGGAGACCTATCTCCTCCGCATGAATGATTTACTTCTCTGCCACTCGTGCGTTACGCGCTAAAATCTTTCTTTTATGGGAAAGGTTTGGCTGGTTTTCGCACATCTTACTGCAGATGATTACATGGAGAAATCAGGTACTGACCTCACGTACAGCTGCGTTCGAATGTGTGCGTTGACCTCTTATGTGGTTTCATGCAGAAACACCGTTCGGAGTGGAAGCCCGAGATACGGCTCCCGAACGGCAGTGAGTATGTGGTGCTGAGAGGTTTGGACTGGAACACTGAGTATGAGGTCTACGTAGTGGCCGAGAACCAGCAAGGACGCTCGGAGCCGGGTATCCTCTTCTTCAGGACCTCCCCGGAGCCCACCGCCATTCCAGGTACCGCTGACCCCAACCCCCCCAACCCCCACCCTGCCGCAGCCGCTGCCAACCAGCACAGCCAGCAGCCGCTAACCTTCACGTCTCTCCACCTTAACCCCGCCCTAGCCTCTCCGCCTCAGCTCTGACGGGGGATTGTCCAGACACCCCTCATGGCGACCCTGGAGCTCACAAGCCCCAAGAGCCGTTTGACATCACCTAAGGCCAATGAGAGTGGGCCGGGTGAGTGGAGTGGGCTGACTGAGGCCTTTGAGAGCAGCTGGGGGTTAAAGCCTGGAGACCAAAGCTTCGGCTTAGCACCACTCAGCTGCTCTCCGGAGTTCTGCTTCCAGCCTGACCCCTCTGGCAGGTCTTGACGCACATCCTCCGCCAGCTTTATTGAACCACTCAAAAGCCACTGCAGATCATATCAGTGGAGATGAAATTTTCTATTTGGCACTTGAGAGGCGACGGCAAACTGAGTCTCTCAACCCACCCAACCCCACCCCTGACTACGGCTGCTCTGTGCTCTGTTCGCAGGGCTGTGGTTTTAGGGAAGTTTGCATTCTTACTTGAGCTGCCTCCCCACAGACCAAAAAAAGGGCCCCTTTCTCTCTCTCTCTCTCTCTCTCTGCTCTCTCTCTCCCTCTCTCTCTCTCTCCCTCTCTCTCTGTTACATCCTCTCTCCTCTCTTTGTCCTTCTCTCTGTAACACTTGTCCATCCATCTGTCTCTCCAGCTCTCCTTCTCTCTCTCTCTCTCTCTCTCTCTCTCTCTCTCCCTCGGGTCTAAGGTTAACTCAGTTCAGGCTCCTGTGCAGTGCAGGGTCTACACCGAGCTAATTGGACACTGGCCCTGGGCTCAGTGGGGATGCAGCCTCTGGTCTTGCATGGTGATGCTTCAACAGGATTACTGTGTTAATGCTTTCCCGAGGACCTAACAGGCATCTGCCAGCGCATGGCACAGGGACCCGCTTTTTCTCATCCGCTTGGTGGGAAGCACCCATAAATAGCAGTGGGAGCTTTGGATCTCAGAGTGCTTGTCTTAAAAGGTTCGGATGGACCGAGTACAGAGACCCCACCCCCTCACCCCACCCCTCCCCTCATGTGTTGAACTTCTCCACACTTGCACATTGCTGAGTTATGAGCTCCAATGTGGAACATGTGGGTGTTCAAAAAGCATGGAGGCTTTTATTTTTAGTTCAACATCTGCAGCACCTCAGCCTCCACAGCTGGGCTTAGTCAAGTCGGTCTGAAGCAGATACGCAGGAAGGCCTCCCGGACTCTTGTTCTCGTCGCTATCAGGACTGAGGCGAACAAGAGAGGTTAGATTCAGGGGGATCTGGAGGAGGTCTGCTTAATTCTTAACCTTTTATCTCCGGCTCCTCAATGACGGAGTCTCTCGGGTTGGCATGACACTTCACAGAAGGTCACGTTAGACTCAGAGGGATTTGGCGGGAATGTTGATACTGAGCCGCTACTTTCCGCACATCGTATCAGGAATGGAATGTGCGGTTGTGTTTCACCCTGGCAGAGTAGTGTCCTTACACCCAAATCTCAGTCCAATCCAAATCTCCCCAGCTACTGTTTGACAGGAGTGAGGCTGTTCTAAAACAATGGTCACTAACACCGAGCAGTTTTAGTAACCTTCAAACGATCATTCAGTCATCCTACACGGCGTTTACACCACGTTGCATCATAACCTGTTGGTTTCCTTTTCTCTTCTGTCTGCAACATTCCCTGGTGTGAACAGTCCAACACAATCAAAGATGTTTTCATAGATGTACGTTTACACGTTATTAAAAGCATTAGTTTAGATCTATTTTTTACAGCAATTGGTCCCAGGATGAACATCATGTTTAATACCAGGGAGGTTGTCTGATGTTTCTAGGCTCTGTGTGTGTGTGTGTGTGTGTGTGTGTGTGTGTGTGTGTGTATGTGTGTGTGTGTGTCCTTTTCCTCCTGCATTGCCCAGTACCTCATCACATGGTCCCTGCAGTGCCTCTCCCCTCCTGGCTTGCTGTACAGTCGTTTGCGGGTGTTATTAACTTGCTGTACAGTGGTTTGCGGGTGTTATTAACTTGGCTATGCCTTTTCTTACGTTGGTTTTACTAAACCTGCTTGAATTTTCTTTTTAATATTCTTTTCTGATCTCTAATTAACCTTCAGACTTAAGTTTCTGTATTTGACCTATTCTCTCTCTCTCTGTCTCTGTTTCTCTCTCTCTCATTCTCTCACTCTCTCTCTCTCTCTCTCTCTCTCTCTCTCTCTCTCTCTGTGTCTCACTCTTCTGTATCTTTACTTTTTTCCAACTATCTTCCCCTACCCCACCCCTCCCTCTCTTTCTGTCTCCATATGTGAATCTGCTGGATCATCACATTCTCGTTACACACAAATACGTTTCTTGAACATGACCATTGTTGCTCCTTTGTTTGTTGTTCATTCTTTTTCTTTGTTGTTGTTGTTTTTTTGTTTTGTTTTTTTGTCTTATTTGTCTTTTTTGTTCTTTTGTTTGTGTGGCGGTGGCGGTGGCGCCCCCTGTGGCCTCCTGCTGCTGCTGCGTTGCTGTCCCCTCAGCTACCCTGGGCTGCACCTCTGTCACGTACGCTCTGGTCACTCTCATGCTGTCCATGCTGACTGTGTTCTTGCTCTCATAAATCGGAGCTCCGCCCAAGGAGAGGAGCACTTGCCCCACCCCCCCTCCGGCCCAATCTCCAACCACCCCGATATTTTTCTCCAACGCCTTCTGACCCTCCTGCTTTAAAAAAAAACAAGAAAAGAAATCCAATCACTTTCATGTTAATGGGGTTAAGCAGTGCTTAGTACTTGTATCATTTCAGAATGTTATTTTGTTTGTCTTACATTTTTTTTTAACTAGACAGCAACTGTGTGTTTGAGAATATATTTTTCAAACTGTGGACTTTCCGAAGCACTGTAGAAAGTCTTGGTCCTACCTAGAATGTGATTGGCCACTGGCTTCCCTTGTTATCCTTCTCAACTTGCTGAGATCATCAGCCAAGGGGTCGTGCAGAAGTCCTGCTTTATTTACATCCATTTCTGTTCTGATTCTTTTAACACTTTCTTGTTTTCTCTGGGTTGGTCACAGGGGCTCTTAATGGAAAGGACAGGCTCAGGCCTTGTGTGTGGATACTGAAATGGGTTTTCTGACAAAATGTACATAATTTTAGATAATTCAGAAGAATGAAGGTATGCGATTTGTTCTGAATTTTGTTTTATTTGGTTGGTTGGTTTTTACTTTATTGTTTTGTTGTAGTTTTGTTTTTCTTTTTCTTTCACACAGCAAAATCAACTTCAGAGTTTTGTTGTGTTTTGTTTATTTCTTTTTCTTCTTCTTAAAAAAAGAAAACATTTAAAACTAATATCACTGTCAAAAGTGTGATTTAATTCTACTCTGCAATACAGTTTTTGTAACTACATACCAGTGTGTTTTCATGCAGTAACCATTTTAGCATTTAAGAACATGAGGAGATAAAAGTATTTTTTAGTGAAAGAGTTATATGGAGTCCTAGCCTTATGCTAGCCAGTAATTATAGAGTTGCATGGGATCATGGGCTCACACTTCCACATGACCATAGTGTGAATATTCCCACACTGATATGGTGCTGAAAGTTGGTTCAAACTCACCCACAGAGCCTTCAAATGTGACAGGCAAGTGTGTTTCCCCATAATGCTTTCTTTTCAACACATATATTTATATATATAATTGTTTTCTTTCCCTATTGAAGCTTTTCATTTTTTCCATTTTCATTTTTAGAATACTGGAGTTCGTCACCCTGACAAACCTGACATCTCCAGTTCTGTAACCTTTGTAATTAATGACCACGTTTCTGACTCATGTCTCTGTCATTAACAGAGGGTGGTGTGTCAGGATACATTGTCTGGTAAAATGTCTTTGATTTCCCGGACCTATGCAGGCATTTCCATGCAGGTGTCAGTTAAGTAATGTAATGAAGTCTTTACAGTGTTTCAGCCCGTAACCTGGATGTGCCATTTGGATCTGGTGAGGGGTGTTAGTCTCAGAGTAGCGTTTGCTCCCTGTTTTGCAAATTGATTCACATAATAATAAAATGCTGTGCCCTGGAGGTCTGGCACAGGTGCCAATCACCTGGTTGGGTTGGTCATTCTTCTTTCAGTGCCACTCTGTGTTCATCTGTAATGCATTAAAGATGCGCGGCCCAGCCAGCCAAGCCGGTGTGCTCGGCTGTAGTGGCCAGATTTTTTGTATTTTTGTTTGTTTAATGGGTATTTTTTTTTTCTGGATCAAAACACTGGAGAGGATTAAGGATTTTCACAACATGGCAAATGTCTGCTTTCACTGGAGGATCCCAGCCGGGGGGAGCTTTGTTTGGGGTTGTTCCACGCGCTGCCCACTTCGGCTGGCTGTGCCGTGCCTGCAGCAGCCGGGAAACCTTCCAGCACGGATCGCCCGATTGCTCAGAGAACCGGCTGCAGAACCTCCACTCAACCCACTGCTGCCTCGAAATGCTCGATGCACATCAATTAGTACGTTTAAGAAATCAAAGGTGGATGTCTGGGAGTGGGAGAGCTTCTCCATCAGGTTGTTTTAGGTACCACTGTCACCCTTATTAACAAATAGTGATTTCATCATACATGTTGCATTTCACATCATAGTGGCAAAGCAGTGTGTGTTTCGTGCATCTCAACACTGCTAAAACATTTTCTGTCCACTAGAATAATTAGTGGTACATTTTGAAGTAATTATAGATTTTTTTTTAAATAAATAAGTATAAATATGAATGTTTATATTGTGAAATGCCAAATGTTAAAGTTGCATTTTTAATTGAGCCAATATACTGTACAGGCTTATCAGCAGAACGTGCGGTTACACCCACATTCACTGGTAGAAATGTGCTGTACATATACAAAACACTGAACTCAAACAGGCTGATGCATTTAACTGAGTACTTCTGCTGTGTCTGGCACTGTATTTGTTACCTCTGTACATTGGGTCTGGATCTGGGGAGGTTACAGAGATCTGGGGAGGTGACGGAGACCTGGGGAGGTGATGACGGAGACGTT
The DNA here is from genome assembly GCA_028565775.1 of Sternarchorhynchus goeldii. Lineage (NCBI taxonomy): Eukaryota > Metazoa > Chordata > Actinopteri > Gymnotiformes > Apteronotidae > Sternarchorhynchus > Sternarchorhynchus goeldii. The sequence goes on from JAOXYF010000003.1 coordinate 19,293,569, forward strand.
CTGGGCCTTCTGCGAATGCAGCAGGTCTGTGTGTATTGAGTAGGAGTGCTCAGGCCTGTGAGTGTGTGCGCAAGTATGTGTGTGAGTGTATGTGCTGAGATTGATGGAGCTTGTTAAATTACACACCAGGGTGGAGGAAAGTGAGCCCTGGGAACCTCCCTAACTGGGATAGTGAACCAAAGCTGTTTGCTGCCCCTCTGCCTCGCCCCCAACCC
>JAOXYF010000003.1:19298193-19316558 GCA_028565775.1 Sternarchorhynchus goeldii
CTCTCTCTCTCTCTGTCTCTCTCTCTCTCTCTCTCTCTCTCTCTCTCTGTCTCTCTCTCTCTCTCTCTCTCTCTCTCCCTTTCTTGCCCCGCCCCATCTCCCCCCATAGGCATGCTGCTGACACCAGTGCCACTGTAGTGGACTTACTCCCCTCTTTAGCCACTAACTCTGAGCCAGTCACTGACAGCCCTGCTAGTGAGAGCACCACCCTCACATCCAGCACAGAGCCCAAAGCTGCCCCTCAGCCTAGCGCCCCCAAAGCTGGCTCTGCGCCTCCCACTGCCCCCACTGATGCCACCACCGTGGCACCGCTAGTGGACCTGAGTGAATCGCCCTGCCCCCAGAGCGTTAAACCCTCTGACGCCCCCAAATCGGGCCCCTCGCCCGACACCAAAGCCGACCCGGCTAAGCCCTCCGCAGGCACGTCCAATCAGAGCCCTGGGGCCCAGACCGGCACCGCCCCCTGCACCTCGGCTACGGAACCCCAGGTAGACGGAGGTGCCCTGCAGTCGTCAGACGCTGCTCCAGCCAGGGATGCTTTTGACACGCTGTGCTCGCCCTCCTCCAACTCCACCAGCACTCCTGCACCCAGCCAGGACGAGTATGGCCACCTCTCCGATCTTTCATCCATCATGTGTGTGTGTGTGTGTGTGTGTGTGTGTGTGTGTGTGTGTGTGTGTGTGTGTGTGTGTGTGCTCTCCACACCCTCTCTGAGTCCACGTCTGCCTCTCTCCTCTTTCACTCTTCCACTGACCTTCACCCATTCACTCACCCACTCACTCAACTCACCCAGTCACTCACCCACTCACTCACCCAGCCACTCACCCACTCACTCAACTCACCCAGCCACTCACCCACTCACTCAACTCACCCAGTCACTCACCCACTCACTCAACTCACCCAGTCACTCACCCAGTCACTCGTTCATGTCCTCCTTATCTTTTCCCTGTCAATGCACTTCATACGGAGATCCTGCTCCAGGTCCCTCCAGGTTTCCTGGGCTCTCATATAGCTGCAGTCTTCCTCATGTCTTCCTCATTCTTTGAGCAGCCATCCTAGGCAAAGAGCTCCGCTCTGCTTATAACACCGCCAGGGAAAAAAAATTGGATCACCCGTGGCAACCACTCAAAGCACAAGCCATTATGAAGGTGTGAAATTGGTTGGCTCTCTCCTCGGTTTTGTTTGTTTTGTCTTCGGTCAGGGATGGGCTAATTGATTCTTCCATTATCTCCTGACGACAGTTGACCGCACACATGAAGCTCTCGCGGCAGGTGAGCTGGAGCGTTGTGGGCTGGCTTTAGCTCCACAGTGGTCACGAGAGGAAGGCTGTTTGAAGGAATGCCGGGCCTTGAGGGAGGGAGAAGTTAGTTGTAATGAGCAGTGCTGGGGCGCACGTGCCCCACCCGCGCCGGCATCGTTCTTCTACAGCAGGGCCAGCAGAGGGCGAGACTGAGCGCTTCACTCTCTTTGTTTTCGGCACGGACGGCTTCTCCTGCAGGACGATCCTCAGCACGCCGCTCTGATCGATCACACACATTCACTTGTTACCTTGGATCGAGTCAGTTTGCCTAGAATCCGGGCATGACCGTGGCAGCCAGAAAGCAGTGTGTGTGTATGCGTGTGTTTGTGTGTTTGTATATGTGTTTGTGTTTGCGTGCATGAGTGGTTGATCTGCATACCACACACAGCTCTAGCTAGGCTACTGCAAAAACCTTTTTGGAAAGTACAGAGGAAGTGAGCTGCTCATATTCCGTGCCAGGGAACAAGGGGGTATTTTTAAACATTTACATCAGACGTTCTGAGTCTCACCTCTTTACTCGCAGCTTTTGCACTCTCTCCACCACTGCTCCGACGGCCTCCCCAGAGGCTGCGTTCATCAGGGCACCTCCTCACCAGCCACGTGGCTCCCTGCCATCCAGCTCACATCTGCTGGCTGCTGTTATCTGATCCGAGCTGTTTGATGGGGATTTCCCTCACCACAGAGAGGGTGTCCCTGTACAGTAAGGCAGACCTACGTTGGGGATGTCCCATTATTTGGTGCCCTTCTACAGTTAGGGTGTCCCACTCCATTAGGGAAGTCCCCCTACTTTAAGGGCATTTCTCGACTGTTTCCGGGGCCCTGCTTGGGCTGTGTCTGGGGCCCCACAGGGACTGTATTTGGGCCTTAACTGGAACTGTATATGGGCCACGGCCGGGACTGTGTCACTCTACCATGGTGTAGATGGTAATGAGAGCGGGGCCACGCTCCACTACCCCCATTTTACCTGCTACAACAGCTCTCTGTGGCTGCCAGGCGGGTCAGGCATGCTGGAGGGAGCCCGGAACCTCCTCGTGCTGCTCTTGGATATGCGTACTGAGCAGCCACCCATGACCAGGGATCGGCAGCCCCCCCTCCACAAGGCCAAGCCGGCTGAAATTGGAGCAGCCCAATTGAAGAGAGAGAAAGCAGGCCAGACGTGTGATTAGCACCACTGCTCCCAATTCTCCCCCCACTCCGTACACATCACCCCCACTCTTGCAAGATTCAACATTCATTTTTATGATTCATTATTTATTTTTAAATTATTTGGCACACTGATGCAAGGCCGGTCAATTCCAATACTGGCAATCAGTGCTGGGAATGAAGTGGCCCATTGAGAAATCATGTGGGAAAACCTCTCTCTTCAGAACTGCCATCAGCTCCAGCAGTTCCTTGAAAGGAAAAAAGTCCATCTTAAATTAACATGTGCCATATTTCTAGATGGGTAGCTGTAGGTATGCTTAATATTTTTATACGTGGTTCTAGCCGTCCCTCTGAGAAACCTTTTCATGTGTCTGTGATTTATTGCCCATTCAATAAATGATAGGGGGGAGGAGGTTAACATTTGTGGAGTTTTATGGGTAAGAATCTTGGCGGCAAGGCCTTGAATCCGCCCCGCGGGACAGGTGTGGCTCACGTGACATCACTATGGCTCCCTCTCCACCTCTAAGTTCCTGCAGCAGCTTCTATCATCTGCATCACCATCTCTGTCATCACCGTCTCACTGGTGGGCGTTGACGCATGCTCTCATGAAAAGGTCCATGACGCTCCACCGTTCATCTCTGATGTCATGATAAAGCAACCATTCACTTCCTGTTATGTGTGAAATACATCGGTTCCATTAGAATGAATTTTCGTCTAAAAAACCTAAAAAAAATTAGACAGTTCAGTAGACTAAGACAGCCCACCATGCCTCAGGGCACAATGCCAAGAGCTATGATTGATAAAGTGCTATCTCTCTCTCTCTCTCTCTCTCTCTCTCTCTCTCTCTCTCTCTCTCTCACACACACAGTGGTAAGACTGTCATAGACGAGAAGAGTAAAGGTGGAGAGGCAGAGGTGAAGGAGTCTGTGTCAGACGTGAAGACGGTCCCTAACGAAGCCCCGCAGACGAACGGCAACGAGAGCAAGGCGTGAGTGGCCGCCACGCCCATCCTGCGCCTCACTTCAAAAGGGTTGTCGTTCTTCAGTGTCTCCTCCCGAGTTTGCCGAACAAAAGATGAGTTTGTAGATGTATAGAACGCCTAAAGAACTCGTGCACATGCCTGGGTTTTTTGTTTCGTTTTGGTTTTTGTTTGTTTTGGGGTATTTTTTGGTTGTTTGGTTGTTTTGTTTGTTTATTTGTTATACAGTTCCACTTGCTCTATGTCTCTGTGTCAAATGCAGAGGGAAGGAGCCTATCTTTATGTTTAGCGCCCTCTAGCTGACCTCCTTTGTAATCTCACTGCAATCTCTGTCACGACTTTCACTTGGGACAGAACCTTATTATCGGGGGGAATAGTTAGCAATGGGAAAGTCTAGCTTTACTCCTGAACAATGCCTTTAGGTTGTGCGCACATACACACACCATCTACCACCCCACCCCCACCACCCACCCCCAAACCCATACACTCCATCCACCCAGCCACCCACACACAAACCCATACACACCCACACAAACCTACACATAAACCCAAACCCATACACATATTTACACCACGTCTTTACCTGTGCTCCTTCAATTATGTAATGTTTTATTACATGCAGTATTGCTGTAATTCATTATTTTCCATTATATATTGATTTGGGGAAAACTTTTTTAACATGTGTTTAAATAATGTACAAAAGTAACTGCCTTTTGCTTTATGTCAAATTGTTCACTGTTTATTTTTGAGGGCTAGAAATAGATTGTTTGCATGCTTTGCTTCTCATGTTTTTCTCATAATGCCCTTCATTATTGTGTTCTTTATGACCCTGGGTCTTATTTTACGTTGATTATTTCCCTCATGAACACAGAGCTCTCGCCTTCCTGCTCTGCACAGCCACATAAATGATGTCACAACTACGTAAGGTTCATTCTAGCCCGAGCTGCTGGCTTCCAACCGGATAACTGACAAACAGCGCCTCCAATGGGCAACAGCAAAAACCAAGTTTCATTTAAATATTAGCAAAGAAGGAAAAATGTTTCAGGTTTTAAATCTTTTTATGCATTAACAAATGAATGGCCAAATTTATATATTTTTTTATTTAAGCCATAGTACTCCAGTGAAGAAAATGAAGAGTCAAAAATGGTCCAGTTGATTTTTGATTTGTACAGTGTTGTTCATTCTTTAGGCTGCGAGCTTGTGCACTGTGAATGCGTGAATATCCTAGTGTGAATACAATGTGTACTTTGTCATAGACTTGAAACGAATATTCATAGGTTGTGAAAGGTGTAGCTATTAGTTCAGATAATGTTCCATCTTGGTAAGATAAAAAAAAATTAAAAAAAATTAAAAAATTTAAAAAACAATTAATGACAGCAACAATACAGACAATGTAGTCAGGAAAAAAGAACCTCAACGATATAAAGGAGAAGGTGCCTTCAACTCACACAGCCTCTCTAAAGCATGTGGTCTGAGTGGATCAGTGTGTCTGTGACACTGGAGGAACAGCAGTGCTTCAAGATTCGAGTCCCGTTCTTGTCTCTGGTGGTCTGGTGAGAGGATACGTGGAGTGGTTCAGGTCTGTAAACTGTGAAAATAGCTTCTTTTCTAAGTGTGCCGTTTGGTTACATGATTCTGGGGAATGAGAACGCAGACAAGTGTGGTCACTTGTATCCGCAAAGTCGAGACTTTTCGCCACTTTGTCTGCAACGACGCAAAATTAGGCTGTATATTCACCCTTGGATTTCAGTGTCTCGCTCGTCATGACTGGAGACCCTCTCGTTCGAACAAATGCATTTTGTCACCTACTCTTCACCTCGACTGGCCGAGCCTCCCAGCGGCCCACGCCGTTAGCAGCCGATCTAAAACGCCACCCTATCAATAACGACTGTTTTGAAGTCTGAAACGAGCATGCAATGTATTTTAAACTAGATGTTATCGGTGTCAAGTTTTGCCAGTAAATTGTTAAAAGAACAACAGTGACAAAGGCTTTCTTTGTTGTATATGGATCTGAGTGTTCTGTTAAATGTGGTCAGTTCACATTGTCACTTTGCTTTAGTTTTGTTTTGCTTTTCGTTTTACATGAAAGACATTAAGGGTTTTGTTAGTCAAGAATGTGGTTTATGATGAGACGAGAAACAGCCTTGTCCTAATGCTCTCTGCCCAACGCTATACTAAACATTCCTTGCGATGTCATAAAAATCCCATCACGGGTTTTTTTCCTCATCGAAAACACTGAAAGAGAATAAAGCACTGGAGATTGTTAAGGCTGTCGCATTCGGTCGTCTGCCATCCAGCGAGGGACCAAATTTCGAAGTGAGTTTACATGCAGGGGGGCTTTACAGTTGCTTCCCTGCCATTCCAGCATTTTATGGATAAGAAAAGTTTCAGCATCAAAAACGCAGAAAGATTCTTTCTGACAGCTCATCCTCTGAGCCAAACAAACAAGTGTGTAGCTAATGCTCTCGTTTGGATGGGAGCTAGTTCATCCTCCCACTCGTTCAAACCGCCCATCCATCACAGCTCCCCTCCAATTCCCTTCCCCTCCACATCCATCCATCCATACACCATCAGGTACATGGGCTCTTTCACTCTTGTATACAAATTTTTACAAAGTCAAGCAAAGATACCACTTCCCTTCTCACTGTCACTGGTGTAAATACTAACTGAAAAACATTTTGACATTCTGTCCAAAATTCTTGTGTTCAATAAAATGGGAAACGATATGCACTTGTCTGTCTGCGTTATTTAAATGTAAAAATAGATTTTGCCTGAGGTTTCTGGGTTCGTGTAAAATGTTTTATCTGTAGGGCATAAAAGGCTAAGCTTCAGCCAATGATCCGTTAGCAGGATGTAATGAGGCCCAGCTCAGTCATTTAACACACAACTTAATTTAGCTTTAACTTTCATCTAGTAACATCGGGTAACCCCTGGAAATGTCCCAGCAGCGTAGGGCACCTCACTAAAAACGAATGTTATCTTGAATACAAATAAACTCTAGTTTCTTTTCTGTCTGTACCCGTGCACATATTAATGTCAGTTATACAACTTTAGGGAAACTACACGTATCAATTAAATGTAAATCACTTTTATTATGAGGTGCTGGAGAATACTAATCCTTAACTGTCTCTGAAAATCTGGATAAAATCGTGCACGCATTTCTACCTTATGCCCACCAGGTGGGGACCAAGATTAGCTACACACAAGAGATTGGATGCAAAACTATGACAATATTGGGCACCTGTAATTGGTCAAATGTAGTAAAGTTATTATTATAAACTTGTAATGAGGTTCAGCATGACCATAACTCAGTTTAACTAATAATGACTTCGTGTAATATGAATGTGACTTATATAACATCAGTTATTTTATACTTCATAGATATCAGCAGTGTATTACAAAAAAAGTGCTAGTGTAAATACAAACTCACAAACACCAACCGGAAGACTCAAGTGGAGGTGGATTGCTAGTCTATATCTAAAAACAGCAATTGCACATGCAGTAACAAAACGCACCACTAGATGGCAAAAAAGCATCATGTTGTTCATACTCCAAGCTCAGAAAATAAGTGGTGTGCACTGAAACGTTGTCACACACTAGCTCTGTTTTCATCATCCACCCAGCATTCCTTAAGGGCGTCTTTTTTATTCTATCTTATTTTATTTTGGTTTTTACATCAGTACTTGGTGCAGCTTGCTTGGACTCTCTTGAGTGGACTTCAGAGCTCTGAGTGTCAGCCCTTAAGTCCTTGTTTGACGTGGCTTTGCAAAATAACTGCCTTGGACTAGACTCGGCTGCTTCTCTGGTCGGGTGGAAATTTGACTGCGTGGTGACAGTAATATGATAGGAACTGGCAGCTATGCTTCCTGTCCCCGTGCTTAGGCCAAATTTGGCGTGTTCTTGTGGTTGCATTTTGTTGCCCAGTTATGAAACACACAGGGAAGGACAGAGGGGAGTGACAGTGCACTCCCAAAAAGACTGTTGTTTGTCTCTTCAGTGTGCTGCGTTTTTACTGAGGAGCTCTGCTGTTCAGTTCGGTTATGTGGCAGGGTGCAGCAGCCACGGGGCCCAAGGCCCCTGGGCTGTGCTCTTAAGCCATCCCTCAGCCTCCATCAGCTCTGAGTGGATTATGTAACGTCAACCGTGCAAATGCTGTGTGCTGATCACCCGTGTGACTCACCCCCTCATGCAAACACCGGGCATGTGAGTGCTCGAGGAGCCGCTTTCTGATATTTCCTGTTTAGATGCAGCAGCCTTAAACTCTTCAAGATGTTGACTTTTTGGAGTTTACAGAGCGAAAGCGACTGTTGGATGCAGGAGTAGCGTCGGGAGTAACGGCACTGAGGTGCTACCTCCTTCTCCCGCTCCTCCGCATAAACCAGCACGATCCAGCCGGGCCCTTCAGGAGCCTGCAGCCCTCCCATACACAGAAGCAGCTCCAGCGGGGGCCGCGTCACGCCCTCTCGGGCCTGGTTGAGGTTTCCCATGGACACACTGGACCAAGCACGTGCTAACTGTCTCTCCAGTCAACCCCCCACATGGTGGATTGATGGGGATTCAATCCCCATCAATCCACCACGGTCTCTCTATGTTCCCTTGAAACACATTAAGAATGAAAATTTTGACAATTTTTTATTACATAATGCAAGTCAAGTGAAGGGATATTTACTTAATTTGCTTAAAAAATGAAGTGACGTCTGGGTTGCAGCCATCACTTCAGGCTGACCTCTTATCTGGAAGCAGCTCCAGTGGCTGTAGTTGTGGTCCTGACTCTCAGCCTAGTTCCACACTGTGAAAGCCAGCCTGCATTCCAGTTGAGAACACTGTGCTTCATACCCTCCTCCCAGCTCTAATTCGTGTGGCTGTTCCACCATTCACAGCATTATTTGGAATATAGTTTTGAGTCCAGCTTACCCAATGTCTACAGAAAAATACTCTACAGCAAAATACTCTTTTGGACAGAGCTGAGAATGGTATTCAGCCTTCTGGGATTACTCTTTAAATCTGAAACAGAATCAGAAATCACAATAAAGTTTATTGCAATGCCATTGTTGTAATATCCATAAAATCAGCTTAATAATGGCTGGAGTGTAATGATTATAATAGCAGTAGTAGTAGTAGTACTTTTCCAGATGTTTTCTTAAAATGTTAAAGTTTGAGCAGCCTGCATGAGTCTTCAGCTTTTTGTTTGTATCTTAGTCTAATGTTTAAAGCTCCTCTATCTGACGCTGTACTTGCTGAGATAGACAAGGTACAGCATATCTGCTTCGTTCCAATGACATTCTTACCATCTTATTTATGGGGCTGTTCTTAGTGCAGAAAAACATTCTGAGGAGTTGTGAGGAGTTCTGGAGTTCCTCACTTTAAAGAAACCTCTGCCCTCGGTATGTTGGCACAGCTACCAGTTTGGAAGCCAGTGTTATCTCCCTCTCTGAAGGGTTAGATTTTAAGCAAGAGTGCCCAGACCTTTCTGTACTTTGTTCTGGTAACCTATTTTAATTATTTCTAGTTTCAGCCAAATAAAGGCATTTTCTATATTGCTGGACTAGTAATACCTTTCCACAGATTGGAATAGAATTATATTCATTTCAGTTTTAATGGATGAGGGCTTTCTGAGTGTGAATATGTGGTTAAGTGCTGTGAAGGCGTGAGTTTGATTCTCTCCAGGATGCAGAGTGGGGGTGGGGAGAGAGGGAGAGAGAGAGAGAGAGATGGAGTGAGGGAGAGCTGGGGAGTTTTTGGAGGGAAAATTTTCTTTCAGTGGACCTGAACTCTAGTTTGAAGGAAAATCCACCTGCTCAGAAGAGCTTGCTGGAGAGATGCTGAATGTGGTGGGCAGTCATAAGCATTGCCGCGCTGTTCCCACTCACGCGTACCACTGTGGCTCTGAGGCGGGAGCGTGCTGTGGAGATCTGAGCACACTCTTGTTTGTTGTGCATGTCCGTGCAGCATTAATGTGTGTCGGGCAGGAGTAACCGTGGTTGGATGGGGATCCAGGGTGGTAAATCTGCACATCCGTACGACTAATGTGTTTAATTAGAGGTGATTTATCATGCCATATTAATTATTGATAAAAACCGCAATCGCGTCTGCAGTCATAGGAGAAAAGAAAATGAGGTATGGGAGAATAGGGAATGAAGGTGAGGTAATGGAGATACTGAAATAAAACAGAACAAATGAGAACAAAAACCAGAGGCAGAATACCTAATCAGGTGCAACTCTGCCTCCGACAAGTGATAAAGAATGTGTGTGTGCACACGTGTGTGTGTGTGTGTGTGTGTGTGCACACGTGTGTGTGTGTGTGTGTGTGTGTGTGTGTGAGGTTACTGAATGCATTGCCAATACAGTGTCAGTCCCCTGGTCGTCTCCAGCGGTGGAGCCGATATCCTTGCGCGGTGACAGGGCCGAGGCTGCAGGGGCGCTGTTGTGAAGGCTCTGCTCGGCCGCGGGAGGAGCGGCGGGGCTCTCGCGGGGATTAGCCGCAGGATCTTCCCTGCGGATAGCTGTCCCTGCTTTCCCAGGGACACTGTAATATGATTACTTTGTTGTTTGCGCCCGCTCCAGTGGTTAAGCACTATGGGAGAGAGGGCTTGACTACCTCCAGGATGGACAATGGGGGCAGGGAAGGAGAGAGAGGGAGAGAGAGAGAGAGGGACAGAGAGAGAGAGAGAGAGAGAGAGAGAGAGAGAGAGAGAGAGGGAGAGAGAGAGTTTTTGGAGGGACAGTTGGAATTCTGCTCCACTGGGGACAGCTGGGGTCTTACACTCAGAGAGAAGAAGAGAGAGAGAGGGAGAGAGATTGAAAACCTGTTCTTTTCTTTAGCTGAATGAAAGGCAGCTGTGTGGCGCTCAGTAATGCCACAGTGGGCCGAGGTGTGCTCTCCGGGGTCAGCGGTGCTCTTTGGAGCTCGGCGGAGGCCCACACTCCCCTGCGGTGGCCACAGGGAAGAGACCTCTCAAGGCCTTCGCATTTGTCCATATGGACAAGTCCCCTCTTGTAAATACCACCCCCGCACACACACATACATCCACATACAATGAAAGTAAAAATGGATGGACACATTTATTTGAAAATCACATATAGTAATTCTTTTGACACTAATTAAGGTTGCCAAAGCATATTCAGAGCTGCATCAAAAGGAATTTTTACACAACATCAGTGCTATGGAAACCGCAAAACCTAGGTGCTCATAAACGTGAAGCATGTGTTAGTGGTAGTGAGGTCACAGTTCACCCTTCAGTGACCACAGCATTCACCAAGGAATTCCACACCGCAACCTTTCATCATTCCCAACTGGTTGTGTTGATATCAATTGGTTATTTTTTTTTTTTTTTTGCCATGCAAAATATATCCTCAGCTGCTCCCTAAATATTTGAAGAGTGCTTGCACATTGATTGTTGCCAGTATATTGAACCTGTCTGGTTAGTAGAAGGAGAGAATAAAGTGTTGTTTTTGGGGGGCCCGGGGTTTCTGGGAGTGAAAGCCCACCTCAGCACTGTTTGTTTGACGGCCCTGTCATTAATCATCATTGGCATTGTTTAAACTGTATTGAGTGTCTGGCTCCTGTTCAACAGCAAGACAATAGCCTCTCCAAGCTGACTCAGGCCTAAACGAAAATTTATAAAATTTCCACCCAATGGAAACGGCAGGGAGTCATCTTTTAAAAGTGCCGGCATGTACTGGGGCTCTGTAGGGTGGGGCCCTTAAGCACCACACCTCCCAGAACCTTAGAGGTGCTGCACTGGAAGAAGGCCTCATGTGAGGCACTTCAGGAGCCTGGACAGTTACACAGAAAAGCCAAAGCTCAGTAATGTAGTAAAGAAGAAGGTGCGTTCAGGATTGCACACATACTTACTGCACTTCTCAAGATGTGCTATTATACAAAAACAATGATACTACTGTTGTACAATTTTGTCATTTCAAGTCGAATCACACAAAACAAAAAAGAGAACAAAATGAATTAAAAACATTCTTTAAAAATAAAAACATTCTTTAAAAATAAAAACATTCTTTCTCTGCATTAAATACAAAGAAAAACAACACACAACACACATGCAACCACAAGAACACGCCAAAGGTTTTTATCCCCTAGAAATAAAGTAACATCACAATCTAAATGGACTATGCGTTTTATATCTTTAATATGAAAAGTAAGAAAAAGACTAACTAAAATGTAATTTCAGTATAACGTAGGTCATTTTAATTTCTTAAGCCACAGAAAAGCTAAATGAATGAAACAGGCAAAGGACATCTTTTGAACAAAATATAATTTAGTGCACTGTCACTGTTGCCTTGATAATTTCCACAGCTTGCAGGATGAATTATTGGAACTAAAACAAATTTGCAATTTAAAAATCACATAGAAAATGTTATCATTCAGTGCAAAGGGACAATTTAAATAGGCTCAGCTATTCTATAGTGTTATCAATAGGTTATTAGTACTTTCTGGTTCATTTTAACTGATGAAACTTCCTTTCTGTCCGTACAGTTGTCAGGAGACAATAGCAGTACCAGCAGTGGTAGATTACAACTTACAATTGACCGTAAAAGGTATGGCAGTCTATTTAATACAGCTATAAAGCAGGTGTATCTAATAAAACAGTCATATGACAGTCATTTTAAAACCGTAAACGTTTTCCTCAGTATAGTGTATGAGTCTACAGAGGTATAAAAGTATAAGGTCCTCTATAGAGTGTATGGTAGTATAGTGGAGTATAGGAGAGTATAGGGGGGGGTTGAGGCATGTTGTGTACATTTTTATTACATTTCTCTGGTCAAGGTAAAGTCTGCAGAGAACAGTTTGCAAGCAATACATTGCCAGTACTGTATGCCAGCATTAGGTAGATACCACTAGAGTGGCATCATATAGAATGTGCTGTATGTCTATATGTATATACATATGGACAGATTGCATTCTATATTTTAGAGTGAATGCACCACTGAATGCCATACAGTATTTTGAAGTCAGCTGACTGACTAATGGAATTGACTGTGCTATGTATGTTACTTCAACCTTTATTGCCCTCTTTCATTGCCAGGTGACCTGGTTTTGATCAAAGGACAATCTTTGGTGGAATTTGCATAATAAGTATTTATACAAACTTCTGAAAGAACTCAGCATTGACTGTATATGTATATGTATTTAGAGATAGATATACAGTTACTATCAGTCATTTAACTTTTGAATACATAGAATTGACTAACAAAGAATTGGTAACTTTGGATATAACTATAGAATAAGGTTACCTAATAATAGGGTTACCTAATAATAGGGTTACCTAATAATGTGATCAATCACTGTAGATTAACAATCAATATTTATTAACATGACAAATGTTACTTTTTCAAACTAGATATTATGTTGTTTCTAAGTAATGAATCTTAAAAAGTATTCGTGGGTAAATGCAAAGTGAAAACTGCTGTTGCCAAAAATGACTTTTTCAGACATTTTCAGACATTATAAAGGTAATGATTGTCACATTTTATTAAGTATTCGTGAACTACAGGAAAAATGTCATGCTAAAAAAGAAAAATTATGAAAAATTGTTCTCTTTTTTTATTCATCTGAACATTGATGAACTAATGACAGGATATGTAAAAGGATTTAAAATAGCCTTTTGAATAATGGAATTAAATGCTCTACTTAAAGAACAATCATGTTTTACTTAAAGAACAATCATGATGAAATATATTAACTTCCACAATATACAAGTATTAAATAAATATTTATTTTTAAAATAAAATAATATAATCTGTGGAAGTAAGATTAAAATGTACTTAGATCATTCTTAGATTAATTTTGTGTTCATAGAGTCTGATGTGTTTCTGAGGTTACTGTAAATATACTGAGTTTATTTGAAGAGCTGATTAATAATCGTGGGGAAACACTGGGGTGATTTGTCTGGTATACTGGTAATTGTGGTATTAAGTGTCATTAGGATCAGATGAAGCTGAGAGAAGGAAAACCAGAAGATGCGGGATAAGGAAGGAGGTCACTGATCATTTTTCTCTCAATCAGTTCTAGCTGGTAGAACTTCTCCTTTTTTGTTGTGAAGAAGATGCTGTAAACAAAACCCACTTGTTCACTTTTTTGACCACTTGGTTTCGATTACTTTTTGTCTGCTCAACATCACTGTGACTTCACGGTTTATTTTGCATTTCTAAACAAGGCCAGTTAACTGTTGCCCTGAAGAACATTCACATCTGTAGTCCATTAGAAGGACACAACTAACAAAGCGCCAATACAGACACATCAATCACACTTGTAGACCCGCCCCCATCCACCTCTGCCAGAAGCTTTGGAATTTCTCCTAGTGTTGCCTCACTAGGGAACGCTGACTTTGATTTACAAACCGTTTACTAACTTTTCTGTTTATCAAGCTCCTTGTGAAATTCTAAAAACACACTATTACAAATTTTAAATAGCATATATTTAAGACTTGGTAAAAGGCACCTACAACATTTAATTGTTGGGTAATGATGTGTTCTTTCACAGGTTAATGAAAGACTTAATAGGTAACTTGCATTTGCTTCTCGTATGCCCAAGGTGGGTTCAGTGGTTGTAGGCTCAGTTGCCTCTAAGAAGGAGACCTGTTGTTACCTGGAAGCAGTAGGGGTTAATGAGACTGCTCCTCTCACTGCTGCTCACAGATACCAGATCTGTATTGATTAGGGGATCACCTTGGCATCTGACCAAACAGGTATAGGCCCAGAAAGAAGGAAGGTAAACAAACACTCAGTAAATAAAACTGCTCAGTCAACACTGCCATTTCAACTTGCTAACAAAGAGGGTAACAGACATTCTTCTTGACCCAGAGCCAAAGAATGGAATGTCTGCTTGCATTCAGATGACATATGTTGGGTGGGCTAGTTTGAGCTTGATTTAGCATACCAAAGGGAATAGTAATTTCATTAAAACACCAAATTTCTTGCGAAGATGTTCAAAGGTGGTATCAGCCTCTGTGATTTATGAAGGCAAATGTAGCTATTAATGCAAAAACTGTTCATGTATCCTAAGGAGTGGAAAGGCATAACCAGATTAATTGATTCCACTGTCATATGAGCTACGTATTTCAGGTAGGTTTAAGTCTTTTTCTGGGCATCATTCAATTTTCCAAACTGTATCCATGCCATTACTTTTGAGACTCTGATAATGTCTTCAGGAAAGACCGGGAAGCCATCATTACTTCTATATCAGGTACAAACCTGTAGCTGCTCGATTACAATAGCTTTTGTAGTTAGATAAGCGTAACTGCTTAAGGCGATGAGGGCTCAGAGAAGGCCCCCAAGCTGGCAACAAGTGAAGGGTGGTTTGTACAGGAGAAAATCTAGCCAAGGTCAGAGGTAGAGGTCAGAGGTTGTGGAGGCGGGCCCCGAGTCCTGGGACACCACCAGGATTATACGAGTGTAAAAAGAGCCTATTCAGACCAGGATCTGAGCAAGATTCTCAAAGGTCAACGGCTGGCTCCACGTATACCTTTTCGCCTTAGTGTCTACAGCAGAGAGAGATGATAGCTTTTAAATATTTAAAACTACACTCATGCATTAGGGTCTATTTATTTGTGTGTGTGTGTGTGTGTGTGTGTGTGTGTGTGTGATATATACAGTAAAAAGTCAAAATTGTAGCAAAGTACGTAAATGAACTCTGTCCATCCAAAACATCCTGTTTCCCATATTTTATATATAAAGTATGTGTATATATGTGTGTGTATATATATATATATATATATATATATATATAGCTATATATATTATTGTAAGTCTAAGTAGTATAAGTAGCATCTCATCACATCTCTAATTTGTAATGGGGTGACCAAACACTAACAAAGAGGTTACTATGTTTTTTTTAACCATGGCTATGTAGGTCTCAACATGATTCTTTATATGAACTTACAGTTTTTTTTCTTTTCTTTTTAACAATCACCATATTGAGATTCATGAGCACCGTAGTAGCCCGGTACAGTATTATAATTTGGCTCTCATCTTGCTCTTCCCTACTAAAATGGGGATTAAGTGGAGATTATAGCGGGGCCTTTTTCTTTATCCCAGGGAAAAGCAGCGGAGCATGCAGCTCAAAAGTGATGACGTGCTGTGCGATCGCTTCTCTACTGTGAAACTTTACTGTGGCCCTCTCTGCATTCTCACCGCCGTAACCCGTTCTCACCACCGTAACCCATTCTTTCTCGTTTCCAGTTTGTGAACGAACAAATACTTAACAGGTGGCCAAGGCAATATATGATGGAGGATCAAATTTTATAGATAGATAGATAGATAGATAGATAGATAGATAGATAGATAGATAGATAGATAGATAGATAGATTCCATATTTAAAGCTATTTATAAGCTGGGTCCCTTCTAAAAATAGTTCTACGTAAGGCAAAAAATGTGGCCATTCTTTTAATATATGTATGAGTTTATGAATTGCTGTTCAAACATACAGGAAACGCGCCTAAAACGATAACAAGACTGGAATAACAGATCACACAGGTACCATGACCAATCGGAATGTACTAGACGAATAGTCCAAATGTATGAAACTCCAGACATTGTGCCCTATATTCCGTAGCCCCCTAGGTGTCTCGCTTTCGCAGTGTTTGCAAGGACGTTAGAGAAAACGAGCGAGTATGAGCGTTGACGTCACCATTGTGTTGATTTGCTAAGCCGAAAGCAGAGAGGAGTTAGTGCGCGTGAGAGCGGGTACTGTGAACTGCGTTACTATGCTATAGTCCTAATAACCACACAATCGGAAGCAAAACGTGCAACCTAGGTGAGTACATGTTGCGTTCAGGCGCGAGGCTTAAATTACGCACAGTTCTTTACAGACCCGTCTCTCTGCATGCTCACAGTTTTCTAAATGTTCATACTAAGATTGTATGTGTTTGCTCTCATCGGTATTGATAAAATGTCTTTGCTTACAAACAAGATCAAGTTACAGTGTCCTCGGCTGTTGCTTCAGTATAACAAGCGAAGTTCAGCTGTGTGCTCAAAGTGGTGCTGTCAGTCCCACTGAAAGTCAAAGCACCTGATGGATATTGGAGTTTATGTTCATCTTAACACTTAGCACATGTAGAGATGTTATGTTGACGTAACCGTCTGTTTTAGTATTCGGGAGATCACAGCCGGAGGACGTGAGGTCTGGTCCTACAGCTCACTGCACACCAGACAGTGTGACGTGCCTCCATGTGCTTTATTCGTAGCGTGATTGTTTTATTGTTAAAACTGTCCTTGTGGTTAGAATATTGCACGACTACATTGTCTGTGTTGTCTGTAAGCAACAAGGTAAATTAATGACGCTTTTGTGAGTGATCAATAGATCGTATTGTCTAATCAATTCAGGCATAGGGCAGCATGGTGATGTCTAACTGCGTTCTCAAATCATATCAAAGACACTTTGGCAACTGTCTGCTTGTTAATTGATTGCGGTATCGACGCGACAACCGAGTCTAACTTATTATTTCTTTGCATGTTGAATAACTATATGTAATAGACCGTGATTGCTTAACTTATCATTCCGTGTTGTGCACTATTTGTAACCTTATCTGAAATACTAGCTGCCGTTTCACTCAAACAGATTCACGTGCGATTACCAAAATCCGCTGTAAATTCCAGTCATGCATTGATCACTCAAATGAGCTTCGAGTGGACCTTCATTTGTGATTTTCTAATTCGCCTAATATGCCAGAATTAGTCCTAGCAATGTTTAAGATATTTCAAGCGTTTATTCGGCGCGGCAAAGGTTAATATAGTATTATATTGTTGTTATTATTAATATTGTTATTACCATAATTTATTGTTATGGTATTTTGTGATTATCGATGTGGGTTGTAAAACGGAGCGCGCAGTAGACTACAGTTTGCGCTTTAGGCACAGTAGGCTACAGCGGCTAAATTACACTGGCATTTCTGTTAAGCCCTATTGTTGGTGTTGCTTATCAATACAGTTTGGCTACCCGAGGTTTCAAACGCGCCTGTATTTTAACGAGGATCTTGAATCATGACTAATTTCAAGGTTGTGACCACAATGTGCCGTGCGCTTACGCATCGGTGGCTTCGCGGCGCGGTTGTCGAATTTTTGCTCCCGGTCAGAGGTGTAGTTTATGTCGCTACAATCTAATAACTTCGGCGAATTTTCTCATATGTGTCAAATATCTTCTTAAAGAGTACAGATAGACCTCCAAAGTAGCCTGCAACGTGAGGTTAAAAGAGAATCATCTATTAGACAAACAAATTCGTTTTGCGGTAGTTTGATTGGAGGTACTGCCATTTAAATATCCTAAGTATGTTACCTTAATTAAAAATTTTGCCTAACGTTAGAACCAATCCTCTCATTCTTGGTACCCATTATTAACGCTGATTGTAGTCTTCATCTTCATTATCTTAATATTTACAGTGTTGAGAGATTGACTTCATTCAGCGGTTAACTATCACTTGCGTGTCATGCCGTTTTATTTATGATTTAATTCTCTTATGGTTATATTGTAGTAAAAGTAGGCATGCTGCAGTAATCTTAAAAGAATGTTCTTTTGTGTTGTTTTTATTAAAAAATATTCATTGGTCCAATATTATACATCTTTTTAAAATGCGTTTATTATGTAATAGGACCACTCGTTAGAGTACTGTACAGATATCTATTATGTTCTGAGATGTGAATATCAGTAAAGCTATTAACTTGATTTACCGGTTTTCCTGATATCAATTTTTATATTATGAAGATCAGTTTGATGAGTTTCTTGGACCTGGATATGAAAATTCCAAATCAACGACCACCCAAACATTTCTTCAACCTTTTCACAGACATACAAACTGTACAATTTAGCTTTTCAGAGCAGTCTTTTCTTTTAAACAAGTCATTATTTTGCTCATTTTCATTATTTGTGTGTGTGTGGTTTTTTTTGGTTGTTGCTTATACAAAATCTGTATAAACTGTACAAAATCTCAGATTAT
>JAOXYF010000003.1:19316658-19350981 GCA_028565775.1 Sternarchorhynchus goeldii
ATATATAATCTGAGTAATCCAGAAATGGTATGGCATTTTAAAAGCAGCTTTAGGTGGGCATGTTGTTTGTTGCACAGGCTTGGAGCTTTTGTGACATCCTCTGTTCCAACTGTTCCTGGCAACAGCTTGCCTCACCCTCCATGTTCTGCGCACTATCCCACTCTGTGATGAGAATACTGAATAAGATGCCATTTCATTTCAGGAGGCTGTTGATGGGCTTTGTGAAGCAAGCTCAGAACACACTGAAACAAAGGCGTGATTACAGCCAGGGTTTCCCAGCACTAATGCTAAATTTTCGAGCCTCTATTCGTGGCCACTTGTCATCTTCACATTTTGAGAGAGACCTTGCTGGGGAACTGGGGCTCAATGGCTCAGCGAGGTCGCGAGGCAAAGGTTATGCTATTTGTGTGGCAATTTACTGTAGCTTGTTTTTGCCGAGATGGGTTGAGATTTGAGCTCTTGTTTTCATATAGTGCAAAATGCCGTGTGGGGCTCACGTATCGACTAAACGGTGTGGCCTTTCATGCTTGGTGTTATGTTTGAATTCGGCAGATTCATTCGAGCAGTCTCTTTAACTACAGAATGTTTGAGCAGTTTAATTGTTCAGATTTTGTATAGTCCAGATAAGACAGTTACAAAATAACAGTGTGGCACACTGTAGATCAATAGATCAATAAAGGCATCGAATACACATTCCTGTTTTTTTTGTTGTTGTTGTTTAACTAGGATTCTCTTGTTCCATCTTTCTCCAGACTGACCTTATCTTGTTTACAAAGATAACTGAACACACTGCTGAGTGGAAGGAGAGACTCATGTTGGCCTGGTGGGTTTCGGAGACGTTATGGATCTGACTAAAATGGGTATGATACAGCTCCAGAACCCCAGCCACTCCACAGCGCTGCTGCACAAGGCCAACCAGATGCGCCTGGCAGGCACTCTGTGTGACGTGGTCATCATGGTGGACAGCCAGGAGTTCCACGCTCACCGGACGGTGCTGGCCTGCACCAGCAAGATGTTCGAGATCCTCTTCCATCGCAGCAGCCAGCATTACACCCTCGATTTTCTCTCGCCAAAGACTTTCCAGCAGATCCTCGAGTACGCCTACACTGCCACGCTCCAAGCCAAGGTCGAAGACCTGGATGACCTGCTGTACGCTGCTGAGATCCTCGAGATCGAGTACCTCGAGGAGCAGTGCCTGAAGATCCTGGAGACCATCCAGTCGTCGGATGAGAACGACGTAGAGGTAGTCATGAATGACGGCGGCCTGGATGATGACGATGAACGCAAAGGCCGGCACAGCAGGGGTGCCAAGAAGCATTCCATGGAGGAGGGTGGCTACGCGTCGGCTGCCCAGCAGGCGATGGCCCTGTCTGGCATCGTGGAGAGCCCCTCGGTCTCTGCTTCTTTCAGCCTGTCCACGATGAGCCCAACCAAGGCGGCCGTGGACAGCCTGATGAGCATCGGCCAGTCCCTCCTGCAGGGAGGCGTTCCCCACGGCGTGGGCGGAACCGAGCAACCTCTGCAGAGCAACTCCCACCCGACGCTGACTGAGGTCAAGACGGAGATGATGCAGGTCGATGAGGGTGGCGGGCCTGAAAGCCCTCGCGGCGCGGAATCTGGTAGCCTGGGCAACGGTGGCGAGGCGGACCGGGGTCGAGACGGGCCGGGCACGCCCACCAGGAGCAGCGTGATCACCAGCGCGCGTGAGCTGCACTACGGGCGCGAAGACGGCGGCAGCGGAGGCGATCCCCAGGCCGACGTCAGCCAGATGGGGCTGGAGGGCATGGCTGGCATGACAGAGAAGCATCTGGCCTCGCTCTACAGCCTGCCTCCCAATCACAAGAGCGAGCCCCTGCTGGCCATGCCCGCCTCCATGGCTCCGTCGCTGCACGTGGCTCCGGCCCTCGCCATGTCTATGGACTTCGGCACCTACAGCAGCCTGTTGCCACAGACCTTCATCCAGAGGGAGTTCTTCAGCAAGTTGGGCGAGCTGGCGGCCGGCATGAAGCCCGACGGCCGGGGCAGCCAGGGGGAGCGTTGCAACGTCTGCGCCGCCGAGCTCCCCGACAACGAGGCCGTGGAGCAGCACAGGTGAGTCCTCGGCGCCGCGCGGGTCCCGCCCTTGTCCTGTCCTGCAGTCCTGCAGTCACTATCTCCCACGCCCCTGTCCCATCCCTGTCCTGCAGTTACTATCTCCTCTGCCCGTGTCCCTCAGAAGCACTGTGGAGGTGCCAGAAAAATAACGCGCTGGGTTATACTTCTTGGCTTTGTTTGGGGTGTCATTTTGTGTTGAATGGACTAGTATGGGCAATTTTAATTTTATTTATATATATATATATATTTATTTATTTATTATTTTAGATAGTAGTTAAGTGAGCCCCTCGTTGGACTTAAATAGAGGCATGCATATCTTGATTAATGTAGCTGTTCAGGAAAAGACAAAGCTAACATATTTTTTTTTTAGAAATGCTTTGAGTTAGTTGTCTTTAAAGAAGCTATTAGTTGAATAAGATTCACAGTGGTAGCTGGTGATTGTTTATCCATTTTCATGTTGGAGGTCAGTCTCCTTTAATGACAATGAAAATTAATACATTACAAATTTAACCATGTATATATTGCATTTTCTCAATGCAAAAAACAACTTCTTCATATAAGGAGAAATTGATGTTCTGTAATCATAAATACCTATATTGGCAATAGACTGAAAACACTGGGTCAGTTATGCAGGTGAGTTATACTGAATTTCAATACACTACAAAAACATGGGTGAATACTTTAGAACTCTCAGATATAATTCTATACAAATGGAATTATAAGTCTTGGAAATTGAGTATGAATCTAGTCTTCATTGTCTTGTTTGACTGTCATGAGTTATTTTTTAATATGGTCATTATTTCTACATTTTAGATTTTATATATTTTAATAATCTGTTTTAAAATGATGAGGGGGAAATAATTGTCCTAATTAAGTAAGGATTTATTTTCACTGCTAACAAACAAACTTTAGATTTGGCCAGGATATTTTTCAGCATATTTACACAGGTTTAGGCATGGTCAACAAACAAAACAGATCTGTTCAACAAGTTATCAGATGCTTGAGATATGTTTACAGGTGACTAGAAGTTCATCAGAAATTTTACCCATGCTATGTCATGATATGTGTGACTGTGTGTGTGGTGGTTGTTAGTGGTGCTGCCTGGGTCCCGGGTGCTGATCATTTCCAGGCCTGCTCTGGTGCCTCTGGAGTGGTCCTGGAGAGGTGCTGCCCGGGCCCATTAGCCGCACCTGGGGAGGGGGCTGGCTAATGGGAAGCAGCCTGCCCATCCACCCCCTGACCCCTGCGGTGTGGCCAGTGACGAGCAGGCTCGCCTGGGCCCCAGCTACCAGCCACAAGGAGGGCCTTATTAGCTTTATGAGAGGGCCAGACTGCCCAGCTCAGGAAATGAGAGCCACGCAGAGGACCCGGGCCGACCTCCAAGGCGTGACCTTTAGGCCACGCGTTCTGGCCTCTGCTTCTTGTCAGCGTAGCTGGAAGGCAGGGGGGAGGTGTCACGGTGAGCGGGGACAGAGCAAGGAAATCTGTGCCAGACGTGCTGGTCCTCTTAAGCCAGCGTAATGCACTCGCACCGGTTCTTCTGGCCAATATATACACAGCCTTCATTCCTCTCTCACTTCCAGCAGGAGATGCTCACAATGTCTGCCAGCTTACAGTTCATATGGACATGGCAGAGCAGCAAAGGGCAAGCGCTACATAATTTTCTTTCGATGTCTTTTTAGAAGAGATTCCCATTTAATTTGCTTACATAGGCTTTTGTCTGAGTACCACTTGCTGACTAGATGGCATTTTTCCACAGGCCTGGTTTCAGTGGTTTTCCTGATCGAGTCAGTTGACACTAGCCTTGGTTATTTTGACATTGCTCCTAATCTTCTGGAATGCACGCTGGTTAAAGTTCAGGCAAAGATTCAGTTTCAGGCTTCTCACAAACAGCACACACTGAGGTGTGTGGGAACCGGTCAAGATGACTTTGCCTCGTAATTGTCTAGATAAATACCATCTAATTGACCAGATAATGGACCACCTTGTGGTTTGTCACTCTCTATGATATTTACACATGTTTGTGTTGGAGAAAGGAGTGGATAACAGGATGCTGTCATTTAAAAGTTGTCTGTGCATGAATCAGTCATGATTCATTTAGCTGACTGCCTTGGTAAATGTGTTGTGGTTTGCGTTAAGAAAGAAAGTACACTGAAACTATTTTGTTTAGTAATAAACGACTGCTTGTACATATGTTGCAATATAGTTTAATTTTGCTAGTATGTCATTTCTTCACAAAGTCCATAAATATCAAGGATTTTATGGACTGTTTTGCTCTTTGCTGTTTCGTTTGCTTTGTTTTGTTTTTGTTTTTTTCTGAAAACCCTTGTTTTCCTGTAAAAGAGAACAGAGAAGGTGTGATGTAAACCTTCACACAAACTCAAAAAGCTTCTTTTAATTGGCCCTATCATTTCTTACCACTAGTATCCAGTCAAGGCACCATTCATAATTTGGTTTATTTTTGAAGCCAAGTGCTGATTTTGTTGTTTGACAGAGATGGCCATGTTTGTGTTTTCTGAAGACTCTTTAGAGGCCTGTGCTTCTGACAGCTTGCTGCACACAGGGAGATGGGTCTTGTGAGTAATTACAGATTATTTCCCAGCATCTTGTGCCAGGATCCCCGCCATCTCCAGTTCCAAATGTGAAAAATATTTCTGTTTGAGAGTTCATTTGGTGCAAACAGGTCAAGTTAATTGGCTATAATTGTTCCCAGACGTGGCGCAGGACTGTGTGTGCGCGCGTGTGTGTGTGCGCGCGTGTGTGTGTGCGCGCGTGTGTGTGTGCGCGCGCGTGTGTGTGCGCGCGCGTGTGTGTGTGTGTGTGTGTGCGCGTGCGTGCGTGTGCGCATGCAAGTGCATATATGCTATAGTGGACATGTCAATAAGTACTCACTTCCTGCATGGATTTAGCTTGCTCCATTCATTCTCCCATGCCCTGGGTTATGTCATAAAGTTCAGAACCGCTGAACAAGTTATACTGGGTCCCGGATGGTGGAAGGGGCAAGAAGACCATCTCTTCAAGTGGACCTCGGGACTTGTGTAGTAGTATCAAGGAGAGATGTATGACTGTGGGAGACCTAAATGAAAGAGTTTGTTTGTTTTGCAGTCACCCATGGTTTCCTCTACTGCCTAAGTCAAAGCTACCATCAACAGCACATATATTCTTTTTCAGAAGCATTTTTGAGCAGCTTTGTTTTATTTTGGTAAGAAAAGTAGAGTTTGTGGTCCTATGACTTCATGAACACAGGATTACAGAAATATATTAGAAAATCATGAGAATAAAAAAAACAATCAGCTTTGCCCAGAACGGTAACTCCGTTTAAAGTACGTGGGAGAGAAGAAAACCATACTTGGTATTCCGTACACACTCTGATGAAGAGGTCACCTTAGGTCTATCTTCTGTGTGGAAGATGTGGATGTCTGGCCTCTTACTAACATCCCATATGACAGAGCTGGTAGGCAGCATTGAGAATGGTGTTCAGTTCATTGTGGATGTAGCCTCTTGGCTGTAGTATGGACAGCTCGGCCCTCCAGGCTTGGGGTCTGCCCTGGCTTCCCTCGGGACGGGGCTTTGAATTCAGCCTGTGCACTGCCAGCGCCCCAACTAGCTTCCGTGTTTGAGGCAGGGCCCCTTATCTCCACATATCAGAGGTACCGATAACCCTGCGCTCTCGTCCCCAGTAAACCAAGAGCAGATTGGGCTGATAAGCTCTGAGGAGCTAGCGAGGTGAGATAACGGCAGCGTGAGGCTGAGGTGAGGCGAGGGAGGTTCCTCGCAACGTTCACCCGGCTCCTGCACTGGTGGGAACTTGGAAATGTTCTGGTTCGCATCCGCAAACGTCGGCTTGAAGATTTGCGCGTTAATTCAGCTCGTCTTCTGTAGTAATGTAGGTTTTTCACCACACACACAGGTTTTTCTGTTCTATCACTGAGGTGTCTGTTTATTGTTGCTTCATTTCCATAATCAGTTAGGCCCGACGGGTCAGTCAGCCAACTTCCTAAAGACCTCTTAGAATTCCAAGGGTCTATAAAGTTGCCAATGAAATTTGTTCATTTATCTGTACCGTTTTGTTTAAAAATGATCTGTCCTGTTTTGTGTAAAATGTGCCTTTCACCAGCTGATTGGCTTGGTTAGTATACTACTTAACTACTTAGCATTGCAGCAATATGGTTATCGGCCCTGTGATAATTAAGGCAAAGCAAGAGACTTCAAACAAGGAGGCCCATCATTTTCTCAGGTTGGCCAAATTTTTTAATGCTGAAACTCTCTTGACTTTTCAAGGCTTCCTAAGTGAAAAGCACCCTCCAATAATTTGTCCTTGCTATTAATTCATCATGAACACGGAAAAAGAAATAAGGAAGTGGGCCATTCTTTGTTTGGAAGCCTTTGTGACGTTCAATCAGACTTTTCTCAGTTTTGATTGCAGGTAGTCTGTATATTCCAAGGCTTGTTTTGTTAACAGAACATTAAGAGTCATTGTCTGTGTGATTTAAGTTAGATGCATCAGCTAATTAGATACAGTTTCTTCAGAAATTGCCCGTTTGTTTCTGTTGAGCATTCATAAGTACTTTATTTGATAGCTGCAGGTAATGTATTTAATATTACTAATGTATATTACTAATATTATTAGTGTCTCCCACATTGCTTGATGTGTGTTCTGCATATGATGAATAGTGAGACTGGAGGCAAAATGGTTTGATTTCTATAGTGTTGGTCTGAACATTCAGGTCTTCCTTACTATGCGTTTTAGATGCTGTTGTTTGTTTATGCAACTGAGATGCAGCAGCAGTTGGCAGGCATCCAATTATGTGCGGCCTTAAAAAAAAATAAAAATTAAAAAAAGCAAGCCCTGGCTGAACTGTAAAGATTTACACCAGCAGCCCTCTGATCTGAGATTTGGCTTCTGTCTTCCCTGTCGAGAAGTGAGACATATCGATTATAGGCTTAGTACAGGGTCACATCATGTGGATTGGACTGCACACCTTGACTACAGCTCCGGACTAGCATCAAAGCGTCTGCTCTCGTAGCTGAAGTTTACTGCTTCTTTTATTGATGCGGTTCGTTTCGCAACACCCCCTATCCACCGTCCATCAGATTCACGCTTGATGAGTCTTTTCCATTCACATGGGAGACTCGTGTTTAGACACAGCACAGGCTCGCCACTCACACGTCTGAATCGAGTGGCAGAGATGCCGAGTCCTACATGAATACCAAATAAAAGTAAACTCCGATAGGCAGACAACATGGCCCCATATTATTAAAGTGATAAGCATCACGGGTGCTCTGGTAAAGAGACACGATGGTAGTGCAGCAGGCTGCTCTGACCGAGGTGCTTTTCACTGGCCGTTTCCTTATCTCTGGCCTGCAACTGGAGATGGAGGATTACAGTCAGAGTGAAATGTGCTGGGAGCCCCACTATGGTGCCAGGTGGCACGCCAACCCTCCGTGAGCATCTAAAGCCATTCTGCTCCACTGAACGCGCGCGCACACACACACACGCGCGCGCACGCCCTGCCACGTATGTGCGCTCACGCACACTGCAGTTGGGCCAGCCGAGATAAGAGTGGCGGTGGTGCGAAAGACGGAGGCCCTGGCTCTTCTGACGCGCCTCCAGCCCTCTCTCACCTGGCCTCCACCACCAACGCCGCCAAATAGCTGCCAGACTGGCGGAGGGCCGTGGACTCTCGATGCATCAGTCAACCGCTGCCAAAAGGGCTTTAGTGGGGCACTCTCTCTCTCTCTTTCTCTCCCTCTCTCTCTCTTTTGTTCCAGTGGCATCCTCAGACAGGCCGCTGGTCTGCTATGCCCCTCATTAGGGAAAACAAGTCACAGGGAGCAGAGCGCTGTAGAAGGTTCACTCATTTTTTTTAATCACTTTCATTATGTTCTAAATTCCTGAAAAGTTGTCCTAGATTTGTGCTCTTTAGAAATACATGTAATATTTCTAAAGAGACATATGGGATGTGAATTTGAATTATGACACTTTAAACATGAGCTGTTGCTTAAATACAGTGTCTTTAAACATGTTCCAAAACAAAATGGAAAAAAATATCAACTGCTAAAAATGAGTGTCTTCATGTTCTGCTTTTTTCCTTCCCTGTCAGGAAGCGTTTGACCTCACTCCGAGAGTGTTTTTATTCGAGCGGCATTATGAACCAGTGGTCTCCCTCTCCTGAGCAAGTACAGTGTTTTTAATCCCATCAATTTCCCATTAGCATCTGGTTTCTGGTGCTGGCCACATGAAAGAAGACGTGTCGGTTCCCCCTCAGTGGTTCTGATGCGCCGCTGAGCTCCACGTACAATGCCAGGCCAGAGTAAAGGGCCAAGCCAAGCGTGCATAGAGGCTGTGTGAAAGCACTGTTGGGGCTCCACAATCCCCTGGAAGTATCAAATCAGAACCTTCCTCAGGCTTCCACCGAGAGGGGCTCTAATTAGCTTCTTTGTTGCTCGTTGAAAGGGGTGCCAGAGATTGGCAAGAGGCCCCCGATAGAGTGATACAAGTGTGCTAAAAAGGGGGTCATAAAATACCCGTCACAATGGCTGTGTGCCGCCAGCACAGGTAGGAGCAGGGGAGCTGGAGCTGTGGTGGAGTTTGTTTATCTGGTAAAAGCTGTGCTGCCTTTGAAAGGCCAGGCTGCACACACATGCCAACAGGCACCATTTGCTTGGTGCTTACTTACTCAGTGGTAATCTTTACCAGAGAGATCTATGGGAATAATCAGAACAATTCTTTTGATTCTTTGTTTTCTATTGACTAAAATATTTCCTCAGAGGTCTATGGTCTCTCCCTCTTGTTTTTTCTTTCTCTCCTTCTCTGTCTCTCTCCCTCCCCCTCCTCCTTCTCTCTCTCTCTCTTTCTCTCTCTCTCCCCGTGTGTGTGTGTGTGTGTGTGTGTGTGTGTGTGTGTGTGTGTGTGTGTGTGTGTGTGTGTGTGTGTGTGTGTGTGAGAAGTATATATGTTATATAGTATATATAGGCTAGTTTAAACATAGTGAGGCTTCCTCACACTCTCTCTTTCTCCCCTCTTTTATTTGTAGCTGAAGGCATCTGAGAGATCTGGGATGGACACAGTGAGGAAAAGCAGAAAGCTATGCTGCACGTTTTAAGCCGCACTGTAATCCAGGGGGATCAGTTGGATAAATCATGGAATAGAGCTTAAAACCATAATTGATTTCTGTATTTGCTGACGGGAGACGCCTGTAGTGATTACCAGGAGGAGAGTGTGGATAAATGTTGGCATGCCCTTAAGAGAGTGTGTCTGGGACAGGAGGCTTGTCACTTCCATTACAGAATTCATAATGTCTCTAATTCAATAGACAGGAGATCATTTCACCAGGAACACTACCTTCATTTAAGCCAGACATGAGGGTGCTCTAGCTGACAATTGCCATTGCACAGTCAACAGCATGACATTCAGGCCCACTTCACCACCCCAAAGACTAAGTCCATTGTGTAGAACTGAAATATTTGAGTAATCTTTCAACTGCTTCACCCTTGCTTTCGCATGCTCTTGAGGAGTCATGCGATTTGTGGCCTGAACTTAGTCACTCTCATCGACATCCGTTTAAATCCAAAATGCATCTACATGCACCAAATTGTTACGAGTTTGTTTGTTTGTTTATTTGTTTTCTTTGTGGATGAAGCGATACAGCTTTTACCCTTGGTATTGCTCAACTGTTTTAGACTTGTCACCGAAAGGGTGCTCGAGTTTTATTGGTGCGTTGCAGAGAGGGAGGTTCCTCCCATAGCTCAGACTGAAGTGTTTTGTGCTCTCTCCCTGTCTGGAGTCCGAGAGCCATTCCATTTACTGGACTGATCACCAGAGCAGCCTGCTGTGGCACGTCATGACTCAAACAGCATCATTTCTGCTGTTTGTGTCCATGGCAGCAGGATACAGATGATGCTGTCAGGAGACGCCGTACGTCATTAAACGCGGCGCCCAGCACCGGCCCGGCACCCGCGCCGAAAAGCCCCGCCCTCGTCAGCCGCTACTTTTATGCCCCCTGCTCCCCGCATGACCTTCGCCACCGAAGGGACGGCACAGTGATGCGTTCTCTTCAGGGTTAGCTGCAGTATCGTTTCAAAGTGACTAAAGTTTTATTTTTTTTGTTGTTGTTTTTTTTTTCCCCTGCGTCAGGACTTCTCATCTATGCCTCTGCCATCAGAGCTGGTGGAGCTGGAGTTCCTAACAGGTGTTTGGCTCCTTATCTCCACGTCATGCCTTATCTCTGAGACTCAGCTTCCTGCATGCTAACGCAGACCTCAGAGCAGGGAAATATTTCACTTAGCCTCTGACCTCTCACACGCACACACTGAGACACGCACGCACACACACACACACACACACACACACACGTGTAGACACACGCATTTGCATGGAACACACTTCTTGGGCTGGGTTTCACCATCAACGAGTGCTTTGCTCCAGCTGCTGTTCTAGCTCAGACTCTCACGGTGCGTTGAAGCAGCTGCTCTGGAAGCCTCTCGCCACTGACCCTGTCAAGCGTGGACCGGCACGCGCCCTTCTTATATCAGCGAGGACACCTTGACGATAGAGATTAAGAAACTGTGGTTTGAAGGGTCTGGGTGGGTTGCCCTGAAAAGGTGGTTAGAACAAAAGGTGGTGTTCTGGACAGGGAGGGAATCCCCCGGAGCTCAGAGCAGAAGTCTGACTCGGCTCGCTTTAAATCCCACCTCTACAGGATCTGCGACAGGAGGCACATGGTCTCAGAGCAATGAGAGCTTCCATTGTGAGAGGTCGGCTCTGTTACAGTAGAGTGGATGTAGGGGTCTCGGCCCAGACAAAGGCGGGGTCAAACAGGCCCCCATTATTTACAGTAGTCCCTTTCATTGCCTGAATGAAACAGGAGCCTCCAGGGGCCTCATGGGAAGAGCAGTGTTTTTGCTCAGTCAGGCCTTCAGTAAGGTCAAAGAGCACTGTGGGTGGGGGAGGATGACTTCCAGGGGTTTCATAGTAGGGCTTTTTTTTTTATTGATCAGCAAAGAATTCTGTCACACAGGCAAACTTCAGAAAAACAAAGTAGGGGGTAGCATCCAATGACCAGGGCCGGAGCCGCTCAAACAGAGCGATGGTACAGAACACACCACCGGCCTCCCTGACTCATAAACAAAGGATCGGAGACTTAGCAGACAATGTGGAGGCTTTCTTTTGTCTGTATTGTTTGGACCTGATGGGACTGGCGAAATTTCTGAAATCCAGAAATCCTCCCGCATGCCCGTGTCTCGTACCGTACCCTGCATAATTCTTGCTCTGCCACCCAAAATGTTCCGTCCCTCTCTCTCAAAACGTCCCGTCTGTCTCTCTCTGTTTTGGTAATAATGCTGGCCGTGTGGTTTGGTGTGTTATTGATTAACACAGAGATGAAAGCTGACACATTTAAGAACTATCATATGCCTCCTTGTTGGATCCAATCCCCAAAGCTTTCTGAAACCAGTAGTATTTGTTTTCTTTCATTAAGAAAGGGAAAGTAGCCCAGCCAACCCTTGGCTCCTCTAAGCGTGGTGCAAAAGCACCATCTGCCAGTAGAATCCCACATAATCTTGGCATAATCTTGATTTAAATGTTAGGGTGGAGAGGGAGAGAGAGTGAGAGCAAGCAAAGAAAGACAACCCTACATACAATACGCCCAGCAGAACAGTCTGCCGGAACAGATTTTATTATTTTTAGTTACACAATGCCAGCAGGGTCAGAGTTCATGGGGCAGAGGTCTGTATTCTGGGTGGGGTGTTGGGGTTCAGAATGACCCCAACCCTTCAACCCATTGATGCTGGCCCTAACTCAAGCTGAGTTTGACAGAGGCTTTGAATTTGCTTGACAGGACACTGACCAATCAGAGAACGAAAGCACTTTTTGTGCACAACCAAATAAAATGATAAAGGACAGGTTTTTTTTTTTACACATATTGTACTCGAAGCACAAATTAAAGTAATTTTTTATTGAATCTCTTTTTTATTGGACTAAAACTTGCTTAATTACACTAATCAATTCAGACCCATATGAACATTTGTATTGTATAAAATATCCAGCTGTGGTACAATAAATAGTTCTTACAGAGCTGCAATATTGGTTCCAAATAATCTTTTTCTTTTATCTTGGTCTTTTTCTGTTGTTGTTTTTTTTTTTATTAGTATTTTTATTGTTTATTATTGTTGTTGTGTGTGTTTGCGTTGTCCTCTTGGTGCTCACAGTCTGCTGGCTACTGTCTTTCCGTACGCCACTCCCAGACCGGTGGGTAAAACTAGTCATCCTCCCTGGAACTCTCTCTCACCCTTCCAGGGCCAAATAGAGTTGTGCTGCCAGCCTCTCTGGCCTCTCTGGCCTCTCCCCCCTTCTCCCATTGTCTCTGCGTCTCCCTCAGCCTCACTATTGTGATGAGGTAATGGCTCCTTCATTCCAAGCCTGTCAGCTGCGCTCTGTTGTCTAATGTGTGGAACGGTTAAAAATAAACCTTTTGTATACACTAGCCAGAGAAAATATCAAGAGAGAGAGAGGCAGAGGGAGAGAGAGTAATCGAGGCTTGGAGTCTAGCGAGGGGGTAAAGTTGTTAGCACCAGCGCAGTGATGACGGGGAGGCGTGTGCTTCCTGCAGCTCGAGGGCAGGAGGAGTGAGCACGTGTGCTGTAGGTGGAAGAGCTTCGGATGTCCTGTATTGTACCCAGTAAGGATGCTCAATGGGGAGAGAGCTCGACACATGGCAGGGGCTTGTGTTGCTTCCTAATAGAACCAAATTCATGCTGATGTGAAAGGATTCAAAAGATGCCTCTTCTTAAGAGGAGAAACACTGTTTAAATACAGCAGGCAGATGCGATGTGTTTGGATTCATTACAACACTCTGTCATGTCAGGGAAACACTCCAGTCAGCTGAGGGAATAAGGGGTCACCCTGTTACACACTCAAGGCCAGCTGCAGTATTACCACAGCATGGTTCTGAAAACGGTGTGTTTAAAAAAACCAAAAAAACAATTTTACTTGAAATCATGCTTATTTTCTCATAACCAGATAAAGATCCATTAGGCTGCCTCCCGTATGGGAATGATGAGGCAGGCTGAACACCAAGATCATGCAGAGAGGGGACCGAATCTCAGGGCCCCGGCCCCGGCCACGCCCCACCATGAAGGCTGCGCGTTTGCCCAGCTTTCGGCCTAATCCACACAACAGCTCCACACGCCCGCACTTCCTCGGAGAGGACAGGACTCCACCGTCTCTCCACCCTTGTACTTCACCACCTGAGTTTGCTTTTAGGGTCAGTGGTGCAAGCCAGTTTCCCCACTGTAACTTATGCTCAGATATGCTCAGACGTAAGTCTGAACTTGGATGGATTTGGCTTCGTCCTCTAAAGTCTGTGGCATGAATGTATTTCGTAAGCACCCTGAAGTGTGATACAAAAGTATGTTTTGTTTCCTCTCTAACATGATTCCTAACTTCTGCCCTGCTTACTGACCTTGACTTTTATTAGCCTTCTCTGTGCACGCGCGCACACACACACACACACACACAGACACACACACACACACACAAGCACAAGTTTAACTATATGGAGCAAAGGTGCAACACTGGTCAGCTGTTGATCTCTCATTCTTCCTCATCCCTTTGATTTCCCCTCTGGCTCCATTCAGGCAGAAGTGGAGTGTAGCAGAGAGAGCGCTTTTATTATTTTATTGGACCAGTGCAGAATTCCTTCAAAGGTGCTGCCTCTCAGGCCACTCCCACTCTGACATTCTCACACTTGACGCCACATTCTCACACTGCTTGTGTTTGTCTGTCTTCCCTGTGAGATCATCCAAAGTAGATCTAAATTAAAAAATTCTGAAATGTCTTCAAATCATGTTTAACACCCTCTCAATTGGCAGTGTAACGTGAGTTCTCTCCAAGCCTGATCATGTGGCCCAGCTTCCCAGCTTCTGATCCTCAACAAACCCATGTCTTTCGAAGATGCTGCCAGCACATGGTATAGCTGAGAAAGCTGCACAGCTCTGTCAGCAGCAGGGGGGTGTGATGTGGGGGGGGGGCATGACTGCCTTCTTCACATACCCAGAGGGCCAAATTAAAACAACAACACCAACTGTGCAGTAGGTAGCCGACACTGGAGGAGAGAAGAGGTCAATATTAGATTCATCACCCTTTGAACCGTTCGGAGGAGCTAACCAGAGGGCCCGGCGGTCTCTGGCTGCGCTAAAAATAAACTCCACGTTTGGTCAGCACGCTCTCCCCAAAGAGCCGCACCGGAATGGTCGCACACAAGAGCCAAGCCAGGCCTCCTGCTCCTCGGTCCAGCTGGGTGTGGGATTAGAATACAGCGACTGGCGTTCGAACGGGTTTCAGTTAGGTATGCAGGTGTGGTCGGTCTGTCTTCCTGTACATAACGATATTCGAACTGGTTATATCCAGCTCTGTTCACCTTGCATGCCAAACTGGGGATCTCTGTAATATTGGATATCACATGACTGTCATGAGTCACACTGTAGAATGGCATGTGTGCTTTTAAAGCATATTGAATTACTCTCGCACATGTATAGAAGTAAACAGCATGCTGGCAGTAATTGTGTTTTGTATGCATCCTGCTATTTGTAAATGATTGATTGAGCTCAAATGAAATAGGTGTAAGTTTCCTGTAGGAACCAGGAACACATACCAGCCTGATGATATCAGCTGCAGTTCTGGTGTTCTGATGGGCCGAGGAAAGCCAGCAGAAGCAGTGGAGCCTGTATTTCACACACATCCTTCATAAAACTAAATAAGAGCAATGGAAAGCTAGTAAGACTTTTATACAACTTTTGTTATCCAAAAATACTTAGTTTACTGGCTTGTAATTAATGGTAAATACTATTTACGGTGCCAGTTAGTCACGCAGGAGAAAAAAAAAAAAAAAAAAAACACTTTTTTTTTTCTTACTGGAGCTATGGATTTTCAACCGAATGTGTGTGGCTGTACTGAGACGTGGGGCTGTTCTGGCAGGGGTAGTGATGGGTGGGTTTGGGAGGAGGTATTGGCGCTGGGGGGGGGGTAGGGTGGGGCGGGGTGGTGTGCTGTGGGGTGAGGTGGGGTGGTGTAGTGCGTAGTGCATCTCAGCTCAGTCACAGCGCTGCTGTGTTTTCAGCCACTGTCTGCTTCTCTGTGCAGGTGATCTCATGCCAGCTCAGAGCTGGCTCACGCTGGGCGAAATTGATAGCACCTGGGCGCGAACGCCACGGCCGAGTGGCTGGAGTCGTCTCCCGCCGGCTTCGCCCTGCTCCGCTCTCTAGATGAGAGCGGCTGCAGCATGGGTCGGCCTCTCCGCATCCAGAGAACAGGCTGCCTTTCCTCCCTTCTCGCTGCTAATATCGTCAGTAATATTTTTACACACTGCCCAGTCGTGTGGCTACGGTGGAGCCCGTAAAGAAAGCTAGATAGCCTTCCTTTGTGCTGGAAACATTTCTGGCTTTTTTCGAGCCACGTGCATTTACACGTTCCTGTTAGCAGCACTGCGCTAATGAGTGAGGATTGATTTGGGTGGTGTAACGAAATTAAAACGAACTACAAGCTTTATGTGCCTTTATGTGCTCAGTTTTTCACCACTGAAACAAGTTATGACCCAAATAGATGCACTGCATATGGCGCATGTTGATTTGACTTCAGCCTTCGGAAGGGTCCTATGCAACTCCCATACCAGCAGGCCGCCTGATCAAGATCAGTAAACTACACATTCCTCCTGAAATGGCTTGCGCATGGAAAGCCGAGTACAGTAGTGTTGAGGTGGTACAGTCTCACGTCGAGGTTAGAGCAGAAACCGTGGCGTCATGCGTGCTGGAAGCCTGGGTGAGACGGGGATACATTAGCATGGTCTCAGGCACGAGGGCCTGGGAGGTGGAGGAAGGGTTGTACAGCAGTTCTGATGGAAAGATACTGAGATTCCACCTGACTGGGTATGGCACTGTCAGCCTGAAGAGAATGATCAGAATGAACAGAATGAACAGAAGCCTCGCTGGAGTCCAGAACCAGAACGGATCTGGAGCTGGAGTCGATTGGACTTGGCACTGTTCCAGAGCACTGCCTAACAAAGCGTTGTGTCTTGTTCTCAGTTCACACCCTTGTTCAGCAACAACAATCAGAATATACCAAAAGGCACAAACAAACAAAATCTACATCATTTAACCCTTCTGATCAAATGCAAAACAAAGGAACAAAAAAGAAAATGTAAAATGATATGCTGTTAAAAGTTAGTGCTACTGTTGCAGTAGGAGGGTCTTTGTGGGTAAATCGGGGCGTGTGTGTGTGTGTGTGTGCATGCGGAGAGGTAAATCCCAGCATGTACGGTTGTGTACTCTGTTTCCTGCACAAACCCTCGTCAAGCAAACCCTCGTCAAGCAAAGGCACATTTTAATTAAGGTGACATTTTGTTCGGTTGCTGGGATCAATGCAGCCAGATCACCTCTAATGAGTGATGACCCTGCCTTTCATTTGGCACCAACAGCATCGCTGCCTAGGAGAGAAATATTATGGGTGTGCTTGATGTCTACAGACACATTCAAAAATAGATCTAGGCGCCACCGGTGTGGCTAGGAAAATGTTATTTTATCAATTAGTACATGCATATGGCCTTTTTGTAGTCTGGGAAACGGCCTCCTCGCACAGTACCAGAGAGCCTTCTTTTGGAATGAGGTTAATTAAATTTTGCCATTGTTTTAATGCTAAAATACCAGCCACAGTCCTGCCTGCACATGCTTTTGTCTGCTGTCCTGCGCGTTGCCAACAGGATGCACGCCAGCACTCTTAAAAGAATCCCATTCCCATGAGCTAAAGATGTCTGAATAAGTCTGCTGTGTGTGTTACTGAAACCAAAGGGAGCTCACACCAGCCACAGGGTTCAGCCCACTTGCTTTGCTGACGTGCATCATTCCAAAAGTGAAATTCATGAATAGCACATCCAGTTTGCTATTAAGCAAATTCCTTTATGGTCAGTCTGGGTTCGTGATCTTTGCAATGGTAGATGCAATGCTTCCACTGGGTTGTAGTAAAGTGCTCATAAGGATCTGGAAGCAGCTGCAGTGTCGTGTGTGTGTGTGTGCGTGCGTGTGTGTGTGTGTGTGTGTATGTGTGTGTGCGCGCGCCCACGTCCGTGTGTGTGTCACGTGAACAGATTTGGGTGAGACCAGCCGCTTCCTCTGTGGACGAGCGTGTGACATGCACAAAGATGATGCACGTGAGAGAAAGGATGAGCTCTCTGATTGGTTTAACTGTAGTGCTCGCTGGTGCTTCCTCAAAAATGACGCTCACTTGAAATGATGACCTGACAAATATATATATTCTTACTCACTCGTGATGTGTTGCATGCTTTTTCCTGGGTATTTTAAGACCCACCTGACTCCTGCCCGATTAAGTTAAAGGGTACCATCTATGTAGAAGTAACTGCCGATGCCTCGAATGAATGAGTGAGTGAGTGAATGAATGAATGAATGCTCTTCTGAATGAATGAGTGAGTGAATGAATGCTCTTCTGACGACTGCTTGGTTTTCCAGTCAGGTCTCCCGTCTCGTGCAGCTCGTCTGATCTAGATGAAGACGGCACATTCACTCCGCAGCATGCAAATGACTTCCATGTGCTTGATGTAATTCTTCATTTAGGCCTGTAAAGCCTAATTGCTTGAGGGGTATTTTTTTAATTTTATTTTATCTTCACTGCAGAACAGAGCAAAGGGCTGAAAACCACGGCCTCCACCTCTGCCTTGCGTGCTGAAGATAAGCAAAGTCTCGCCATTGATACACAAATAGTCACCTTTAGACGCCTGGCCATGAGTGTTGAGTGGCAAGGTGACCCTCCCTGACCTTTTATTGACATCCAGTTGACGTTTCTGGAATTGATGTCCAGCTCAACTTGTCCACTGTTTAAACTGCAGCTCTTAAAGTGCTGGATTCCAGTTGGCCAAGCTTTACTGTATCTGTTTGACCACAGGCTGGTATCAGCTACACACAGGATGCTTTCAGCTCTTATCTTGGCTTTTAGGCTGACTGTTGAGTGCTAGGGCTGACCTTTGACCCCCCCAACCCCACCTCAGCCCTCCCTCCATAAATTCCTTCCCCTTAACTCAAGCAATGGAAACTTTTTTTTTCTTTCTTTCTTTCCTTTTGAGCTGGGTAAAGTTTTTTTTTTTTTTTTTTTACAATAGGTTTGGCGCAAACACAACAGTCAACCATTCTCAGTACTTTTCTGACCTTCAGCAGTCTTTAATAGACTGCAATAATAAACATTTCATGTATTATTTATCAACTGAGTGTACTTAAATCCCTGTATATAAGTAAAATAAACTTAGTACCACTTATGACCAACCATTTGGTGTGTTATTTTACTATGATATATGGTCCTAGTATTCTTCGTTCTTCCTTGGTGGTGTGACTTTGATGTATGTATTAACCATGTGTGCTGGAATGTATGGAGGTCTAAAGCTTGTCCTAGATGCAGTGTGTTCTTGTCTAACCCCCCCTGTAGGTGAGTGATGAGATTCTCACACTACCTCCGTATTCTCCATGCCTAAAACCTGCATGCTCCTAAAGCCTTTTTAGTAAATCGGACCCTAAGTTGGGATCAGCGTATGAGGATCATGGATGTATGAATAGAGCAACTGAAGTAGATTAGATTTCCCACTGTTCTTCACTCTCCACTGTAGCGTGAAGTGCCTGAGTCACACTTTGGATCATTTACATTCTCCCACATCTTTGACCGAAGAGAAAAAAAAAAAACACACACAAAAAAACCTCACACCAATAGCTTTATTGCAGATAATGTGCTTTGGATGTAGAATCGGCACAATAACGCAAGAACCTGACAACTGCAAGTATATGGGACTCTGGGAGTGGTGGAGCCAAGCAGCTTCCATGCTCCCATACAGGCAGTGGAGCTGGATCTTTTAATACCCCACTCACTCCAAACAGGCCAGAGAATGGAGGCAGTTTGTCTGAGGTTAACCTTTAATCTCCCAAATTAACAAGAAAACACCACAGCCTCCCCTGCTGCTTCATTGACATGCAGTCTTTTTGTATGGCCAACAATGTGCATTTTCTTCAAATAACTGACGGATTCAAATTGTGCATTCGTTTTGTTGTGTGGTTGACACTGAAAGGATAATGGACTGAATGCATTTTTTGGGGTAATGAATATTTACCAGAGCTCTCAGACTTGAGGTTTAGGGTAATTATTGGGTAAATGTTATTGCACATAAAGCACAATTTTTTTAATTTTAATTTTTCTGTGCTTTATGTGCTGTTAGGAATGACTGAGGTTTTGTTTACTAGAGCTGGTGTCTAAGCAAACTGCACTTGACCGCTCTTGACAATACAGTTGTTGAAATGCACATTGATTAATTAACTAGAGCCACTTATTTGCAAATGGACTGTCTGAGCTGATTATCAAACCCTGCTTCTTTATTAGTGCCACTTCTTTCTCTCCTGCGACTAGCGTGACGTTTAACGTGTGTGTGTGTGTGTGTGTGTGTCTTTAGGTGGGCGTGTGTGAGTGTGTGCATGCTCATGCATGGGTGCGTGTACATGAGTATGTCTGAGTGCTTGTGTCTTGTGGTTGCGTGTGTGCGTGTTAGGGTGAATGTGCATTTGTGTCTGCATGCATTTTGTGTGTGTGTGTGTGTGTGCGCGCGCTCGTGCGTCTGGGTGATTGTGCATTTGTGTCTGCATGCATTTTTGTGTGCGTGCATGTGCTCCTCACACTCCGCTCTGTGAGTTCTACAGAATGGGCTGAAGAATGCAGTTGTTTGGGGGGGAAAAAAATCTAACTGGATGCAAAACATCTGTGGTAATTCTTCTGTGCTAATTTAATAGATTATGGAATTCTTCAGAGCTAATTGTATCAGTAAATGCACCAAATTTAAAAATGGACTTTAAGAATTAAACATTTTCAGTTGCGTTCAGCACTGCTTTCAGTCCATTAATTTGACGAGGTCCGATCACTACATGTATTTTCATTAACCTCCCGAGGCTGTTGGCGTCTCGAACGTCCTGCGCTCGGGACCCCCGTCGTCGCTGCACAGCAAAGGCAGCGAATGTGCTTGATAACAGTGGAAACGACGGCTGACCCCACCAGAGCAGATGCGTATCAAGGTCCCAGGCAGTGAATGAAAGGCCTCTTTGGGCTCGGTGTGTAGGGGCATTGTGGCCAGTGGCTTTGTCCAGATGGTTCACATACCTTTAGTCATGCTTTGGTGAGGAATGCCGTCCCTTGGGAGAGCTCACAGCCTGGTAACAAGGCGAACATAAACATCCTTTCTTCCGTGCCCCCCAAAATAATCCCGTCCAAGGCTTGGGCACCAGGGTGGGGGGGGGTGCGTGGAGGGAATGAGTTTCTGCAAAAAAAAATTTCTTGAACTTTTCTTTAAAATCTGAATTGTTCCTAGAGACGTACTTTATTGGAATGTGGTTTTTGTTTTTGTTTTGTGTGTGTGAGCACGCGTGTGTGTTTTAAATCTCTCTCGGTTCCTTTTCCATCTTGAACCATTTTGGCTGATGTGTTAAAAAGGCTTATAAAGCAAGTACTTGGAGAAAAAGCCCTTAATCATTATGTGGTCTCCCAAAAACGGCATCTCACGATGGCTAATCTGCCCTTTAAATGGAGCTTTCTTGAAATGTATTAATGTGATTTAACATCAAATGAAAATTTTAAAATTGCATAAAGCAAAACCGCTAGCAACAGTAAATCCAGAGACCGTTCTTTCATTCTTATGTGCTGTTTTACAAGAGATAATCTGTTCACGTCGTTATGTTTATCTTATAATTATCTTTAAAAATATTTTTTGGAATGGGAAAAAGTTACTTGTCTGTGTTGCCACTCGTTCTTTCTGGAGACTGTAGGGTAGCCATGAACTCTTCTGTCTCAGACCTAGCATTGTTGGGTATTCATAAAACTGGGTAAACAAAAATCTTTCCAGCATGTGTTGAATAAGGCATGTTTGGTTGAGTGATGTGCAACGTTTTTTGAGGTTTGAGACTCAAGCCAGTGGGGGGAAGGGGGGGGGGGGGTGAGGGAAGTTTTAAATGAAAGAGAACAAATGTGTTCAGACAAACAGGAATGGAAGAACTGACTGGCAGAGAAGATTAACTCCATTGTTGCTAAAAGCAAGAAATCCAATCCATCCATTCATTAATGAAACCCATTTCTTGTTTAGTGTAAGCTGCAATTTTGCATTTGTCCCCCCCCATTTTCCAAATGGATTTATGTGAATATGCTGCAGAGACGGAGGCCGTGATGCGCTTGTTCCAAACGGCGTGCGGATGTCATGGTTGGTGTGCAGCTTCTCCCAGCAAGCGTATCATTAGCACAACGTGCTGCTCACTAATGACTGCCGTTCTGGAGTGTGTCTGGGGCCCACTTCCCGGGCTCACCCACCGCGCGGGTGCATCCTCCCGCGCGGCACCAGGAGGGCCCGTCTGCGGTGCCGGAGCGCCCGCCCGCTCTCCTCCGGGCCCAGGCGTGCTCCCACATCTGTCGCCGCGTATCCGCATCTCAATCGCTCTTTCGGTAGGAAGGGTCCCCAACAGCTCAGTATCGCTCTTTCATTAATCAAAGACACTTCCAGTGTCCCATTACAGAAACACAACTACTCGGCCTGTCTCTAGCCGACAGCTCGCCAATTCATCTTCCGCGAGGGGAAAAAAAAACTGCCCGCTGCCTACCTGCCTTGCCAAGCTGTTAAGTCTGCAGGAAGACCCTTTGAAATTGTTTTCTCTAGGTCAAGCAAACAGCTAAAAAGGCAAATTGCTTGTCTCGACTAACGTAAAGGTGTGTGTGTGTGTGTGTGTGTGTGTGTGTGTGTGTGTTGAGGTACGGAGGGGTCTTGGCTTGGAGAACGATCTTGGGGACGCATGTTAAAATGCTGATTTAAATGCGGTGAGCAGCAGTGATTCAGTGGCGTGAAAAGCATCATTTGACCCCTGGCATCTCTAGAGATTCCACCTAGCACTAAATACCATCAGCATTAACTTGTTGGTTGTCCCACTGGAGAATAGTGTGAACATTTTCCTAGTTGTACAGAGCTACAGCAGGGCTGTTATGAGCCAAACGGAAGGGAGAGAGAGCATACAGAAAATTCAATTATGACAGTACAGTTGGTTTTAAGCCATTTAGTAAATCAAAAGAAACGAGTGGGGTTTTTTTTTTTATTCCAGAGAAAATATTAGTTTAATTTTTGCCATGATTAAAGTAGTCTGTGTATCAAAGTAGAATTTATATTAGTTTGTTATCTAAGTTAAACCATTCAGCTGAAATATGTGCACTTGCTGAAAAAGTGTAATAGTGTAAAGTTATTTAGCTTGTATTTCATTTCCACTCTTGGAGGTGAGAGCGACACTCCACAATAAATCCTGCAGTGTGGTGATATTCAACTCAAGGAACATGTCTGGCAAGTTAATACAAGTTAATACAAGGAACTAATGTATCACATGTGAATTAAATCATAAAAGGAACTACACATTCAGGAACGCTGACGGACCACATGACGGATTCATTCAGCTGTCAAGAGGATGGTGTATTATTTCTTCTAAGCTATATTTTATAAGAAAACTCATTTAAATGCTTTCTTTCAGAGCTTGCCTCTAAAGAAGGAGTAATATATATTATTTATTACATTTATTTTTTGCGTATATACATTAAAAAAAATGTTCTATCATGAAAGGACATTTTTAAGGGGTTCTCTGTCAAAAATGGGAAGGGAACAGTTGCTCTATGGACTGTTGTTCTTAGTCTGTTGCATTTTGAGGCCGTTTTATTCTTCCAACCCCGTTGATGATTGTTATTAATTCATCGCTAAATGTTTTTGAGGACACTATGAACGTAGCACCATTGAGGCGGACCTGGTGTTTCAGAGTGCACCTCCTCTTGAAGGACCTCCCGCCCCGAGTGTGTGCCACTCATTTGTCGTGCGTGTGTGTGTGCGTGTGCTGGCTTTGAGCTCTGCTTGTGCTCCTCTCCACTCTGACTGTAGTTGATGGGAACACCGAGGGGAAACATGGCCTGCAGAAAGCACCATCCTGGTGCACGCCGCACGCCAAATGAAGACATATTGAAGCGTACGGGGGATACGCCAGGCTGCCGCTGGGCTATTAATTACTCTTTTGTCACGTGCGTCTGCTGAAAGACTTGACATCTAATGGGACGTAGGGAACGGATGACGTGGGGCAGCTGGTGGTGCACGCACCACCCCTCCCTGCATTATTCATGTCTCCGGCATGCACAGCGCTCATGATTAACTTCAGACGTGCGGAGGTTTTCGTCGCTGAAAGTGAGTAGGTGAGGGCGGAGGTGGGTGGGTGGGTGGGGTTGCACGGATTCCTCTCGGGCCTCTGCTGGTGGTCGTCATGTTCCGTGCTCGCTTGGCGGCATGTCAGGTGTGGCGCGGGACGACGCGTCTGTGCAGAGCTGCCGGAGTGATGTAATATGACAGGAGTGAAGAGTTAAAAGGGCTTCATGAAAGGCCTGCAGCGTCTGTGTGCTTTCACTGCACCTGCATCCAGCAGTG
Source organism: Sternarchorhynchus goeldii (assembly GCA_028565775.1). Lineage (NCBI taxonomy): Eukaryota > Metazoa > Chordata > Actinopteri > Gymnotiformes > Apteronotidae > Sternarchorhynchus > Sternarchorhynchus goeldii. The sequence goes on from JAOXYF010000003.1 coordinate 19,340,268, forward strand.
AAGAGTAGTGTGTTCCAAGAGTGCCTCTGCTGGGGGGGGGGAGAGAGAGAGAGAGAGAGAGAGAGAGAGAGAGAGAGAGCCTAGGCACGACAAACTCTTGTTGGATCCATCCAGCTTTGTAGTGCCCAGCCTTGCCAGGCTCTCCATGCCACCGGTGATTATTAGTTTCATACAGGACTCTCTTCTGGTTTCCCCTCCCAGTGAGGGATGGAGCGCTACTCGGTCGGACCCCGTATTGATTTCTCTTCACGCTCTTGTTCCTGACTCACGGTTCCTCCGTCCACTCCTGGCCAGCAGGCACGCTGTAATGAGGCCTGACTCACACCCCATTAAAATTTCACTGCGTCTATGAAGCTGGTTTGGAGGGTCCACCTGTGCCGAGGGGCGTAAGCTGGTCTTGGATCAGTTTAAAAACAAAACAGAAACGCGCTGAGAGGAGAGAGCAGCTGTACTGCGTTGGAACGAGGCCTGAAACACTGTTGCCAGCGACCTTCCTGTCAGCGGTGCTCTAATATCCAGCACCCAGGAGCTGTCAAAGGTTCCCCTGTATTCTGCGTCTATTTCTCTCCATGCTAATTTAAATTATCCAAAAAATTTCCCTGACAATTTTCCTAATGCAGTTTGCTGGGAGCCATGTGCTCAGTAATAAACCCTCAGCTGAACTGGAACAGTGGCCTGTTCTATTAAACCCAAGGCCGAGGGAACGCCAACAGCCGTGCGGCAGGACCGGGCGACATTAAATCCCCCTGAGAGCCAATAGAATTCTGACCTCATGTACAGCAGAAATCGAACACATACATTCCTGGCACGGCCGGCCCCTGGGTTTCTGCCTTTCCGGTGCTCCTCTGTGCTCCTCCGTTCTCCTCCGTGCTCTGCTCGGCTCCAGCGGGGCAGCGAGGTGCGAGAGACGTCGGCTAGTTCAGCCCTGCTGGTCCCCGGGGTTTGTTACTGCAGCCAAAGCACTCATCTACTCATCTACGGGACGTACGTGGGCGGGGCCAGAGTGCAGGCGGGAGTTACTGGCGCAGGGATGCCGTGGTACACGAGATGTAAACGGAGAACGTGACGAGATGCGGAATCGCCCCGTGACCCGTCATATCTGACCCACCCCCCCACCCGACCGACGGCACCTGGCTTTGTCTTCCACGCTCCGCCCCGGTGGAACCGTGGTCCTCACGGCTGATTCAGTCCTGAGTCACTACATAATATTTTGAGATTTGCAGCCAAAGCTCAGATAATCTCCACCGTGTCGACTGGTCTGCGCAGGCCTCAGTCTTTTTTGTCCTGCTGCCCAGACAGGCAGGCACGGCTGTTTACAGTGAATGGCATACCAGGTGGTGATACTGATGATATGAACTGATATGATGGGGTGCAATGTTTTTTCGACGATAAACAACATCTGTGCCACGCCGGCGAGGCCCCCCTCGCTCTGCCAGCACGCCACGCCGCTCGACGCTTAACTTTTGGCATCTTGTTCTTTTGTTTTGCTTTAATTATTTATTTATTTATCTTTTGCACATTCCGCCATGTAGGGGTTGTTATTGGGTTTCATCTTTATTAATGTAACAGGTGCTCGCTTGTTAGAACAGGAAGAAATGGTTCTCTCCCGAAAGCGTGGCAGATATAAACTGCAGCACGCGAGAGGGTACAAACATTTGATGTTTTCTGAGGAGGGAATAAATTATACAAGACACGGCAGAATGCTTCCTGGCTGCTTTCTGTCTTTCTTTTTCAAAAAACGAAAAGACCTAAAGTTAGACATCCTTGAGATTTCTGCCCTGCGATTGAAGGTGATGCCCATGAATAATGCATGACGGAGAGGGAACTCTCGTCTCGGGCTTTTTATAGAGTCGCGGCAGGCTCGCGCACGCTAACCCCACAGATCTGAGGATCAACAAATGGGAGCAGAAGAAAACAAGAACATAACAAACTGCTAAGAAAGAAACGGGGGGAAAAGCTGTGCTATATTCAGGGGCAGAATGAGCTAGCTGTTTTGGATAGAGCGCTGAAGAAAAGGAGGATTTGGGAGCCGGAGTTGGCATTTAACCTGGAATTCTGACAGGTCTAAAGACGGGAGTTAACCCGAAACATTCCTGTCTTTGTGTCTCCTCCAGTTCAGGAGCACACCCTCTTGATTGGCTTCCACAGCTATTATTGCAGGTGTCACAAACTGTCAAATCACCCTGATAATCACCGAACACAAGCTTGAGATATTTGCAAACACGAATGTTCTGTGGAAAAAAGAGAGAGAGAAAAACCAAGGAACCCGTCGATAAGCTTAAATGTTGTGGTCATCCTTTATTGGAAAACGTACTGATCATAGGGTGTGTGTGCATTTCAGAAGGTTAATGACAGAAGCAGCCCTTATAATGGCTGTAGGTAAAAGAGGCATTAGATCTGGACCATGTCCTTTAAGCTGAGGTGGGTAAAGGTATAAATTGTGGATTAGGGGCAACTGTCTTTTTCCAAGGTAGTGCAATTATGGAGGGTTGGCTTAAGACAGGGTCCTGGTGGCTCTCGGGCTTGTGCCCTGCGGCTTCTCTCCCTGATGACTCCGCCAAAAAGAGGCTTCAGGAGGACGACGGGGGGTGGGGTGGTTGGGGGCTGCTCCAGACAACATAAGCAAGCTTTGTTCCACACCACGATCTTCCAATACACTTTCGCTATCTCGTTATAAAGAGCCCTCCACTAACACACGCACACCACCAAAGCACAGACACACAACCTCGGAAACCCACTGGGCTGCGTGGACATGTGACATAGACACAGGAGCGGGTTACAGCTACACAGAGAAGAACCTTCGCCGAGCAGATTGATCTAGAAAACAAGGTCCCGCCTTGTTGATGGGCCTCGCCACACACCGCCAAACCTCCACTCCCCTCCCAGAGATGATTTTCATTTTCTTGTCGCCATGGCACCATTTCTGGGTGGAGTGTGTGTGGGTGTTAGGATGGGCTCGTCTTCGCGTCTTGTATCCCACCTTTCCCCATGATGCTACGGGCCCAACGGCGAGGGAAAACGCCGCCCCGCTCTTATCTGCGTCCCGTCCCCTCGCTCCCAGCCTCGCCGCCCTGCGTCCTGCGGCGTCCCGTCCCCTCGCTCCCAGCCTCACCATCCTGCGGCGTCCCGTCCCCTCGCTCCCAGCCTCGCCGTCCTGCGGCGTCCTGCGGCGTCCCGCGGCGTCCCGTCCCCTCGCTCCCAGCCTCACCGCTCTGCTATGCTTCGCACGGCCGTGCAGCATGTGCGAGTGTGGCTTGAATTCATATGAACGTCTCGCCGCAGGGACAGAGGGCCGAGTCATTGATATGGGCAGGACAGCTGGCTGATAAACAGTGTGTGCCGGAGAGCATTACCCAGCCTCTCGATACATTCTGACCGGAGTGGGAGGAGGAGGAGGAGGAGGAGGAGGAGGGTGCAAAAGGCATCTTGAAACAAAGGATTAAAGGACGGAGCGAAAGGCAGGGGCAGTAGAACAGTGGACCAGACGCCGCCGAGCGTCAGGTTATCTGTGGTGTCTGAGTGTAACGTGTGTGTGTGTGCGTGTGTGTGTGTGTGTTCCCAGCAGGGTTCATAAATGCCATAATGGCTTTTCCTGGGTACAGGGTGATGTGGTGGGCTCATCTTTTGGGTTTGGGTGTTTTTTTGGTGTTGATGCTGCTGGTTTTTTGTTCTCTGCCATCTGATTCGCCATCGCCTGCCTCATTCACTCCTAATGGGCTGGAAAGAGCTGAAGACTCACTGGTCTTCTCTACACAGACTGCTAAAATAAAACCGAAATGCTCCAGATAGTTAGCCTTGCTATGTGCCGTAGATGAGAGTGTGACACATAAACACTGTAATGGCTCTTGTACAGGTTTTAGATGTATTGAAAATGCTTTTGTTTAGCATCTGTCTCATTTGATTGAAAACTTGCCAGTTTGGTTTGTATGTTTAAAATGGATATTGTCAGGATTTACCATTTCTTTGGGGTTTTTTTTTTTCTTTCTCTCTTCAAGGCACTTTATTGGAGGGGTCAGTCAACCAGTCATCTTGAAGAGGGCTTCTATAGAAAAGTCAATTAGCATTAATCATCATTATGGTAATGTTTTGGCAGTGTATTGTCAACACCTGACTGAGATCTCTATTAAGAGTGAGCAACACGATAGACTGACAGATTGCCCCCCTCCACCCCACCATCCCGTACCCCAACCCCCACCTCAACCCCCGCCCTTGGCGCTCTGTCACTGGCCCTCTCGGGCACATTGTTGAGGCCCCCCTTTGACAAATACCTTAATCTGAACGCGCACATGAGCTGGCATGCTTTTGAAGGCCTGAGTGGGACCTCGGCGAGAACGATGAATGGGGGGCCTGGCTGGCTGCACGCCGGAGCCTGAGCGTTCCCAGGCACCTCGCCTTGCCGCATCGCCTCTATTATCCTTTCTTTAGCCTGATAGCTCACTGCCCCTCAACGTGGCGCCTGTAAACCACATGCCCTGCAGGCCCGGGTCACTACGGCCTGTTTTAAGACCTGAACCTAGAGCAGAGGTTGGCGGGATCGTGGTACAGGAACACAGAAGAGAACAGTGATGGATACTGGACTGTGGTTAATACTCACGGGACGTTCAGAGGTACCAGCTCATGAGCGGCCCAGCCTTTTCTCCTGAGCCTTGTTTGTTTGTTTGTTTGTTTGTTTGTTTGTTTGAGACGGGATTTAATCAAAGGGGTTTGAAGTAATTTGAATGCCGTGGGCATTGAACTGCAATGTCGGGCTTCCTAGTGCTACACTTCAGGGAGGAGCCGAGCAGAGTGGCTTAAACAGTACGGGGGTGGCGGCCGTGCTGGGGAGAGCTGGGCAGGCGCTGTGGCAGGCCAGCCTCAGGAGATGATGGACGTCCCTAGGGCCACCGTAGAGCGAGAAAGTTCAGATTTATAAGGGCCGCGCCGTAACAGCTCAATAACACAGCCCGTAATCTACTCGGGTTTCAAACACGCCTGATTTACGAGCTTGCACGCCACTCCGCCTCCGAAATGAGGTGTTCAGCATATGTTTTGTTGACATAAATTTGAAATTTATTGCCATTGTCAAAACTGACTGTTGGACAAAGTCGCTTATTAACCGAGTAAATGGCTTGAAAGAGTTTTATGTCGGCTTCCTTAATGACTACAGTCAGTCTGTTTCAGGCACTTGTAGTTCACCCCACCATCGCTCTCTCTCTGTCTTTTACACAAAAACACACACACACTCACACACCATCTACAGTTTCTGCAGCAAATTAAAAAGCACAGCTGGTTAGAGAGACCTGAGGGGTAAAGGAGCTGCCACAGTTCACAGATATTAGGAGGGTGCTTGTGTGTGCGTGCGTGCGCTTGTGTGTGCGTGCGTGCGCTTGTGTGTGGGCATCCCTTAAACAGCGATCATTTTTGGATGACCAGAAAATACAACTTATCTGTAGTTCAGAGCCCTTAGCTGCAGTGCTTTCACACTGAGCAAAGGCAACATATATTGCATGCAAGATCCACAGGGTTCATCCTCTCCTTCCACTACGAAGGCTAAATCACACATAGCAAAAGGTTCTCTCATTACCTAGACAAATCATTTCAACCCAATAATGATTCTCAGAACTCTGACACACAGACCATCCCAGATGCATCTGTCTGCATGCTCGATTCCTGACATGTGATGTCAATCTTCTGGGTGACTGACCTGACCTCCATCTACTGGAGCGTCACCTTCGTAAGCACGGTGTCACTCTGACAGTACATTCTCTCCGTCACTCTCTCATCACCCTGGCTGTTCTCCTCATAGGCCTCAGAAGAGGGAAAGTGAGCAGATTGAGGGCACACAAAGGCCTTTGAGTGAACGTTCTCCCTACAGGATCTCTGGGCAGTACAGCCTCAGCCTGGCTCCCAAAGGTGCCCAGACCCCTGGCTTTTCCCAGCTCCACCCCACACCACCCCCTCACTCGCCCGCCTGCCTTTTGAAGTGCCCTTTATCCTGGGAGGCGTTTACAGGCCTTTTTAATTACTTACAGCTTTGCCAAAGGGCTTTGCTGCTTCATTCTTCTCTTTGTTCATTGGGTCTCCACAATCCCCATCTAGAAGACAGCCATCAGGATTTTGGATGCTTTGCAAGGGTTTTTGTTGTTGTTTTTGTTTGTTTTTCCATCCTATTCTTTTGTTTATTTTCTGGAGTTCTTTTTTCCTCCTTTCTACGCCAAACCTAAAATGGTTTTCCATCAGTTTATTCTCACTGAGGTTAGACCACACTTCCTTGCTTTAGAAAGTCTGCCATTATCCATGTAATGCCAGCTTGCATTACAAAAATCATCACAGACAGGTCTGTGGTTTGGATAAGCACAGTTTGACACAAAATGGCGCCGTTGAACAGTGGTCATTTGATGGCATTTGATGGTCATTTTGGACAGTTGCGATGCCACCCAGTATAATCCTCATTCAGCTATGATTTTATGATTCTTGCCCCTGACATTCTCCCCAGTTCTTTCAAACTAGAAGCCGATAGTTTAATATGCTATTTGCAAACATTTTGTAGCCATGTATTTGGCAATAACCGTTCTTTAAGCTTTTTAGAAGCGAGAGGTGCATTTTTCTTTTTTCCTCATTAAACACATACTTTTGGCACTTAGGTGCAGACAATGAGCTAATTACTACTCTGGAAACAATTACTAAATGTTGCAAGCATGCTAATAAAAGCTAATTCATCTCACCACTTGTAACACATTGCCAGTTCTCTTACACTCAGTGACCCATTGGCCCACTGCAGCCCTCTTATCAAGGACCTCCATAAAACAGTAAACCCACTCACCTGCCATGGCTTAGTTTGATATTGTTTATGGGCAGCATTCACTTAGCTTTTAACCAACCTGAGTTTGCTAATCCCTTAGTGTTGACTCTTCATATGTCCTGCTGGCTTATCTCAGTGAGGACGTAATGGGTCCTGATGACCAGCTTGGTTAAAGATTCAGGAATCCTGCTCTTTGTTGTCAGTCCTGAGAAAGACACACAGGGAGGTTGACTGGTTCATGCTAATCCCCACACAGGCCATGGGGTCAGTGTGCTATTGTTATTGCTGCGATCATGATGGCCGCAAAACCTTTACATATACGAACCGGCATCTAGCAGTGACTAGATTTGCTGTCCTATGGATTATCCATGAAACAAGTTACTGAGAAACTCAAACAGACATGAGGTTCTTTCTCATCCTGTACCCAGGCTAGACTCTCTGTGATTGGTCATCTCTGCTAGCATTGTGGAAATGGTATAATTAAGAGAACAAATGTTGCTTTCTCTGTCCAGAGTGTCCAAGTGTGTGTGTGTGTGTGGGGGGGGGGGGCATAGGGTTTAAAAGGCTGCCGACCTGCAGTTGAGTAAATCACGAATCTCAGGGCTCACAGGGCATCTATATGTTTCTGTTAAAAATAAAGCCTCTCATTCCTACTGAGGGACCTACATGAATGAACAATAGCACTTTAAAACCTTGAGAATTTTAACAACGTGCCTCTCATGTCATGCCGAGAAAATCACTTCCTACTTTTCTAAAAGGAGTATGCTTTAATCCGCTCTTGGGCGTCTGCGTTTTTGAATTAAGACCCATTTTGTCATTACGTCTTCATGGTAGTAGTGTGCTTTGATTTCTCAGTCTCATGATAGCCAGTAGTTTTACTGACGCACAGTGCAGTTTGGTCCTGCCGCTTCTTCCCGGCTGCAGTAAACGGACTGTGGACTGCAGCTCTCGTCCTATTTGCGAGGTGAAATTACGCCGTTCTGTCTTCACCGTTCGGCACCCTAATCAAATCACGTACACTGTGTGCTCGGGGGGGTGGGGGAGGTGGGGGGATCTGGATGCGCCTTCTTTGTGCGAGTTAAATAAATGGAGTTGGCCGTGAAGCAGTCGCTGATGTTGTTTTGCCCTGCCTCTCTCCGCAGGAAGCTGCACAGCGGAATGAAGACCTACGGCTGCGAGCTGTGCGGCAAGCGCTTCCTCGACAGTCTGCGTCTGAGGATGCACTTGCTCTCTCACTCAGGTAACGCTCGCCCGCTCGCATCCACGGGGGCCCGCCTCCGCCTCACCGTAGACACGGGCCAAATATAGCGCCACCCGGCTGCAAACGAACCGGCAGGGAGCGCGTCTCGGGCCGAGGCGTGTTCTGTGCGGATGACACAAAGGGGGGGACTGTACAGAAATAGTGGATACAGGCAGAGCAGAGCAGACCAGACTGGATCCGAGAGCTCATTTAAGTCGTTAGTGTGTCTGTGGAATTCATTCATGATTCCATCTAGTACTGAATGCTGGAAATGGCTACTGAAGAGATGTGTGTCAGCAGCAGTGTGCGAACAGTTATTGCATTACTAGCCTAACAGCCATGTAATTCAGCACATACACACAGACGCGCGCACACACACACACAGGGTATTGATTCTGCTAGCTATTCTTAAATCATGGGGAGCTTATTTGCACTGAGTTTTTTGTTTGTTTGTTTGTTTGTTTGTTTGTGTGGGTTTTTTTTTTTTACTGGAGTTAAAGGGGGTTTTATAGTAGACTGAATTCCTCTTAAAGGGTCTGAAGTGAATCTGGTTTATATAGAGTGTGTAAACGCAGTGGGACTCCTCACCAGCACAGTCTTCACTCACTTCCCCACCACGGTCAGATCTGCAGGTCACAGAAACCACTCTCCTAGCTGCAGGATGATGTGTATGTTTACACTGACCAGTCAGCTCTCGTAGCAGATTTTCTAGATGCACGAAGAAGACTTGGTCCCGTAGTGATACGTAGCACTTTGGGAAAGCAATTGATTCTGCAGTGTAATTAGGAACATAGGTCAGATTAGGTGTGTCAGGAAAGAAAAAAAAAAACCAGCCAGGTTGTCAGTACCAAATGAGGAACAGAGCCGCCATGCTCCGTAACAATGGAACAGCTTTGATGTCGATATCTCCATATAGTGAGATAGGATTGACTTTTCACATGGGCGTTTGAAGCCAAGTTGAGTGAGGAGATGAATGGCATTTCATGCTGGGCTGACCAATTCAATTCATGCACAGCTCAGCATGAAGGGAGCCACTCTAAGGAAATATCTAATGTTTATTTTAGAGGCTGCTCAAATCCCAAGATGAGTGTTCAATAACAGACTCTGTGGAGATATTGTGCCAGTGTGGCGTGTATGACGGCGACCCGCCGAGCGTGTGCTACGAGGTTGACATTTATGAGCGCCGCGCTCTAATAAAGACAAGGGAACAGTTTGTTGACTCTCATCCACCGTCACCCACTTGCACAGCCGAGGTGCTCTTGGCTCCCACAAACGTATACTATATGTCATTACCGTAAGACTTTGTAATCCAGGCAGCTGTAGGGGAAGCAGGATTGCACAGATTGGGTGAAATGAGTGGGAGGGTGGGGGATAATCCCGGGCTCAGGCACTGTGGGGTTTTTTTTTGTTTTTTTTTTAAAGAGCCCTGCTAGAGAACACTCCAGAAAGCTATTTCTCAGCCCAGATAGTGCCGTTCTCTATGGAGAGATACCCTCGACCCATTTCAGGTGCGGACACGTTTACTTCCACTTTAGTGCTCCGAACGCCTTTCTCTCTCGCGCTCTCTCTCTCTCTCTGTCTCTGTCTCTCGGATTGGCTGAGGGAGTTCTCCAGACACGTCACGTCAGGTCCTCTCGGTGAGATGCGGTGTGAGTGGGTTTGAGTGAGGGTCTCTAGCCACACGTACCACATTTACAGGTCACCTCCCATTTCCCAATTTTCCCTCCCCTTTGAAGTCCCAGTTTGCCAAAAACTGAATCGCTCTAGTTGTGACAGTAATAATGGTTATGACAGTGATGACAGCTTTGTTTGGTATAGGCCCGCAACACTGCTCATAATTCTGAGACGTTCACCAAGGGAGCAGCCACAGACTGTCTCCCCCCTCAACAGTTGTAACAACTGAGCATTGCAGGCAGTGTATTTTTAGTGCATCAAAAAAAACCAAAAAAACAGGAGGGTTTGACGTTCGTCTGCTAGTTGACACACAACTCTAACCTGATTTTTTGTTTGTTTGTTTGTTTTGTTTGTAGCAGCGTAGCTCCTGAGAGCTTCACTCTTGTGTAATGCTCAAGCTTCTCAGTAGAAGCACTTTTATAGACACAGACGGAGGCAGAGAGAGAGCAGGGCTCTTTGATTGTTTTTTTTTGTTTTTTTTCCCCTTCCACTGCAAACTTTCTGTTTATATCCTTCCTGTTCTGAGCTGTTTGATTTCTATCAGTGCTCACAACAGTGACACCAGCCGTGAAGGCCCACGACGGTGGATGGAATTGATTATAGGCATGCAGTGTGCATTGTGGTGCCATTGCACACGCACACACACGCGCACACACACGCGCACACACACGCACACGCGCACACACACACACACACACTCCCCCCCCAGGGCTGGCGCTCGCTGTCTCTATGTTTGTTTTATTGTAGACTTGGCAGGGTGCCAGCCTGGGCTGCCTGCCACAGCCGAGGGTACAGTATGTACAGTGAATCTTGGGCCAGTTTGTTTTTTCTTCTCTCCTCCTCTCTAGTGTTTTGTCTTTTTTTTTTTCTTTTATTCTTGTGTGTGTGTGTGTGTCTGTGTGTGTGTCTGTGTGTGTGTCTGTGTCTGTGTCTGTGTGCTTTTTGCTTTTTTAAATCATTGTCTGACAGCAGTGGTTGTGGTAGCGGTGCAGGGGCCCTGTGTGTTGGATGGGGGTGTG
>JAOXYF010000003.1:19366068-19395616 GCA_028565775.1 Sternarchorhynchus goeldii
TATATATATGCGTTTGAGTGTGTACCTTTTTTTTCCTTTTTCTTCAAAATACAATTTACCATCATTTTAGGAATGGTGTGAGGTCCGGAACAGGAAGAGATTTACTTCTTATTACCTTGAAGTCACAATCTCTCACCTTTTATTTCCTGAATATTACAGAATCTGATGATCTGGCCACACTGTGTTGCTTCATGAACACCCCCACCCCCCACCTGTTAACACACACTCTCACACACACACATGCTCTGACCGCACACACGCACGCGCACACACACACATACACACACACACACCTGACCTCTCTAGTGGATATGTAACTCATTGTTGCATGGTCTTTGTAAATAGTTCATGACTGTTGACGTGGTGGTGTTTACGCTGGCAAAAGTTTTCATGTGGCTGTAAACATCCAGGTCTCCGTTTTCAAGCTGGCATCCTGTCCAGCTAAGAGCCCGGGCAGTTCGGGGAGCGACCATTACTTCCTGTAATGCTATCTGTAGCTCTACTGCTCAAGGACCAGCTCACATGAGCTGCTTACTGGAATGGCCTCAACAGCCTAAACATTCCTGGAAAAGTTAGTTTGGCACTTTTGTGGCCTGACAAAGGGAAGCGTGTGGGCTCTCTTACTCGGAGCTGATTTAATAGCTTATTTATTACGCCACTGAGTTTAGAAGCACTGCCATCTGTTCTCAGATCAGCTTAAACGCTGTTACATTGCAGAAGCGTTATGTCAGAACGGTCCAAAAAAATAAATTAATTAATTAAATAATGGTTCATGGCGGTAAGATGAAAAAACTCCCATTTGAGCTCTGATGGGCAGCCTGAGGGCAGCAGCCACTGAGCAGCAGGGCGTTCGCAAATGCCGTGAGTCTGCCAGGATCCTGAAGTCATGCTCATCCCAGGGTAAGAGCCGCCTTTCAATGGACACCATTGTAGAGCCCCGTGTGCGGTGCTGACCTCAGAGGAATCAGCTGTTGTCGTACCCCAGCATTTGGAAGGAAACCAAGCCACAGAACACCACTGTTTGCTTTATACCACCACGCTTTGGATTTTTTTTTTCACATGTGCTGTTCATTTACATGTGCTAATAATTTAGTGTTTAATCCCCCTGAGCTCAGAGCATGACTGCCTCAGTATTGGCCGTATAAGAAGTTAATCTCTTTTCAGCGGCTAAATGCCGTTAGAAAGACGGATGAATTATCAGATGAATATAATCTGGAGGACAAGGGCCACTGGTTGCTGCCACCCTTTGGTCACGTCTGTGTTTGGGACTTTAAGACGGGGGGATGGTTAAGGCACCAAAATAGTTGGTAGTATTTGGTGCCAGGACTTTGGGAGAAAAACAACATCATGTGCTGTAGCAGCACTGGAGTTGTGCATCAACTAGAATCTGACCTACTTTAAAGGGCAGAGCCCAATTTGAAGAGGCTTCAAATACAGCATCACTCATCCCTTGGGATTGAAACAACAACAACAAAAAAATAGGAGTCAAAAAATAAATAAATCGGTGCAGTCCTGAATTTTGCTAAAGGGCTTTTTTCGTGTTGCGTGCATTTTTAAACGAGCCGGATTGATTCCAGTCGTGCCTCTGGTTCAGCACAGTGATATCATATGTAGCAGAGAGCCACTTTTAGCACGCTGGTGTTGTGCTCTACCCCACGATGAGAGGATCTGGTAGGGGAGGAAGGTTCTGGGAGGTCTGCGTCTGCCGTGCAGTGGGGAGGAGGCTGCCAACGCTGTCTTGTTAACAGCGCTGTTACGACAAGGAGAAGGCACCCCCTCTGCCACTACAAACGCAGCCCTTTTGGGACGATCACAGATCCTTTGGGAGCCTGTTCAGTCAGCGACAGGTTCTGTCTGGCCGGCAAGGACGCAGCCGGGCCCCCCCATACAGCTGTGTGAGGCGCTCTCTGTGCTGTCCCCCAAGAGGCTGTGTGGCCTGAGCAAACCACTGACCGCCAGCATGTAAATTCAGTAAGAATGGCCACGCCCCCTCCCACCCCCACTCCACCCTACCCCTTGATTTCTCCTCATCCTTTTTAAAGTCTCTAAAATATGCAAGTCGTTTTGCAGCAGGAAGAGTGGATTTGCTCGTTGGGAGCCCGGCATGGCTCTGTCAAACCAGGCCACACAGTAAACACTTACTCTCTCAAGCCAGAAATAGTTTTGACAGAGCAAGAGAAAAGCAAGAGGACAACATGGCTGTGTTATTAAGGAATGTGTAAAAGGACCCCCCCTTTTTTGTTTCCCCCCCCCCAAACACACACGCACTTCCATCTGAAAATATCCCCCAATCATGCGGTGAGCTCCCTGAACGACCCCCGTCCTCCCAGTATGCCTGTGCCTGTCACTCACAAAAGAGGGCGGGGTCACTGGTAAACCGAGGTCATGTTATACATGTCCATTATCTCCGTCACACCAGGTCGAGCCGAGCGTCTGTTAAGCATTTAGTTAATTGTGACGCTATTAACTTGTCAGAGTGCATTAAAGTTGCACAACACACTGTGGGTGTTTGTGCGGCAGAAGAAGGTGCTCACAGACGTTTCCACAAAGATGGATTTGTGAGTGCAAGAGCTCGATGAAATGAAACCAGCCAGTGAAGGGTTTAGGAGGGACTTGCTGAAAATCGGTATTTTGGTCAAAAAAAAGATAATGCAAGCAATAGCGCTAGCACTGTCAAGTGTCCAGTCCAAAGGTGGGAGTGTTTAGCTTGGCCTGAGCTGGGGCAGCAGCTGAAGCAGTGCCCATGTGCCAGTCAGCTGCCCATGATTAAATGACTTATTAGCCATGCCAGACTCTATCCCCATATCTCATTTTACATCCATTACTGTGCAATCTGTCCCCCACTCCGGCGGAGGGCCCATCTGCCTGAACCCCTCTCTCTCTCTCTCTCTCTCTCTCTCTCTCTCTCTCTCTCTCTCTCTCTCTTTCTCACTCTTTTTCTCACTTTCTTCCTCGCTTTCTCTTTCTGTTTCTCTCTCTCTCTCTCTCTCTCTCTCTCTCACATTCTCTCTCTCTCTCTCTCTCTCTCTCTCTCTCTCTCTCTCTCCTTCCATATAGCTTATTTACACTCTCTTTCTGCTGTACTCTGTGCTTGTAATCATGGCAGACTTTGTCACCCGTTATGTAAGCCAGGAATCTAAATATCTTTAGTGAAAGTTCCTAGCAGGGGCATCTGTGAGAAAATGAAACTCTCCAGGAGAGATGCTGTCCTTCTGGTCTGGACCTTGCTGCGAGGCCAACAGGTGGTCTGTCCTGGGCTTTCATTACTCACGTGTGCACCTTGAAGGTCTTGGGAAGAAACGAAGAGATCAAAAAGGTTCACGTGGACGTGGCCATCCAGACTGCGTTCGCTGCGGCTGAAGGAGGCCGTAGTCTGCAAGATACTTAAATGCTTTGAAGTGGTGTGTGTGTGTGTGTGTGTGTGTCTTTGTGAGTGTGCTCTTGAACAGAAGGCTTTTTCTCCTCCCTACAGTCCAAAAATAAGGAGCACACAAGTGCTTGGCCGCTGTTTGAGTGACCAAATTAAATCAAGTGTGGGCCAGACTAGGCTCCCCCCCTCCCTCCCAAAAAAAACCTAATTTTTTCCCCCCCAGATAGGATCTAAATGAGTTTTCCAGTCGCTGAGATGCTCAGCTGGCTGATAGATACCATGTGCAGACGTGCGACCAACACCCAGAAGTAATCATGTGCTAGCAAGAATGCTTAACCATTAGGCAACGTATAAATTCCAACAATGAGTCCCCCTTTTATTGACTGACTCCTGCGCTTGGCTCGCTGAGGTGTGCGTTCTCCCTGAGAATGGAGGCGCGAGCCCTCTGAGAGGAGCTTCCTCAGCCCCACGGTGGGCGAGCTGCTCCGGGCTTCCCCCGTCCACCTCGGTGAGCCCAGCTCTGGCGGCAGGTCTTTGTAACGTCTCCGCGTGACGGCCACGGCACGCATTGTCTCTCGCCGCTGATTTGACAGCAAAGGGTGATGTCTAAATCCGCTCGCCCCTCCGCTGAGAGAGAACCTCGCCGGCAGGGAGGAGGCCCTCTGGTGAGTGCTGGGAAGAGACGGCAACAAATGTACAGCGGAATATAATAATTAAAAAGAAAAAGTTTTGTATAGAGATTACGGACTCCTGTAGGCCCAGCGATTCAAAGGCTGCAAAAGGAGCCAGCAGGAACCTCCCAATCTGCCCGGCATCCCATTCTGAGATGTGTTGCATCCACCATTTACAATGAGACTCATCCTGTGTTGAACAAGCATTAACTCTCTCTCCCCCCCCACCCCAAACAAACCTGAATGCATTGTATCTGAAACACGCATAGCCATAGTTAATTAGTTAGCACGGCAGAGGTGAGATGGGGGGGGGGGGGGGGGCATGAAATGCAAGGAGATCTTTAGCTATGATGATGATGATAATCATCCTCCTCATCGAAAGCGCACACGCGCACGCACACACACACGCACACACACACAGGCGCTTTTGTGATTGAGTTTCCCACCTTGAAGTATCCCCGTAATGGATTAACCCCTGTGCCAAGGGTGCCTCAATAGAAAGGGATTCACTGGAGGCGCAGTAGTGTAGCTCCACAATGGAGCAGGCCGCTTTTGTTCCGTCCGCCGTTGGAGTAAATCTCCGCCCTGTAATTAGATTTGAGCTGTTTGCAGACATCTCTAAAGTGATCGGTATAATACACAGAAAAAGTGGACCCTTTAATTTACAGTGCAAATACCTTTCCATTAGAAATGGGGGATTTGGCTTTGTTCATGTCCCAGAAAAAAAGAACGTGGGTGGGGGTGGGGGGTGGTGGTGCAGAGAGGAGGAAAAAAACACTCTTCTGTTACTTAATTGTAAACGCCAAGATTAGTGTGAACACTACCAACCTTTCACCTCAAACAAAGGGGCGATCAGGTCTGGTTGCCTAGTGACATGGTTTTCACGTTGGCCAATTTAGACGAGGACTTGGCTCTCACTACATGTAGCCATTCCGCTGGTGGAGCAACGCTGGGTCCATAATCATACTGGTGGTGATGCCCATCACATCCAAGCGCCTCACAAAAAAACCCACAAAGAAGAAATCGGATTAACCTGCACCTATTCTTGGTTCTATCCCTTTTTCTCTCTTCTTGTCTTTCTTTTCTTCCAGTTTTTCTCTCCGTCTCTGTCTTTCTCTCTCTGGCTGCTTCTGATGGCAAGAACTGTGCTGTGAGCTCATTCTGGAGGTTTTGTCCCTGGCTGACTTGGTAACTGTAGGCTTCTAAGGACGGGAGTTGTTTTGAGAGATGACACCTGGTTACTCACTGGTCACACAAACCAGAAGAAATTAAATTCCTTCTTAGATAAGCTACCACTGAAACCCCCACCTACACACTGGCCAGGAGTCATACAGCTGTGGAGGTGGTGGGGATCCTGTTCTCCAGTGGGCTTTGAAAGTGCTAGTTTCTGTTTAGATGAAATTTCCATGTGTTTGGAGAGTCCAGCTCTGAAGGAGTTATAGTATTTGTATGGGAATTAGCACCAAGATTCAACTTTACATGCACCAGTAGAACATATAAACATTTTCAGTATTGTTTTTCAGATCAGGTGTAACTTTGATTTGAGAAGGTGCTGGGGACAAGAATGTGGACCAGGTGTTGTGTTCAGCTGTCGCTCAAATTCGGGTTCCCTTTAACAGATCAAGTCCTCAGGCATGCATGTTCACTGAAAGAAATCAGCTCTGGGAAGAGGAAGGAGGTTCACGAAAGGTTTTATGGCTGTTTGTCAAGTCTGTCTGCATTGAACAATACAAGAATTAGGCTATCAGTACTGCAGTTTCACATATATTTGTTGTACAATATAATTGTTTGTTGTCTCTCTTTTTCTTTAAATTAAAATTAGTTTTTGTTTCACGAAATACCAGTTGTGCTGTTTATTAATTATAAATCGCAGTACAGGCTAAAATATAAGAATAAATCATTTCTGTCATTAGGAACATAAGTTGTTTTATTGACTAAAACAAGCATATTATTGGTCTAATTATTAAATAAATGAAGAAAAGACTTTTTTACTAAAAGGACTAAAAGTGGTGGGGACATATCATCCGTTTCAGAAAAGGTAAGGATATGTCTCCAGCGTGGGTTATGCCTGTGTCTCTAAGGCTTTTTAGTACTGTGTATGAAATGCCGATTCCGTTTTTCTGATTGAGTATAAATGGATCATCACAAACAGCTAGTACTCTTCCAGCATTGTCATCTGAAAGCTTGTGCCCATGTGCAAGAAGGCGGGAGAAGGCAGCACTAACCCTCGGGCCCGCCTCCGTATGGGAGGAGCCATCCGTTTACAGTGCGGCTCGCTGGACTCTGCCGCACAGCCTGCCTCTGACCACCGCCACTGGAATGTGATTGATTACATGGGATTTGCGCCAGTCAGAGCCCTTTCAGCAGCTCCAGGGATCACCGGGTCATCTCGTCCGCAGATCGGCTCCCTTTTGTACAGTGCAGGCCGGGAGAAGAGCCTCCCCATGTCCTCCCCCCACCTCTCTCCTTCCTCACCCTGGGAAAGTGGGGGAAGGGAATGTCAATTAAACAACTTTTTTCCCCCCTAGGCCTTCGTGCGTCTTTAAAGAGAGAATTGGTGTTAAACTCACACAGCACTTTCCTTTTAAAAGCATTGACATAAAATCTATTGAACTACATAGGCAAATGAAGCAAAGGTTACGGGCTGTTAAAGGTCTCAGATTTTTACTTCATAAGAGAACAATGATCGAGAATGTTAAGAATAATCTTGGCGTGCAGTTAAAAGCTGTCTGCTTTAAAGCACAGCTATTATTAAAGAAATGTTCTGCGGCTTTTATCAACAGAGTGGCACGGGGATTTGGCTTGGGCTTTGTTTGGAAACCAAGCACACTTGGTTTTTTTGGAAAAACTTGGTTTGGAACATTGTACTTTAAATATGAATACGTTAATGTGGAACTTAGCAGTGTGCGTTGTTTAACTGTTTACTTTGAGCTCTCTGAACCACAGGTCAATCCTGTACTCTGTCCAAAAACATGCTCTTTAACCAGTTTTGGCCAAAATGTAGGGCGCATTGACCACTACCCCCACCCTTTCTCTGAAAGAGAAAGAGGGAATTGGTTTGGCAATTTGCTGAACTTTGACAAGTGAGGCAGAGCGGCCATTAGCCACCCGGCCATGGAAGTCTTTGATGTGTGGTCAGCCAGGCCTCAGGATGACGGTGCAATTCAAAAAAATGTATGAGTCCTTGGCCCTCAAGGTCCTGTCTTTGTGGTCACAAGACCTGGATTATACTTTAACCCTTAGGAAGGTCTTCAGGCAGGGTGAAAGGCCAGTGATCTTTGAGAGAGAGAGAGAGAGAGAGAGAGAGAGAGAGAGAGAGAGAGAGAGAGAGAGAGAAAGAGTAAGTCCTTTCTCTTGTCTCAAGAATGCAGTGTGTTTTTACCCAGGAGCCTTAGCAGACAGGGTTTTCCCCAGTGAGAGGCATTCAACAGAGCCCAGTCAGGAACAACATTCTAATGGAAGCTGTTCCAAGTTTTGCTTTTTTTTTACCACGAGCTTCCAGGGCGGCCATGAGAGATGCATGCTGTAACAAACAGGTGACTCGCTCCTGCTGGAGCTCCCTGCTCATATGACTGTGAGAAACACAGGACTCATCAGTTGATCAGAGAACAGAGCTCCAAAATGAAGCTGGATGTTGGTAAAATTGGACTGCATCTCTTTTTCCTCCCCATTTTTTCCTGTGTAGGGTGCAGTGGATCTAAACAAGACTGGAATGTGTCGTTACATGTTTGTGAGCGCACGTGTGTGTGTGTGTGTGTGTGTGTGTGTGTGTGTGTGTGTGTGTGTGTGCACGCACATGTTGTTGTACAGTTGGTTTACATAGTTTTATTGCATTTGGTTTGTTTGGATGTGGCATACAGTATCCTGTCTGTACATGTATACTGTATATCATTCATCACAGGTTCTATAGATTCACATCCCTAGCCACATCATGCTAAAGGAGAGGAAGTTCCATGACCAACATAAGCACAGGTCTTCCATACAGTGTTGCTCTTTTTAATTGACTAGTTCGTTTTTGTTCGTTTATAAGTTGGGAGTTGAAAGTTATCTTTTAAAGCACGCAATTATTTTTAACATTAGTTAAGCTACATTGGATAAACAGATTATTAGTAGCATGTATATGCAGTTCTTCTTTTAATTATCAGTGTTTAAACAAAGTTTATTTTTGTATTATTTTCCACATTCCAACAATAAAAGCTGGATACTATGTCTCTGTATTTAATATGATTAGTGTTTGAGGTCAAATCTTCATGGGTTTTATGTGACATCTGCATATGGTATCCATAGAGAGGGAGGTCATTTAAGGTCTGTCCCGATCTCTTCTCCCATTAAGCTTGTGTGGTCATAGCCTCTGAGGTCAGACAAGCTGATATAGCTCCCCCTGCTGGTCGGCCATCTGTCAGTGCACACACTGGACGCACAAGGTCTGTCCACCTTCCAAGTGTTCTTTTTTTTTATTTCTTTATTTTTATTTCGTTTTTTGCCGGTGAACTTTTTTACTCTGATATGTCACAGCCACATTATAGGTTTGTTAAAAGCCCATTTCTTTATTTGGTAGCTTGCAGGCATAAGGCATTCCTGCAGTTTTGCAATGGTTGTGATACAAGAAGACATTTGAGGTAAAATTATTTAGTTCAATATAGGAATTTTTAGATAATTCCATGCTCTGCATTGGTTTGAAACCATATCTAATGATTGGTCTGACTGCTGTATCCTACGCAGTGATCACTGTACATGTGTGAATGTCTGGAGTCTTACCCACAGGGATTTTTTTCCCCTTTTGTTTGCTGCTAACAAAGCATAGTAATTAAACATGGTGACAATAGTCTTGGCAGATATTGACATAAAATGTGTTGAATGTGTTGTGCACCTTCATTGATCTGACTAGACTGAAGCTTTTCGCTTGTGTGCGCGTTTCTGCGACTCCTCGAGCAGGCGGTAGGTGTGTGTGGCCTGTCCTCGAGCTGTCTGGACAAGGCATGTCTCCTTCTAGAGCAGAAAACCTCGTCCCGTCATCCGAGGAGCGCTGGCAGGTGCAGGAAGGAGCGCTGAAGGAAACGCTGGGCCGGCTTCCTGTGTCCCCTCCGAGTGGAGAGGTGCTGTGAGCAGCTCGTACATCACTGTGCATCACAGAACACGATGGAACATCTTCATTCTTCACAACAACAACAGAACGAAAGTTCTAGCGGCTGCATGGCTGCCGTTAACGGTGCCGTCGAGAGACGGGGCAGGTCGGGGGCACACGTACGGAGGCAGTATAGACAGAGTGGTACGATGTTCAAAACTTCAACGCCAGAATGATTTCACCGCCTTTGTCCTCCAACAAATTCTTTGATGGAACAGGAAGTGGAGCTGGAGTCAAACATATTCTCATTTGACCTGGTCTACAGTGTGCTGATCGACCATTCAGAGCAGATCTGAGTTCAGTATGTAATGACAGGTGGGTGTGTTTGTATGAGTAGTGGGAGTAGGCCTTTTTTCACGCAGCAGAACGGTGTAAACTCAGTGGGGAATGCTGTTGTGCTCCGAAGGCCCTCCACCCTTTTAAAAGCTCATTACCACTGAGACAGTAAATTAGCAGGTGTTATCACACAGGATAAATGACAAACCGATGAGAGAATCTCCTCCACCATCAAGCAGAAATTAATTAGACTCCATGTAAATTGAAGCGCTAGCTAAATCATCACAACACTTTCGCACTTTTCAGACATTTCACGAGCTCTGCATTTAGACATTGATAATGTCTTCTCTGAGATGTTTTTTTTGTTTTTTTGTTTTGTTGAAGTGGAATGCTCTTGACTCTAATGCACGGTCTGGCCAATCCCAGCTCAGTCCTTCTCCTCCACGTTTTCATCTTTCGATTCCGTGAAGGCTTTTGTTGTTGTTGTCGTCGTCGTCGTCGTAGTCGTTCCCCACCCCTCTTTACTTGTAAGTGTACGTCTGCCGTGCTGTGTGCCTGCAAAGCTAAATCAATTGGCTTTCTAATGGAATTAAAAGAGGATGAAGTGCTGGAGGCAGGCTGCTGTATTTCTTGCTTCAGAAGCACTCCCCTCAGGCCTCTCTTCCCAGAGCTCTGATGCAGCTTGATCGACACTCAGCTGATCTATAAATAAAGTCTTTTCTTCCCTCACAAAGGCTTTGTGGTTGACGGTTTGTCTTCAAGGTCAGGGGAAGCCCGCTCTGAATAAACACATTTCAAAGATCATTTGGAAAATGACCCAGGCCTAATTGAGACGGCCGCTCTCTGTCAACGATTTCGAAGGAAGGGGCTCCCTTGAAAACTCTTTGTTTTGTTTTTTTTTACCCCTTTGCTACCCTCAAGCATGTTCTTAGATCTTTGGGCAACTTGCTGGTTAAAAAAATAATGTAAATGTTTGGAGTTTCTTTGGATGCCTATAACTGCCAGAACACATTGTGTAAATAGCAAATTGATGGACAGTACAGTATCGCCTATACATGCGAGTTTTATGAGCAGGAATATTTATGACTTGTTTGTCTTTCCATGCCATTGCTAAAATGCTGACATAGTCCACCAGCTCCATATGATCCTGTTTTGCACAAGAAATATCCTTGTTTTTTACGATCACTTGCGAGTTGTTTGGACGCCCCACGTCTGTCGATCTCCATTTCGTTCCTGTTATTTTGTTTACGGGGCCCTGGAGCTGCAGAAGACACACTGTTGCTCTGCAATGCCACCAGCTTCCAATTTATGGAGCATGTTGATTACCATCCATTTTTCTGGTTAAGCCTCTCGTGTTAAGAGAGAGTGCCTTCACTGTGACTGCAACTCTCGTGCTGAGCGTTCGACCGGAGTGGTGCATTTAAAACACGCCACTTCTTTAGCTTTAGTCCAATAAAGCAAACTTGCGTTAGCCATCAGGAAGGTGATTCGTCCGGCCGCTGCCTTGTCCTCAGCTCCATTTCCTCTAATAGCCCCAACAAAAGCCTACATTAAGCTGGAAAGAGGCATGCCGTTCCTATTCTACCTAATACCTTTGGCTTTATAAGTCATTTGGCCATGGTTCTCTTAATGCATTCGAGTATGATTAACACTGCTCTTGCTTTTTTGTGTGTGTGTGTGTGGGGGTGGGGGGGTTGTATTCAGTGGACTAGTATGCTCCACCCCACCCTCCACCCCCGGCTTCTTTCCCTGTTTTTTTGTAGACACAGTTCCACGGTTCCATTCTCTCTGCCCCATCTCAACAACAAAAAAACCCGCAGCCTCCCGTCAGTAGGGTGGGAGGGTGGGGTGACAATGCTGGAGTGGGTGGGGGGAGGGTGGGGCCAGGGCTGTGGGGTGGCAGCAGGGGTGTGGGGGCCACCTAAAGCCTTTTGTGTAGTGGGAAAGAGTGTGTCAGCGACCAGTGAGAAAAGGAGCTCTGGTCATTTGGCCCCAGTAAAAGCTCAAAAGTGTAAAGATTAGGGACGTAAGGGGTCGAGCCAAGAGCCTATGACTAATGCGGCTGGTCATTCACAAGCCCTGCCACATTGTCTGTCCACTATCCAGATGGCCAGTGGGGATAAAGCATGGAAAGAACAGGTCTGAATGAATTCCAGTGCAAGACTTCCATTCAGATTATCGTGTTGCAAAGGAAGTCTCCGTTGTGTGTGTGTGTGTGTGTGTGTGTGTGTGTGTGTGTGTGTGTGTGTGTGTGTGTGTGCGTGCGTGCGTGCGTGCGTGTGTGTATTTATATATATATTTAATTTTTTTTATCTACATGTACAGAATGGGTTGGCCTGTGTGCTGTTTAGAAGCTGTGCTCTGTACTTTTCTCTCTGAATGAACGGCTGTTGTAAAAGCTGCATGCCAAATCTCCGTCAACAAGCATTTGCAGCAACAGTAAGAGAAGAGCCATAAAGCACCGTCTTGAAAGGTAGAAGTGGTGCTGCTGTGGCGAGGGGTTAACCCTAACCCTGCTCCGGCTGGAGGCTGCAGCCTGTGCGCCCGGCTGGCTGCTGCACGGGGGGCAAGGAGCAGGCGTTTGCGTTGGACCCGACCGTGAGGCTCCGGGGGGGGGGGGTCCGCGCGAGGACCCGGAGGAGGGGGTCCCTGCGGTCTGCCCCGCGCTCCTCGGTGGAAATCCATCACCTGCTGCTCGCTGCCGTATGTCCGCGTGTTTCACAGGGGCCCCATGCTGTCACTCGCAGCCACGACCCGCCTTACTCACCAGTCACGTTCCACTCAAGGAGCAAAAACGAACACACGATGCTCCGAGGTGGATTATGTGCATCATCAGGGTCTTTTCTGTTTGCCTTATTTTTTGCCTCTTTGAATGTAAGAGATTTTAATTGTTTACAATCTCCGAATACTCAGTATTGCATGTGCATAGCAAGATTCAAATAAGCTCGTATATCAGATATGTCAAACGGATTAGTAATACGTCTTAGCTGTTTTCATTGATTGGGGAGATCGTGTTAAACCGTTTTAAAAGATTAGCTGGCTTCATTATTAACAAAAATAGATAAGGATCAAAGTGAAGTGGCACCAGTAAACAAACAGTTGGGCATTTTTAGGAAAGGACAGGAAATCTGAACTTTCACATGATTTCCTCTGTGCAGATATGTTTCATGGTGGCAGTTTGTCATTTGGTGGAACAGTGTAATTTATTTCCATCCTCCTGATGTGTTTTCCAGTAATGGACTTGCATGGAGAGCGTTTCTGCATACACCCTTAGGGTAAAACGCGTACACACACACACACACACACACACACACGCAAAGCTTTACTCACAGCAATAACAGTATGCAGAGAGACAGCAATTATTAGAATATGTAAAATGAGTTGATATTTTACCGTGAATTGATTGACTCAAATTCAGTAATGAATTCTGATCAACATGCATTTAGTTTGTACTACAGAATTAATGGCATGACAGTAATGGAGATGGTTGACGTTTTCATGAGGGGTATTAGGTGTTTAGCTTCCTCAGGGTTTTTGTTCGCATTGTCTTTATAATGAATTAACGATATTTTTGTTTCTACAGTTTGTATGCTTTTTGGCCTTTTAGATTATACAGTCCTGAGCAAAAGAGCAAAGGCAACTGTGATTGATCAGTTAGGCATAGCGGCCCCTGCTGGCCTTTTTACAAAATTACCGCCTGTGAAATGCTCACTTGTGGCCAATGAGGGACACTGAATACTGACACCCTTGGCAACCATTCGCCTGGTTGCCACAGCCAAGCAGGCAAGCAATTCGGAAGCCAGCTGTACTGCAGGAGCTGTTCCTTCTCATTTGCAGTTCATTTATCTCCCATCTCTGCAACCCTCGCCAGCACACACACAAACACACACACTTGCGTGCGCGCACACACACACACACAAGCTCCCACTGGTAACCCCATCTCCATTGTGCCCAATCAGCTGTGTAAAGTAAATGGCATCTCTCCCCCGCCCTTATATTCATTCAGAATAGCACATGCTTGCTGCAGCCAGCACTGTCCTCACCACAAAAACACAGGAGTGGCGGCATCAGTATGCAGACATCATCCTGTCATGCAGACAGACTCTCATGCATGCTCACGTGCACACGCGCACACACACACACACACACACACACACACGCACACACAGATGCCCAAGCATTCATCCACTATTACTCCTAAACCACAGATCAATAACAATGCCTTGCCCACTGTCTGATTTACCAAACACTTTAGTCGTGTATCGTTGTAACGGCATCTGTGCTTAAGACTGTGTTTGTGCTTTTATCCCACGCAGCGGCTGGTGGACGAGGGTCCGTCCTGCGTGGGAACGTCTCACGCGGGGCGCCGTGCGCTGTGAGCACGGCCAGCCGAAGGCAGATTAGAATGCATGGGTTCCGAGTATTCAGGCAGAGAGGGTGAGATCTAGCCCAGCGCACGCCGGCCATGCCGATGGAACGCAGCCGATAACCGTCGGGCGGCGCGTGGAGCTCAGGTGGTGGAGGAGAGGGTAGCATCGCTTACTGCAGGACCCGTCAGCACAGTAAAGTGGAGAGAGCGGCAGACACGCACCGCGCTCCACCCTCCCAACCCCCCCCCTCCTTGGTATGAATCTGCCGTATCTCATTCCCTGCACTAATTCCAATTTAATTGCCAGTGGCCTGAAGCCTCCTCAATAGGAGTAACAAATGGTTTGATTTTGTAGACTTCATCAGACTGCATTTTAAATGCGACACACTAACCCCGCTCGAATGCCAATGAGAGCGAGGAGAGGCTGCCTGTTTACTAATTACCTTTTTTCTTACTGGGAGCCGCACTGCGAGGGTTGTCTGATTAAATCGGATTTGTGGAATGGGGGAGAGAAGTGAGTGCGGCCCTGCGCTTTGTAGACCGTCCTGAGCCGGGGCAAGAGCCAGCCGCGCACTGTAAATTCCCCCTCTCTTAAAGGCACACGCCGCCTTTCCAAAGCCCAGTGAAGTACCGGGCAGACGAAGCCATAAATCCACCCTCCCTCCATGCATCGTTTATGATCTGTTATCACTCCATCCATCAGCGAGTCATAGAATAATCAATAAAGTACTCTCAAAAAGGACAAAGGCTGGTTTTTTTTTTTTTACAGAAGGAAACATGACTCCCATACTGACCACCCCTACACTGCCTGTAATGTCCGTCTGCATGCAGACTTTCCCGCACCAGATTTAGGACTAAAACCCTCGGCCCTTATCGATGTGAAGAGAAACCAAGGAACGGATCTCTGGACAGAAGATTCGTTCCAACTCCGTTCCTAAACTCTCCTACCTTCCTGAGCTGTTTACAGTTTGCTCTTTGCAGTCACATCTGGGATAGTGTTGAAAGCTCAGTTAATTATGAAGAATCTGTTTGCAACACCTGTCAAACTCAGTGGGGCCAATTTCTTCCATGTGGGGTTTGTGAGTGATGAAGATGTTTTCTCTGTCTAAATGGACACTGGAGGAACCATATGGTTGTATGACATTATCTTGAGGTAATTAATATGGCATCCACAATGACATCTGGTGGCATTATTCTGTCCGTGAGCAGTGCTTGTCGCCGGGCTCAGCCTGCAGCCCACCACCGTGAAAGTGAATTATCTGCAGCTATTATTGGTGCAAAGTCTGCGAAAGCCTGAGCCTGTGGTTGAAGAGACGGCGTTCGTCTCGCTGTGTTAATGGAAGGTGCGCTGTCCTCGTTCTTTTTCACCTCTCCCTCGCCTAGAAAGAGTCCCGCGACCGCAGCCGTCATCGTAAAGAGCGGCCCGCCGCGGGACACGCCGTCCCGCTTGGCTGGTGAGCTGTGCCATTTTCAGGACACTGCAGCATCGCTGGCGTGGATTTGAAAGGCATACCCTCAGAGGCCAGTACTCTGATAGTAACACACAAAATGTTATTTTGCTTTTCCATTCACTCCCCCACCCCACCGTCTCTCCTCCTCTCCCGCTCACTCCCACCCCAACCTGTCTGTCTCTCCTCCTCTCCCGCTCACTCTCACCCCAACCTGTCTGTCTCTCCTCCTCTCCCGCTCACTCCCACCCCAGCCTGTCTGTCTCTCCTCCTCTCCCGCTCACTCCCACCCCACTCTGTCTATCTCGTCCTCTCCCGGCTCACTCTCACCCCAACCTGTCTGTCTCTCCTCCTCTCCTGTCTCTCTCACTCTCTCCTTCCACTACCCATACCTCCTCCTTTTTGATCAATAAACAATTCATTCAGGATCTTTTCTTTGTCTTTCTTCTCACCACCACCGAGGTGTTTTGAATGCATTCAGGCTGCACTCATTACTGTTGCATGTGTAGTATCTCCCAAGCCAACAGCCTCTCTAATATCACATCATGTCCCAACACTCACCATGATTACAGCCACGCACTTTTGCCTGTAGTCTGGACTCCTCACGTCTCGAGGGGGGCTTCCTAACGTACCTGCAGCCGTTCACAGCCCCAGTCACTACTGGAGCGGTTTGGACCTGTTGACTCCTAGGATACATGGAGCCGTCTGTCTCAGACGCGGAACTTGTCTCCTCACTCGTCTTTTTTATGTCTCGGTCTTTCTCCTGTTCTCTTGTGCGTTCAGCCTTTCTGTGTTTCTCTCTCAGAAGCAGATGCAGTCCCTGCTGCCATGTTTAAGTCAGAGAAGCAGAAAGACAGAGATAAAGGGGCAGAGGGAGAGGTGTCTGTGTGTGTGTCTGTGCGTGTGTGTGTCTGTGCGTGTGTGTGCATGAGCATGCGTTTGTGTACAAACGAGCCTGTATGTGTACGTGAGTGTGTGTGTGCGTGTTTGTGCACGTGCGTGTGTGTGAGAACACACTCTCCACCTCTCTCCAATCGGTCGTGCTTGTCTGTCTGAGGCACAGGCGTGAGACCCCTCGGTGTTTGGTTTTCATTGAGCATCAGGTTACCGTGGAAATGAATGGCTCGGAAAGACTTTAGATGCAGCGTTAGCTTCCAAAGCCCAACCCTGAAGCGAGCAGAGCCTTTCGCAACACAGTCCCCCAGCGAAGACACAATGTGCTCGTTTATGCTTCCCAATTATAATTAAGACACACTCTTCAAGAAAATCATTACCCAGCTCAAGGGGGAGAATAGCTACAGTGCTCCCCGCTTGGCCCCCTGGATGCTCTGCTCTTTCAGTTGCAAACAGTTCAGGAAGTGGGAAATCCTGACACTGATTTTGTAAGAGTTGTTTTTTTTTCTTCTTTCTGGTAGTATTTCTGTTTTTTCTTTGCAGTCCCACATGTGTCTGTGCATGGATTCGGGGTGTCATGTGGTGTTACCAGACTGGACATATTGTGTGGCCGCCTGCACACCTTAGAAGACCAGCCCCCACCCCCCACTCCCCACCCCCTGGATACCCCTGCCAAAGTCCCTGCCACCCCTGGGCGCCCAGCGCCTCCACCGCTACTTGCCCTTCGCAGCTGCCCCCTCTGCCCCTTCACCCCGTCCTGCTGTTTAGCCGGGCTTGTCCCGCAGGGGCGTGCACGGGGTCGCCACGGCAGCTCCCGCTCTCCCGTCTCACTCGTGCCCTGAGTGAAGTGCTTTGTAGCTCCATCCAGCATGAAGTCTTCAGCATGGCCACTGCTTCCTAGCTGGCATATATATGTGATTCATGCTGCTCTGATGTGTGTGTGTGTGTGTGTGTGTGTGTGTGTGTGTGGTGATATTGTGGACCTGCAGATCCTGCATAGCTGAGTACAGTACAGTAACTGCCTTCGGTGTGCAGTGTTGCACATGTGCTGTAAGTGCATACGAAGGCAGTTGTGAAGACATTAGGTACATATAACAGCAGCTCAACCCCCCTCCCCCCCTCCGCCCCCCCACACAGGGAGCTTAATCACACGGTCCCAGCGGGCAGCTCAGGGTCCCCGTGCTGCGTCTCCAGGCATCCTGCTTTTGTGTTTGCTCTTGTGCGGATCAGAGTTACAGAACGCCTCTCCTCCCACGCCGCGCTGGAGGGATCTTCACTGAGCAACAGGTGACATCTGCCAGGGTGACGGACCGAGCAGCAGGAGTTTGTTTTCCATCAACACCGCCGAAATGAGAAACAGGCTAATTGGCGACTGTCTCGCTGGCTTCGGAGCGAGGCGTGCGGTCTCGGCTACCCCGCTTCACCCTCCCTCCGGCGCGGCGGACGCGGAGCCGTGCCGACAGCCGTGCTGGCTCCGCCCACCGCCCCACTCCCCCACCGCCACCTCCTCCTCACACGCTTCTATTTAATCAGTGCTCTGGGCTTTTCTGGGTGTGGGACTGTTTAATTTTCACCCCAGCCTTGACAACTGCCGGTAGATTACCCAAACAAAGGAGATGAACGATGGCCGTAAAGCGAGGGCTGGAGCGGGCGGTGCGGTGCCAGCGTGGACAGCTCGGGCGGCGGGTGGTGGGCGCCATTAAACTGCGCCCAGTGCCACTCCAGGCCCATTAACTTAATGCTGCAAGTAGAGCAAAGAGACTCTTACAAATAGATACGAGTGGAGGTAAATTATGCCCAAACTCCTGCAGCAGCGGACTGCCCTGTCCAGGTGCCACTTCGTCCAACTCAATTTTACACTGTAATAGAGGTGGCTGGGTCTCGCGCTCCCTCTCTTTTTCTCTCTCTTTATCTCTCTCTCTCCCTCTCTTTCCCCTGTTTTCTAAGCTTCACCCAGCCAGTCCATTTTCTCCTGCCTCCTCTAACTTCTCACAGCAGAACACTTAATTCCAGCTAACACCAATCAGATGGACACTGCACTTCCTTTTCTGGGTTGTGCTTTATCAGCTCTCTCTCTCTCTCTCTCTCTCTCTCTCTCTCCCCCCCAAAGTTTCCTTTATTCCCCACAGTTAAAGTGATTTTACCTTTGAATCCCCCAATATCTACCACAGTTGTCATATACATCGAAAAACTTAAATTTATATATTTTAACATATTTTTATATCCTAATTTACATATTTTTTTCTCTGTGTTATTAATCTGTGGTAGTATGCAGGTATGGGTGTGGTGGTGCATGTGCACGTGTTCAAGTGAGGGTGTGTGAGCGCGCGTGTGTAGACCTTCCATCTAAACCCTTTGTGTGTTCACTTGTGAATAAGGTGCATGAATCTAGGTTATTGTGCCAGTAACTAATTACATACAAGATATGTTTAGGTAGTGAGGTAAAAGGTCAGTCTGTCTGCACCTACAGACACACATCCACACCCACCCATCGAGACTCGCCTAGAAACATAAACCCACTAGGGACGTATCTCATCACAGCCGGTCCTTCCCGCTGTGGCACACCTTGATTCAGTCTGCAACACTGTCATAATAAGATGCATAATATATTCCATTTTTGTCTCTATAAAAGGACATGCTTGTCTAATTTGGCTGTTGTGATGGAAAGGAAAGAACAGTTTACTACTTGTCAACCGATATATCAGATTTTAGCTGGGCAGAGGAATGGGGAATTTAAAAAGCAAACAGAAGTGCAATGCTGATATGGTTTATCCCCTGCCCCGCCAAGACCCCAGTGTCCTCTGGGTCAGAGTCCAGTTCCCATCACAGCTCAGCCCATCTCCTGCATTCCAGCCTGGCTTCCATGTTCCCCTTCCCCCACGCTGCTGTTCATCTCTCTGGCCCAGAACCACCAGTGAGCATTTGTGCTTTTAGACGTTATGTAAATCTCTGTTCTTTTGGCAATGCAATCTTTGTGCGTCTGAACCGAGCAGTAGAAGAGAACCTGCATGGTGCCAGACCAAAGGTACGTCTGTCTGTCCCTTGCCCTCACTTCTAAACGTTCTGCTCCCACCGGAGGTGCCGCCTCAATTGGCTCGGATCGATGGCCTCCCGCTTTATTGATAAACAGACAGCTAGGAGAGGAGGAGCTTAGAGCTGAAAGGAGGGGCTTAGACAGGCGGAGAGCCAGAAGGAAGCCTTGTCGGTATTTATTTACAGAGAAGGAGCAATTCATCCACATTGAGATTTAAGAACAGGGTTGCTCCCTTCTCGCCTCCCCGTCTCTTACTGATTGATCCACGTTTATGAACATGAGGTTGAGGCTCCTCATAGATTTTTAAATTAGTGGCAGCTTTGCCCCAAAGATGCATTATTGACTGATGAAATAGAAGCTGAGCTTGGAACACTCCCTCTTTCCCCTAGTGTTTTCTAGAGGCTGGTAATTGAAAAGGTGTGCGTGCATGTGTGTGTGCATGCCTGTGATCATAGAACTAGGCGTGCAGCTGTGCATAGTTTCCATTGGTGCATATTTCAGTTTGAACTTCTTCCCGCTCTTATACAACTGCTGACCTCTCGTGACCTTGCATTACAGCTGTGCGGTTGGATGTCACCACTTTATTCACCTACTGGGATGTTTAGTGTATTTTTGCTGTGTAACCGTCCACTGTGCAAAGCTGATTGCACAGCTGAGGCCCAGCTACAGTGGTGCTCCACTCAGACAAGGTTTAGAGCCACACCAAAGGGATTTCAAGTGAATGTCAGATCGTTCACACAGATGTCCTAGTTTTACAGCTGACTTGAAATAGGAGTTTCATTTTCTCTCCTTCTCTCTCTCTGTCTCTTTATCTGTTTTTGTCTTTCTTTTTCTGACTCTCTGTCCCTCTGTGTGTGTGTGTGTGTGTGTGTGTGTGTGTGTCTCCAGGATCAGACATGGCTATCTTCTGTCTCCTGTGCGGGAAGCGCTTCCAGACACAGACGGCGCTGCAGCAGCACATGGAGGGCCACGCCGGCGTGCGCAGCTACATCTGCAGCGAGTGCAACCGCACCTTCCCCAGCCACACGGCACTAAAACGCCACCTCCGCTCACACACAGGTCTGAACCCCTCACCTCCACCTCCACCTCCGCTCACGCACAGGTCCGAACCCCTCACCTCCACCTCCACCTCCGCTCACACTCGGGTCCGAACTCCTCACATCCAGTTCCCAAACCTTTCCTAATGCCGGCACACCACAGCATGAAAGGAGCACACAAGTTCTAGCTGGCTTATGCCCCAAAGATGAAGGAGGGAAAAAAATCCAGATGTTCCCTCAGCAATGCCAGAATAAAGTAAACAAGCCCAGGCATCCTACTTTACACAATGGCCCAAATAGTCACATTTCCTGTGCCTTCGACTGGTAAACAGAGTGGATTCGTTATCCCTCCACCTCGTCCATAGCGCATGGATTCATTCTGTCTCTCACAGTGCACAGGTTTTCTGTTTCATCCTTTGACCCTGAAGACACAGTACATGACCCTGCGTGGCAGTGACGTGCGTTCTCAGCGCCCAGCGTCGCTTCCAACCTCTCACGTCCCGCGCATCCTGCTGTGCCAGTCCCGTCACCCTGCCGGAGGGGAGCAGGCTGAGCTGACAGGTCATTTAGTGGAGGGGCCCCGCTCTGTGATGCCATGTGACAGGGCCGTTATTCGCCGGGCTCGGGCCGCCTCCGCGCGCTGCTGAGCAGATGAGGTGACGCGGAGAGCAGCCCCATTCCACAACGGGGAATATGAGACGATGGAAATGAATCCCATTTTCTCCCGAAACCCCCCCGTCTCTGACCTTAAATAACAGGGCTGCGTGTCAGAGAGGTTCGAGCCGCCTCGGCTGGGATAAATATTTGAAGCGAAAGCCGGGAGATGAGCAGAGGCTGTCTGTGGTGGTGGTGGTGGTGGGGGGGGGGGTAACGGCAGTACTGTACGTGCCCAAACCGGACACGGCCTAGAAGGAGTTGCCACGACGCCTCCTGCCCACCCGCAGAAATGTCAGCGGCTCTCCCCACGGCCGGGGCGCGAGGCAGAGGGCAGGGAGGGAAGACGTAACGTTGCGCTTCTTTGAACCCAATTCCTCTGTAGGCGTGCATTAAATTACAATGAGCAGTCACAAGCACCCGTTTAATGTGATGGGGGAGCTTTTGTCAGGGGATTTAAAAAATGAAAAAAAAATGCGATTGGCCCAGGCAGAAGCACTAAAAATAAGTCCCTCATTTTTTTTAAACAAGGGGTAGGGGGAAGAGAGCCAGTGCTCACATTTAGTCCTTCTTTGATCTCGCTAATCTCATTCATATTTTTCCTCATGCCATAGAAGAAATCACTGCAGTAAAAACACACTGATGTTCTGCTGGTGATCCTCAGAGCGTCTGCTTCACCAACAATTAACCCCGACTCAAAAACGCCATTCATCCTCTGGCTGCTGTAATTACTGTCTCTCAACATAAAATGCCTTGTTACATTGTGCCCTGATTGAAATGTATGATTCCTAGAATGATCAGTATTCCAATACAAAACAGCCACTAAAATGATTAGGCTGTTTGGTGAACAGTTTTGTTTACAGAATTTGGGACATAAAAAAAACCAAAATAAAAGTCACCTACAAACTGATGCACATACAGTTGGAGCAATGGCTGGTATCCACTGGGGGTTAATAATCATGGCAGCTCACTCGCCTGCTCCCTCCCTCTTGGTGCCGGCTCCTGCTGCCGGCTGGGCCTCGTTAATATTCCGTTGTTGTTCTGCGCTTGTGTTTTATTCGGAGCCCATTTTCCATCTGCGGCGGGTGTTTTGTGTTCGCAGCTGTGTTTGATAGTGCAGGCCAGCCGAGACCCTGGCAGTGATGGATCCCTGATTTACGCCGCTTAGTGCATAATGAACTGGGCCCCGAGCCTCGGGCCCGGCAGGCTGCAGGCGGCACCCGTGCACCCTGGCCAGGTATAGCAAACCCCCTCCCCTCTCCCTCCCTCCTCAACCAACCACCATCACCACCGCCAGCCCTTCCCCCAGGGCAGAGGGACGCAGGTGGCAGCCCCCAAGCTTCCCCCCCCCCCCGAGCCAGACTCTCCCTCTGCCTGATGGCTGGCCGCGTTGTGGGCGCGGAGGGGGAGCACAGCACCAGGCACTGTGGCAGCCTCTTGATCTATCACCTTGTATCTTTACTGCCTCCAGGCTTAATGTATTCCTAACGAAACTAAGCCTCGCCAAGCCTTCGCACCGCTGCAGAATTTGATAAGCAGATTGGCTTATGTCTGTGGCAGCAAACACTGCATTTACACGAAGCCAGCAGCCTAAAATAATGCCTTGTATTAGATATATGAATTCGTGCCCCGTAGTATCAAGTGCGAGCTGTCACCAATTATTCTGCCAAATAAAGATTAAAGATGCTTGTACTGATTGTGGGAGCAAGCCACCGAATTTAACTCTGGGGCATTTGCAGCGAGGAGCTTTCTTTGGGCTCGGCACAGATGTCTCTGATTGAAGCGCAGGCTTAGTCGCAATTAAAGTCAGGTGAATTTGGCGGGATTACTATTCCTGTCGCGTGCCGGAGCCCAGACGCAGACGGTGATGGATTGCGCTCTCTGCAGCGCAGAGACGCTAGAAAGAGCAGAATGTCTTACAGCGCTAGCCACAGATAGCTTCATGCAGACAAATAAAGACCGTCACTTTTATTGATTTTTTTTTCGCGCCACCGCTCTTTTTTTCCCCCCATTCTTGATTTTTTTGTTGTTGTTGTTATTCTCTCTGTTCCCATTAGGCCGGGATAGTCCACCGAACAGAAAGCAGTGACATTTTAGCCCAAACAGCCGAGCTAGTGTAAAATGTGCTGAGCGTTTAGGTGCAGCTCGCCGAACCTGCCTGAGGAAATTGACACCGTCTCGTAACGGGGGTAGCGAGAGGCTGAGCATGACAGTACATAACGAGAAACGCAATTTATTCGTCGGCACGGTGCCGCTCGGACAGCCAGATAATGAAACACGTAGGTCATTCACAATGACTTAAACCTTCAGCACCGTAGTGAAATGCATTAATCGAGAACATTACACGCCTGGCAGCGTCGTGCATCTGTACAGGGCGAGAATGATCTATGAGCAGAGGATAGTCAGACACAGGAAAGCAATTAACAAAGGGCAAGAGAGAGCGCCCTGCATATCATAATATCCCTGATTATTGGCATCTGAATATCCATTACATGCATGCCTGAGCACCAATAATATCATGATGAAACTTGGCCTGTGAGTAGAGGATCACGATATGCAAATGAGATGTTATTTTTGTCGCATTTGTGAAACTGTCATGTTGCACTATATCTCAAACGTTGTAGGTTACATTTTTTTTCAGTAAATGATTATACCCTATAAAGACCTATGAACTCCGTTCCAAATCCAACACGGTTCTGTTATCTGTAATATTTTATCTGTGTCTATAATATTTTAATCACAAATCTTTTGTATGTGCAAAAACGTACGTTGGGGAACAAAACTGACAGAAATCCTTTACCTACTAGTGGGTGGGAGAGGAATGTCATTTTTCGCTGGAGTTATTGAAGAGCCTCTTGCCTCTTTAGACCCCCCCACGTGCATGTGCTTGAAGCGCGGCGTGTCCTGTGTGTCCGTGTGACAGGCGACCACCCGTTCGAGTGCGAGTTCTGCGGGAGCTGCTTCCGGGACGAGAGCACGCTGAAAGGCCACAAGCGCATCCACACGGGGGAGAAACCCTACGAGTGCAACGGCTGCGGCAAGAAGTTCAGCCTCAAGCACCAGCTGGAGACCCACTACCGCGTGCACACAGGTACGGCCCGCCTCCGCCCCCCCCCGCCTACGGCCGTCCGCCGGCCCGTGGTTACGAGTGCCCAGATGGGACGGTAGCACACCGATGTACAAAGGTGAGCCGGTCGTGTGCAGGGAACGGCTCCTCGTGTGCATTTTTAGTGCGCTCTCGTGTCTCCCCCAGAGCTCCTCTCAAAGAAGCCTCATGTTGCTGTTAAGATGTCTGATTGATTCCACGATCTTCTGTAAGACCCTCACCAAAGGGCAACAGTATTTCCTGTGCTGTCAGCTCACCCCATGACAAGGGGATTAGGGCGGTAGCACAGAGCCCAGGGTCTCTTCCCTCCCACCACCCCCCCCCCCTCCTCCACCCGTCCACTGAGGCCTCACCCTTTCCTCCCCCTGACACTCGCTTAGCCTGCCGTTAAACCCCACTATCAAGGCAGCATGTCAAATAATTGGCTTTTTTCCTTGCTGTCCAGTCCGAGGCCTTGCCACTGGAGCCGGGCTTGGCCGAGATAACAAGAACAGTGACAGGCTTGCAGTCAAAGGCCAGCGTGCACAAAAGAGAGCCGCGTGACGGAGCATCGACGCGGCCGGCCCGTGCCGTCGATGGCCGATCAATAGCCAAGCTCCATTTGCAATTCATTATTGCCTGGTTATCCGAGGCCACACTGTTTACAGTGAAGTTAAAGTACACCGACGCCTCCCGAGGCTTTAATGGCCGCCTCGTTAGAGGCGCTTGCGTGAACGCCAGAGGCGGACGTGACCTTGCACCTGCCTCTGGGGTCACGTCTGCCCCAGGCCCACTACCAGTGGAGAGAGCAGGACTGCACCCAGCGACGGCCCGGCCAAAGGCGCAGGGTTTGCTCTCCACTCATCTTCAAGTTCTCCAGTGACATTTTTTTTAAAGGTCACCATTTGGATGACTTATTTGTTACTGTCATAATAAATGGAGTATTTATTCTATTACTGTCACTAGGTATTTTTTCTCTGAGTTCTTACATTTAAAGAAATAGTTAGTGAAACAAAAGCTATTCAAAAATTGTGAACCTATTTCTGCATGTAGACGATGGAACTAGAATATGCAGATGCTGTTTGCTTTTCTGACTGCTTGGAGCTAAATATCAATAGTGTACTACCTGCTTCCTGTCTCCCAGCATCCTTTGTTCAGAAACTACCCTCTCCCTCATTTAGCACATTAAAATGAAGCATTTAGCATCTCCAGAGGGTTTCTTTTAAACCTGTGGTTCCTTGTGCTTTCTTTGCTGGGGGCATGTCCTTGGCGGTTGGCTGGGCGCTGTTGGTTCCTCTGCTCCCCTGATCCAGTCTCTTGTCTCCGCAGGTGAGAAGCCGTTCGAGTGTAAGCTTTGTCACCAGCGCTCGCGGGACTACTCGGCCATGATCAAGCACCTGCGCACGCACAACGGTGCCTCGCCCTACCAGTGCACCATCTGCCTGGAGTACTGCCCCAGTCTGTCGGCCATGCAGAAGCACATGAAGGGCCATAAGCCCGAGGACATCCCCCCAGACTGGAGGATAGAGAAGACCTACCTGTACCTGTGCTACGTCTGAAGTGGGCGGGGAGGGGGAATGCACGCCCACCAGGAGGGCGGGGCAAGGGGCGGGGCTGGGGCGGGGGGGGGGCCCACCGGGGCCGGCGGCCGGAAGCATGGTTGGGCTGTCAGTTTGGAATGCAGGAGGATGTAGTTAGAGGAAGTGGGGAAAGGGGTGGGGGGGGACACACACATTTTTTTGTCGGAGAGGGCCGGGAAAAGGGATGTGGGAGAGGATGTGACATAGAGAGACAGGATACAAGGACACAGAAAAAAATCCGTACCCGTTCAGTATGGCTTTGTCATGGTGAGTCCCGTCGTGGTGTTGCGTTCTGTTGTGTTGTATTGGCACCTTGTGGAGTACTCGTCTGCTCACAGGAAGCAGCGTCTCAAACAGGAAGTCTGCTCTACTCACTGAGGTCATGCTGCATCTTCTGCTCATCTTCATGCCAGACACACCCACACACACACACACACACAAACTTTTGGATTCTCCCACAGTCTCATAGAGGGCTCTTTAAAATGATGTCCTCTCCAGGTTCTTCTTAGTATAATACTATTTCCCCCTTTTTAAACTTGAAGTGGGATTTTGTAACTACCCCAGGTTAATAACTGTTCACCTCATGAACTTAGAAGTGAAATACCAGGGGTTGGTGTAATAAGCACTTACATCTGCCATTAAGATACCCTTTATGTCTGAATTGCAATACAGGTGGTCATACGTGTTGGTTCTGCTTCAGAGGAACTGAGACAAATGCTTCAAAGAGAGCATCTTTATTGACTTGCCATAGACACTCAGTGGGTAGAGTCTTCCTGCATAATTTACATTCATTAAGGGTTTATTGGTTTAACCAGCATACAGATCAGCTAAGCTCTCAATGTTTCATTCATAAATGGTATTTCACTTTCTCTACGTAATCTCTACTTCTGCTGCATAGCTCTTCACAGCTTCATTGTGCATATTACAAACCCACATTCTGACAGTGCTTTCTGTTTGATGTTTCTTCTCTGACATTGCTGAGTTCCACGCGTCACCGCTCTCCTGTTCTCGTTCCGAGTTCCACGGAATAATAACTGAACCTAACCGTGTTCTGTTGTTGCTCGTTCTCCCATTTATCTCCGTTTTATTAAGTACTTGACTGGTAAAGACATCAGACTAACACAAAGTCATTGTTGCAATTAAGATCTGAAATGAGATTTGGCAGTATACCGCATATGTCCATTTTCCTCTAGAAATCAACTGTTTATTCTGTTCTGATATAGAGACCAAAATAATGACTACAGCTGCTTTTGCCAGTGACCTGGACACTAAAGCACACTGTGACATACCGAACTAGTCCCCACATATCTGAACAATTAGTGAAGAAGAGTTTCGCCCGCGCTAAGAGTCCTGGCCCGGCCAGTCCAGAGGGCTGCCATAAAAGAACATATCAGCTCTTCATATGTTTTGGTTCTTTTGCTTTGTCTGTGTTTCCTGTTTTACCTTGATTTATCTCAGCACATTGTACTTGAATTACCTCGTATTTTTGTGACCTCATGTGCTTGTGGTTTTAATTTTCCCTTTGTTCCTTCTTTTTTTGTATATTTGATTGTGAACGCATGTGTCTGCCTGCTAGGTTTTTGCAGAGGAGATGTGAAACATGACATGTACTCAGAAGTGCCACGATGAAGAGAGATTATTGCATTCTTGTTACCAAACTTGGTATTTTTTTTTTAATATTAACCCTGCTTGTTTAAGAGCTTGTGGGTGTGGTTTTGTTATTTTTTTGTAAGCTACCTCTAAGTTTTGTTTTATTTCTTGTTTTGTTTTATTTTCATTCGCAAAAGCACATTTTTGTGTTAAAGTTTTGCATTGTTGCAACTTTTCATCTCATGCTTTCAAGCGATATCTGTTGAGATTTGTAAATGACGTATATAAAGGATACAATTTGTTAGTGATAATTAAACAGAAAAAAAACAAGCATTTATTTTCTCTTATAGTCTCCCTTCACCCCCAGCTTCGTTTTTGTTGAGAGCAGAGAAGAGATTTAGAAGCCTTAAGTTTGGGGAAGCATCGGTATGGGAAGTATGTATGGAATTGACGGAGTGTAGTACTTTAAAGTTAAAAAAAAAAAATGTTAAACTTGAAAATATGTGAATAGAATTGTAGTTTTGTAATGTGAAAAAAAAGATGGTTCACGAAGCCTGAACTGCTAAGAACAGGTCATATGCAGCTGTGCATTGTGCGTTGGACAATTGGGACTGCAAGTGGTAATCGGAGATGAAAGGAAGTAAAAAAAAAACTAAAAAAAACTAAATCCTGTCAGTCAGCTTTTCTTTATATGAGTGTAGTCCTGAGCAAGAGCCAGCAGAGGCCATTTGATATATAAAATTGTGATATTTTTGTATTGAGTGTCAGTCCCTTTTCCATTTGTCGAGGTTTCAGCAGGGCAAATCTTTGGACATTTTTTTTATTTTGTTTTGTTTGACATGATTCGTTCCTTGTTTGAATCGTTTGCCTTGCTCCTCTTTGGTAATGTTGGACATAAGTGTGTGAATAAGTGGTGGTAAGTGTTGCTTTCTGGATGTCAATACATTGTAGGTGAAGGACTAAATCAGCCACAAACTCCTTTATGAAAGTCAAGAGAGAGAAAGAGAGAGAGAGATTTAATGTGATGCCAATGATCGGTTACATCGCACACAAGATTTCAAACAATCATGTTGCCAACATTTTATTTCTTTACTTGAAGTGACTAAAATGGGGGGGGGCTGGGGGGGCTGGGAAGAGGGTGGGGGTGTAACTCTCTCATGTCTTGTTATATCCTGGAAAACACTGTGAGTTGGGAAACTTTTGATCCCGTGTGAGATTCAAAGCAAGCATAAGTAGCTCAGTGTCAAAGGCAGTAATGATATTGTTTTTCTATGAGTGGCATGTATCAGCAGATACAAAATGGAGAGTTTGTAATGTGGGGCAACAGTAAGAGAGATAGAGCCACATACTAGTGTCACTGTTCTGTATAGTTTTGTTTGACTTTCCTTTGTGTGTGTGCATATAGGTGTGAACGTGGGCATGTGGGTTCCAGCGAGTACATATTAGTGTCGATGCACTAATCGGATAGTATTGTTCTATGCCACTTTTCTCTCTATATGGTTAAAAGACATTGGCATTGATGTAGTTCTTCCCTCAATGTTACTCTGATGTTTCTGTAATATTTGTGCCTAAATGAAATTGTTCAACGAATTGTCCATCTATATCTGCTTAGTTTCTGTATTTTCAAAAGAAAATAACTGGTGTCTCTAGAGCTCCAGGGATGCCACAATGAACAGACCCTGCCTGTCTCCCCAAGAGGAAACTAAACCCCTATTAATGATGTCGAATTAAAGAAAGCTATTTTGGATCATTTTATGGTCTGCTTTTTTCATTAATGACTAAATATTAAGTTCTGTTTTGTATACAGTTTGAAAGGAATTTTAAGATGAACATTCCTTGTTTTGAAATATGTGCATTTATCTCAATGAATATCCTCAGAGTCGAGAGTCACGTTCTGACATTGTTTGAACATCAGCAACAGGTCTTGCTGACTAAAGCATATGATCATGACTTTTCAGGTTGATTCTGATGTTTTACTGATATTTACTGCCCCAACAATGTGTCTTTCATTCTCCTGTCCTTTCTTGTGTGAGAGTACTTGCGTCGACGGTGCATATAAAGAGCCGGTAAAGTCAAACTCACCCTGGCATCCCTGGAGTTGGGCTCGCTGTGTTCACGCGTGGTGTTGTAGAAGAGTAGCCATTTCATGCCGTGTTCCGTGCATGTGCCACTGAGGTCTACACTAAACTGTCTGAGTAACGATGCTCAGAGACATTGTCTGTTTTTTGGGGTTTTTTTTATTAGCACTGAGGACCAATTGCCCTGTCGGACCAAGCCTAACAAAGCTTTTTTTTTAATGTAACAAAGCGTCTTTCTCTCTCTCTCTCTCTCTCTCTCTCTCTCTCTCCCTCTCTCCACTTTCTCTGTCTTTGATCTTTCTCCCTCTATCCCTCATTCTATCTCTTTTGCGGGGGG
>JAOXYF010000003.1:19413333-19439462 GCA_028565775.1 Sternarchorhynchus goeldii
TTATATGCCGTCCTAAACAGGTGCGTTTTGAGGTGTGATTTAAAAACGTCCAAGGAATCAATATTTCGGATGTCCGGAATATATTTCGGATATATATTTTTGTATATATTTGGCGTAGACTACACCATAATATATTAGATGTTTCTTTTTTTCATTTGCTAGAAAGAGAATGGCAAGTTTCCAATGTGCCACGGGTTAACTGGAGCAGATGTTTGCACTATTTCATTTTTAATGGCCTCTACATGAGTACTTCAGACCTAATCTGTCAAGTAATTTTGTGGCAAAAAGCATTCATGTTAACTTTATCTCTGTTCCACTTTTAACAGTTTAACATCCAAAACTTCACCTCACCCATTACTCATTGCTTCCAAATATGTCTTGTGGTAAATGAAAGTAAATTTTAAAAAATTAGTTGATATGCCGGAATCATGGAGAACCCTTTCACTTTTGTTGTTCTCAGTCTCTGTTCCATCTGCCGGTGTTCCGCAGACTGGTGCTCAATTACTGCTTGTCTGAGCGCGTGCTGGAGAAATGCAAGAGCCACTCTGTGAGTAATCAGTTGCCTGGAAGGATCTGGCTTATCTTCTGACTAACATTCTTACGCGCTCACTTTTGAATTCATTCTGGGGTGTAAAAAGGGATTTTGGGAGTACCTTTCCGTCAAAATGTCATTTACCTGTATTTTAAATAGAGGTTTTAGTACCATTTGCTTGTATGCCTCATAGTGAGAAGTGCTTTTCACCAGTGCAGTGTTAGTATGTATGTAACACATGCCTGGGGCTTCTGGGTTTCAGGAGAAGAGAAACATAGCTTTCATGCAGGAGCTGCGTTGCCTCTTTGCCCTCATGGTGGGCTCCAGCCGCCGGTTCGTGGACCCCTCAGCTGCA
This sequence comes from Sternarchorhynchus goeldii, assembly GCA_028565775.1. Taxonomy (NCBI): domain Eukaryota; kingdom Metazoa; phylum Chordata; class Actinopteri; order Gymnotiformes; family Apteronotidae; genus Sternarchorhynchus; species Sternarchorhynchus goeldii. Next base: position 19,414,221 of record JAOXYF010000003.1, read on the forward strand.
GTGGAGCTTCTTAGGGATGCATTCAGAACCAGCGAGGCACAGCAGGTACGCAGACACAAGCCAGACACCACCTTGATGGGCACTGAATATTGCGCTGTGCAGTGATGATGTGAATTGATATATTCCTTTTGCCCTCACGAATATGAAAGTCTGGGTTTGTGTGTGATGCATACTTTACGTGCTTCTACTGCTCAGCAGATGGCTCAGGTACACAGTAATGTGGTTCAGTAGGGACTGTGCTTGGCTTCATCTAGGATGTTAGTGAGTTCACACACAAGCTGCTTGACTGGCTAGAAGATGCCTTCCAGCTGGCAGCCAATGGAAGGTAATCTAAGATAAAAAAAAAAGTAATTCGTTTTTAGTTTTATTTATTATTCTTATGTTATTATTTTGATTTTTAAAAATTGTTTGTTTGGGGGTTTTTTAAATAAGAAAAACTAAACTTGGACGCTCTCATTTTCAGCAATCCCGAAGATAAACAGGACAACCCCATGGTTCAGCTTTTCTATGGGACATTTGTAGCTCAGAGAGTTCACGAGGGTATGAGAAAATGTGATTTTCTTGGCAACCTGTATATTATTATTACTGATATTATTAACGTTATTGTTGTTGTTGTTTCTCACTTAACTGTATGCAGGCAAGACTGTGTCTACCATTGAGCAGTTTGGACAGTACCCTCTGCAGGTGAATGGGTTCAATAACTTGGATGAATGTTTGGAGGGGGCAATGGTGGCTGGGGAAATTGAATCCCTGCATTGTGATCAGACTGTTTCTTCTGGCCAAGAGGTTGGTGCTCTGACAAAAAAAATAAAATTTTTGAAACTGTATTGGGTGCAACAAGAAACTGTATAAATGGAGTAAATTTGTTTGTTGTTTTCAGAGATGGTTCTCAAAGTTGCCACCTGTGTTGACGTTTGAGCTCTCTAGATTTGAGTTCAATCAGTCTTTAGGAAGGCCAGAAAAAATACACAAAAAACTTGAATTCCCCCAGATTATTTATATGGATAGGTAAGGAGAAAACATGCTATTTACATAAAGTAAAGTTTGTCCATAGTATTTTCTATACTGTATACTATTAACCAGAGGTTTATTCTAGCTATCTTCTGTGCTATATGAGCAGATACCTTCACAAAAATGTTGAACAGACTCACGGAAAAAGAGGAGAGATGAAGAGGCTCAAGGACCAGTTAACAGTTCTGCAGCAGAAACTCGAAAGGTTAGTAGAGAACTGGATTTTTTTTTCTCCATGCTTTTAGAACAAGAGTTTTCTAAATGTCTTTCAGTCACTGCATTTGCATTCTGCTTATTTTAAAGCTACAAAAACTACGGTTCTGGGCCAACCAAATATCCACTGGCAGACATGCTACAGTATGTGCTGGAGTTTGCTACCACAAAGCCCATGACTACATCCCCTGCCTCGTTAACATCTACCAGCACCACTACACCCACAGATCCCAGCTCAGAAAACCCCAGGCAAGGGCCTTCCCCAAGCTCTGTGACCATATTTTGATAGAAATGTACAAAATATGTTCAACCTTCACTCACTTGATCAAAATGTTTCATTTACACTGACATCGTTTTGTTCAAGATCCAGTTTGCTGGACTGTTACAGTTTGCTGGAGTGTTAATGTTGTACAGTGTCAGCTATTAGAGATGTTTTTTGATCATCTGTGTGCTTTTAAGGAGCTCCAGCAATGTTAAGACATAAATATAACAGTTGAATGCTTTAATAAATTAACTTTATTTATTTGAACCTGCAATAGCCAAACAGAACCAAATGATGCAGGCTCATCCGATGGTTCAGGCTGCACACTGACTGCCACACAGAGGACACCCATTCACAAGCCCTTCACGCAGTGCAGACCCCCCATGGAGGGGCCATTGCACCCGGCTCCCCACAGCGTGACCGAAGAGGAGCTGCGCTTCGTCAGGGGCTGTCTGCAACGCTGGAGGCTCGAGGTGGAGAACAACATAAACGGTGTGTTCTCAGCATAGACCTTCGGGCATTTTCCTTCCTGTATGAAATACCACTCAAACGTCATTCATGACAAGGAAAAACAGAAAAGAACAATCGCCCCACTACACCAAATGTTCACCAAATGTTTTTGCCCTCTCTGCTCAGTAGTATTGACTTCTGTTGGAGGGCCACATGTTGTGCCCTTTACCGTATTGTATTAGAGCACAGCCTTATTTTCGAGAAGATACCCTAATGTGTTTGAGTGTATCAGGAGCCTGGCCTCAGGTGCACCCTATTGATCGTGCCTCTCTCCTTGCATTTAGAGCTGAAGGCCAACATTGACAAGGTCAGCCAGGCTCTGGAGGGCATGTTCTCAGATAACAGTTTGTGTCAGGTAAAGTCTATATCCCAAACAGCCCTTGGCAATAGAGACTGGAGATGTTTATATTTCCAGTGCTCTTTGCAAAGGGATCAATTTAGGTCGTAACATTTAGTATTTAACTTCCTTTCCTGAAGTTTTCTCTGGTGTTTTCAGGTGCCTTATAGGCTACATGCAGTTCTGGTCCATGAGGGGCAGGCTTCTGCTGGCCATTACTGGGCGTACATCTATGACCACGCCCATAAGTGCTGGCTCAAGTACAATGATGTCATAGTGACAGAGTCGTCCTGGGAGGAGCTGGTCCGAGATTCCTACGGAGGCATGACCAATGCCAGTGCTTATTGTCTAATGTACATCAGTGATAGAATGCCTCACCTTATAGCAGGTACTTTCTCAGGGCCTCACTAATAGTGCGAGATTAAAGATGTGTAATATGAATGTAACGCAGGATACACTCTACCATGGACTGCCATAATTGTAATGCTTGAAAAATTGTCTTTTTTTTTTGAAAAAAGTTGTATCTATCTCTCTACATGTAGTTTAATCCCTCGTTGTGTTTGTATGTTGAACCAGCAATCAGTGCTCTCAGTGCATCACTATTATCTTGATGTCTTAATGGCAGAGGACACAGATGATGAGACTGGGCAGGTTTTGCAAGGCATGGATTCCCTTCCTTCCATCCTGAGGCGCTACGTTCGCGAGGACAACCGCTGGTTCCAGCAGGAGTTGAGGGAGTGGGAGGAGCAGTTTTGTCAGGCACCTCCAGAGCAGGCGTCTGTTCCCACAGCACACCCTTCCGCCAGCGGAGAGGAGACCATCTCTGAACCACAGCACCCAAAGTCAGAGGCAACTGTAAAGGCAGAGCCAACACCAGAGCCCGACCAAGGACACGCCCTGGTGGCAACTGAAGAAACAGTTATGGAGCCAGCACAGAAACTAGGCCAGGACTCAGGTCAGTTCCTTTTCCAGATGAGGTAAGATAGCTGGTACCACCTGTGACGGCTCCTCATATGTCAGGTCCTTGCCCTCCCCAGAGATCGTGGCCGATGCGGTAGCTCTTGCCTCACTGTCAGCACCGTGCAGTGAGGAGGTAAAAGGGGAGGCTGAGGAGTTTGCTCCTCCCAGACTGGCCCAGGACCTGCCAGACGAGAGACAGGAGCAGAGTCAGGTGAGCCTGCTATTTTCCACCCCTCCATTTAGAAATGGCTCACGTACACAGCTATGCAGGACACTTACAGACTACTGTACATATGAATTAGGTGTTGTTTGCTAACTCTTCATTACAATAAATTGTTTTATATATTATTTTCAGTAAAGTTTCTAGGTGGTAGATAACATAACAGACATTCGAAACTGAACAGATTAAAAATTCAAGAAAAAGTCCAGTCAAGCTAAAAAGTCCAGAACAGTGTATAAAGTCAACCTTCAATCATATTACCTTCTTCCACTTCTTTATGGTCTATGTTTGAACTCACTGGGGAAGCTGGAGAATTTGGTTCGAACCGGAGACAGTGAGGATTTTTTCAAATACACAAATACACGTGACAAATACACATGTATGATATATACTTATTTAATTTTGCCACCCTTTACCATGTATGTGTATCTGTTTGTTATGGGAGGTAGAGATGATGAGTCAGAGAGAAAATATGAAAATATACCTAGCAAGAGTTATATCATACACTGCCTGTATTTGTGTAATGTTACTTCTTATTTTTGATCCAATTAGCTGTTGGAAATTTTCCCATGGTGAATATTATGCCCAACCACCTTGCAAAGCCCAGTAACTTATTTTAAGGAGATAAGGCGCAGAGTTCATGTGCCACAGAGGGCTTGAGCGGCATTCCTGACTCTCTGCGCCGTATGGCTTAGCCAGGGTTGCTGGAGACTGTGTGTCAACAGGGAGCGAAACGTGCTTTAAATAGATCATGGGGTCTCTGCTTCCTGCAGAGTTATGGACAAGCACAACACGAGGCCTCATTTGTGCAGTTGCTTAGAGTAATTGTCATGGCTCATGACACTTCAATCAGCAAGCATTCGTGCCCCGAGTCATCTTCGCTTGAAATCCTTCGATTTCTAGAGAGTATAGTTCTGAAGCGTTTAACTCAATCACTTGTCTTCCGTCTGAACACCAACTCTATCATTAGTACACTGGGCTCACTGTCCTGATTCAGACATCAATACTGGTGATTTCTTTGACTTTAATCAAGCCACATGAAGATCGTGTTCCTCAACCGTGATCCAGTTCTTTGAGACATTAGCAGCATTGTAAGGCTGGTGCAGAAGATAGTAGTAAATGGTAGCAACATGACCTCTAGTGGTTATCGAGTGCTTCATTCCTCATTTGGAAGCTGAAATCACAAATGAATTACTTACAAGCAAATGGTTCTGCGACTAACCTATTCCACTTTGACCTGATGCAAACTGAGGGTGTTGTACAGCAGTGTTAATGGTATTATTAGTGTTAGTGTTAATATGTTAATAAATGTCTCCTGCTCTCTCTGTCCTTCTTAGAACTCTTTTGTGGCATCTTGCGAGGACAAAGGGAAAGAGGAAGCAGAGACTGGGGAAGCCTGTCAGGCTGTTGCTGAGCAGACAGGACCGGAGGCAGAGCCTGAGGGGCCTGAAGAGACACTGGGTCCTGATGATCCTGAGGAGACTGAGGGGCCTGATGGTCCTGAGGGGCCTGAGGCAGAGGCCTTGTCTGCAGTGGATGGGTCAGCTGAGGCCTCGGACAGGCAGCCTGTCAGTGAGGTGTGTGAAGTGGAGATCCCCAACGTGGGCAAGATCCTGGTGCTCTCTGACGCGGACGGATACAACGAGGAGGTAGAAATGCTGATGCCGACTGGTCGCATTTGCAAAATTCCATATTAGTACTTTTCTTCTTGAGCCACTGTATAATAAAATCTGCTGACACATGACATTTTCTTAACTGAACAGGTGATGCTTAGCCCAGCCATGCAAGGCATTATACTTGCCATAGCCAAGGCCAGACAGGTCTTTGATCAGGAAGGCCCCGAGGCAGGCCTCATCAAGGTAGACTCAGTCCCCTCGTGAACTGTGCTTCGAATAAAACAGTGAACAGTGGTGTTGGGAAAGTCTCTGTAGGCTGATGGAATGGGATGATATGCCTTTCCACCAGGCGTTTCATGAGGAGTACTCCAGGCTGTTCGAGCTGTCCCAGGAGGAAACCACCCCTCAGCAGGATCCTCGACTCCAGCACGTTCTTGTCTATTTCTTCCAGAACAAAGCACCCAACCGCATCATTGAAAGGACTCTGCTGGATCAGTTTGGCGATCGCAACCTGAGCTTTGATGACAGGTACTGGTCTCGTGGTCTTTGTTCTTTTAAACATCAGCCCACAGAAATACAGAAAGGGTTTGCTAACAAACACCAAGTAAGATACATTGGTCATTTATGTCTTTGTTAGAGGGTGCCATTATTTGTATCAAATCCTGACGATACTTTGAGATCAGATCATGTACGTGAATTGCAGAGAGAGAATGCAGGATGTGTCCGACAGTCACTAGATTATTGTTCTCTCTAAGGTCCATCAGTATCATGAGAGAAGCCAGAGCCAAAATTCGTCTCATCAAACCAGAAGACATGGACATGGAGGAATATATGGTAAGATCACTGAAGCTCCATAATAACCTTGTCCAGTGTATTGTCTGTCATCTTGATAAAGTTACTGATTTTAACTCCATTGTTAATCTTATCCACTCTCCCACCAGCAATGGCATGATGACTACAGCATGTTCAAGACTGTGTTTGCCTACCTGCTGACAGGTCTTGAGCAGTACCAGAATGGAAAGTATGTGAGAGCGTTGGGAGGTGCAGTAGGAAGTTCTTGATCTGAACAGCAGCTTGGCTGATATGCTCATTACTCTGGGGTTTCTTCTGCAGAACTCGAGAGGCTCTGATTTATCTTGCACATGCTTACCAAGACAACACAGCCCTAATTAAAACTGGAGAGAAGAAAGGAGTGGACCACAAATTTATAGAATTCTATCGAAGAAAATGTCTAAAGGTGTGTATCCCTGGTGTGGTCATTAAATGTTATGTGTTTTTTTCAACACGGTAGTTTGTAACAGAAATATTCTTTCTGGATCTCGGATCTTATATACAGTCATATACAGTAATCATACCTCATTTCCAATCTACCAATCTTTTTTCAAATGACATCTACTAGTACTTGGCATACCTGGACATTAAAACCAAACCCTATATATGAAGTGACACATCATCTCCATAGATAAATTCTTCGTGTTATATGCCCCACAGGAGCTAAACAAGAGTGCGGCCATGCTGTTTAAGAGCGGAGAAGAGAGTGATGTGGAGGAGGGAGTGAGTATCATGAATGACTGCGTCATCCCCTGTATGCACCTCATGGTAAGAGACGGTGTCAGCCAGGAGGACATGGAGGCCATTGAGGAGATCAGGAACTGCTGGTGCTCATACCTCGAGCAGGATATGGATGGTGAGGGTCTCGCATATCTTACAATAACACAGACAATATTAAAGTCAGGAGTATGGTAACAGTTAAACACATTGAACTGTGTTCCCCTCTTGCTCCACTGTGCGTGACATGACAGAGCATCTGCAGGAGAAGCTGAGCGAGTTCTTACCCAGGGTTCTGGACTGCTCGGCCGAGAGGGTAGTGCTGAAAGAACCGCCAAGAGTGAGGAAGTCACCCCATGACCTGTGTAGCCGGCTGGCTGCCGTTATGGAGTCCATTCACAGCACATCCATCGTCACTGTGAAGTAAGAGCAGACAGATCACTGAATCAAGCGAGGCCAACTCACGGTAATTTATCGTCCCTTATCCCCTGCCGCAGGTTGAAGCATCACGCACTGCTTTTCTCTTGTTGCACTGACTGTAGAACTATTTTTTTAGTTTTTTATACCTATTTTAATTTTCTTTTTTCACAACCCTTCAATAAACCTTTGACACTTAGCCCACAAGCCTTCAATAAACCCTGGCACATTGCTTACTGAAGGATTTCAAGAACAATTGTTTAATTGTTCATGCTCTTTTAAGATATCTTGATCTCAGGAAAGATCAATTAGATGTCATTTTGTAACACAAAATAAGTATTTGCTAAACTAAGAGGACAAACACCAGGTCAGTGAAGGCAAGATATCGAAAAAATGCTTTTAGATTATTTGACTTTTCACATTTTCTGTAGACTGGCATTGCTGTGATAATGAGTTTGATTAGAAATGTACCGTAGTCACATTATGTCACATTCTGTTCTTCCAATGCTTTGTTCCATCCCTCTAAGCCTGTTCTGATCCTCAATAAACTTTCCTTCACTTTGATGCACTCGGCCACTGGAATTTTGCCTTTCTTACCTTTGTGTCTTCCTGTCTTTTCTCATTCTTGACTCTTTGATGTTTTAGACTTACCCTGTTTACTGATACTAATTATTTATAAGCAGACCTATTAATATCAGCCCAGTTAAGGTCCTGCTTGAAGTAAAGACACACACACGCAACACACACAATTACATGTTACAGGTGGATTGATTAGTATGTAGGAGCTTTGTCTTTTTAATTTTCAGAGTGTCTTAGCAGCTGAACCCAACAGCAAAGTGGGACTGGAGGGTTTAGAAGCTCATCATCCACAGCTGCACAGCAGATGCTCTGCTACTTCACCCTTGTTTCAAAAGAGGAACGCAGAGTTTTGTTTAGTTTGTTAACAGAGAACTATCCATTTTTATATATATAGTGAGCTAACTCTGCTGGTTCAGTTTTAGGAGGACTGTTTCTGAGGGGTTCTTAAAGCTTGTTGCATTAGGTTCACAGTGTATGTTTCTCATTGTTTTGAATTAGTTTATTTGTTTAATGTTTAAAATTGTACTTTTCTGTCAACACAAAGTAATGGAAGATTTGTTGGTTACTTTCTGGAACCATGGCAGGGCAGCTCTACTGTCTTCTATCACTTTATTTTGCTTTACATAAATGCTGTATTTAAATTGTTTTCCCCTTTTCACATTTTCCTTCTTTTTTCCATTTCTCTTAGTCATCTTTCATTTAATCTTATTCTTACTCTTTAAAAGACAAAACATGCTTTGTAGAACCATTGTATCAGCAAAGTCATGGCAAAAATGAACATGCATGCTAGCTCTTTTCTTTAAAAAGAGATGTTTGCACAGGTATAAAATGGACTGAAAGTTTGTTCCATGAAAGTAAACCACCATCAAAACTCCTTCCCCCAAACATAGTTTCTGACAGCCAAGCGCTTTTTGGCATACCTTCCCAGGCTAGCACTGGAATCAACAAATAACAGCCCATACTCCAAGATAAGGAAGGTAATCAGTAAAAGATATTGTGATAGTGCTCTGTTTACCTGTGCATACATCTATAATGTCTGTAACAGTGCTCTCCCAGGAGTTTTTCTTTAATATAGGGTTGGAGATAAATTAGCTATGGCCTCAGCAATGTTGAGCTCCCAAAAGTCTTCAGTTCTACACAGTGAGAACGTGGAGTTGTTAACAATGGTGCCATTGGTACAGGTTCCAGCTGGACCCTTCTTAGCTGCAGAATTCTCACCAGGCAGCTGCTGGCTGGGAGCCGTGTTTGCATGTATGTTCCTCCCAGTCAGGGTGAGGACCTCCCCAAACCTTACCACGGGCACCAGAGCTGCCATCTCAAGCGCCTGAGCTCCAGGTAGTGCTCCACCAACAGTGGCCACTATCCAGTACAAATCTCTTTGGAAATGTCTTGCAAGAAAGCATTCTACAAGTGCATTCAGGAAGCAGTGGTGCTAGTTCCTGGGTGATGAGCCATATGCTTGCCAGACTGCTGGCAAGCAAAGACAGCACTACATCAGAAAGGAGGGCAAATACAGGGTCAACCTCAGGCCCACAAAAGCTGATTACTCTCTGACACCTTCACCACTCTGGTGGATCTGAATTATCACTAGATTTTATTTGCCTTCACCATGTGTTACATAGTGACATTGGTAGTTTTTGCTTAAATATATTTTCTGGATGATTGGCTGAGGGATTATATGAACCACCTGAGTGATCCGCCACTGGCAACGCTGATTTGAGAACTGTGTCAGTTTCCTGCCAAGATATCTAGACCACAGAAGAGAGCTCAGACTTTGGGAGTGAGAGGCAGAATTTTTAGCAAGTACTGTGTCATATCCGAATGAGACAACAATCTCTCCTTGCACTTCCAAATTGGAGACCTCAAGGACAGCCAAATGGTCAATGCCAAGATCAGAGCTAAACTGATCAAATCTAGCCATACTAAAGAGAGGGTGTTAATTCTCTGGGACCAGTCTGAGATAAACCTGGGCTATGACATTAGAGGAGACCAATTTCTACTAGTTGAACCTCAGAATATTACTCATGTAATTAATCAAAGCAGTCCCTTCAGGAGGATAGACGAGTCTTTAAAGAGGAGCAGTTTTGAGATTGTAGTCATGCCATAAGGGCATAGTTAAAGCATAGTTAAAGTCTTTTTTTCACAAGCAACCTTTTGATATCAATTTAGAAATAACTATAAATTATATTACTACATCCAGCAGCATTTACATAAAAATAGGGATTTGGAAACATTCACAAATAAAAGCATATACACATATACCATTACATTGTTCCCTAAGGTGTGGGGAATGAATGTTTGGCTCTTTTCCATGTAGGTGTGACTTGCGAGGACAGGACTTCTTACACTGAAATTCTTTGTGGCTATCACTTCGAGTCATGTATGCATTTAGAGAAAAGGGCTTTCATGTGGACTATAGTGAATTCTGCAAGTCCTCTGAAGTGCAGACATGCTCTGAAAGCATTAAAGAAAGGGCTGAAAGAAACAACCAAGATATCAGCCTTTAGTTCTGCAGCTGATTAATCATCAAGGGCCAGAAGAATGTTTCCAAGCCATAGTTACCAGTTCATCATGTAAGGCATGTCTGTAAGCTGTAGCTGTAGGAAACCAGTACGTAATTGTTTAACTCAATAACTTGTCTCATTCTCTTATTCTCTGCTCAATTTTGTAAAGTTATAACACTGCAGTTATACAGTTATGTATATGTATATAACATTATCTAACAGTCTGTTTATCTAACATTAGATTTTCTTCAGTGGAAGCCACAGCTGGCCATGTGCAACTGTGTTCTTTTACCAGTCTCTCCCCATACCTCTCCATTTCCCTTGGTCAGACATTATTTTCTTGTATTTCACTCTTTCTCTGCTCCTGTATGTTGATGTGTACCCACATAGACCATTCTCAATCCAAAAATCCAGTTTTCATGAGTCCGTAACATTGACAGCAACTGGCTATGTCTGCAGATGAGAATGGATCAGCTGTGGTTGCTCTATTTTATTCTGCAGATATAGATGTTTTATACTTACGTTTTGAACAATAGCTTTTCATTTCTGACATGCTGTGTGCAAACATTGTTTAATTAGACAAGAAAGATCCATAATTTTGGTATTGGGGGTGGGGGGGTTCTGTGAAAACAACAAGAATTGTGTTAATGATATAGTCCACAACAGATGGATGTTGTGATAATTATGTATAGTTTCGAAAATGTGACTACAGGTTGAACAAAAGGATGTTAGCGATTGAAGAAAACAGCATTCGCCTTAGGGATTTGTGGGCTTCTTACACTATAACTTGTAACTTATAATGCTTTGCACGTTAAAACGTTGTTTGTTTTGTAGATGTTTAGTGTACACCATCTACCGCTGCGTATGTTATATTTTATGTAATAGCTTCTTTTTAAATAATATACAGTGCTGCTCTGTGATGCATTCCGTCCGACCGAGGATTCGCGAATCGGTCGTATTTGGAGCAGACCGACTCCCAGATGTACTTGCGCGCGCGGTATGGCGGGCAGTAGTGTGATTTGACTAACCAGCACCTTTGACTTGCAAGAACAGTTGTCCGGGATGGCCTCATTTGTAACAGACGTACTTGCGAGCTCGGGTAAATTGGAAAAAGATGACCTGGCGTCTAAAATTTCTAAACTGTCGCGGAAAGTGGAGGAAACTAAGGTAAAACAACTCCTGGAACAAAGGAACTCTGCTCGCTGGCTGGCTAGTTAGCTAGCAGGTTGCTAGCTAGCTGTCTGGCGCTATCAAAGCAGCTGTCGTTTCATTTTCAAAACTAGCTACACTAGCGAACTAAGTTACCTAACACTTACGTTATCTGTCATATCTTCCTCTAATGTGTAGGTACGGTTCGTAATGTTAGTTCATATACTGTTAGACTGCTACCTAATTACTCGTAAATAGTTTGTCCATTGCTGACGTGACATCTTGTGACTGAATTGGCGCTAGCTAGCGAAATCTGAGGTTGTCATCTTAAAATTATTAGCTTAACTAGCTAGTTATGTGTGAGTTTAAAAAAATGTCTGTCTGTCTGTCTGTCTGTGTATCTACCACGTGAGTTTCAAATGGTCTATTTAGGTGTCCACATTTGCCACCAGTAGCTATATCATTTCCGTTGGGTAACTTGGCTAGCTGGCCAGCTAACTTAAATTGTAAAACGAGATCATTTAGGCCACAGGCATTATATTGTAGCTATCAGCTTGTAATTTCACATTTCGGTTATGTACGTTAAGGCACAAAGTGCTGGGTGTACTGCTAAGGCTGTATGATGAACGCTTTTGCAGTGGTTGACGTGTTACGCATAGTCAAGCTTTGTGCTGGACAGCTGGCCATACATTGTGCTTCTGTGACAACGTAAACAACACAGCTGACACAGAGAGCACACAGGCTCCAAATTAAAACGTTCTTATATATGTGTTTGAACTATCATGATAATTATTTTTTTGTCGTTGGATTCGTTTTTCTGATAACAGGAAGAAGTTTCTGACATGATAAATAAGAAGTACAATGACTTCATACCTAGTATGGAGGCAGCTGAAGAACTCATGGACCAAGTCCAGTCGGTTTCCAAAGATATCGATCTTTTGAAAAGTTGCATTGAGAATGAGGTATAATTGACGAGTTGTCTTTTCTGAATATTAACTAGATATCAGAAATTTTAGTTGTTATAAAGTCTCTACTTCTATCTTCATATTAAAGGTTCAGCAGAACCTTCATGAGGCAGTAACAGAATATGCCAAACTTAAGCAGCAGCTGGAAAAGAACACTGCAGTCATAAACATGCTCCAGCATCTACAGGAGGTAAACATATTACTCATGTGTAGTCCTTTCTGTATTCAAACTAATATAAAATCTTATTCGGTTATTTGCTTGATACATTTTGGTGTTATTAGTTATATAAATTTGCCATAGCTGGATGAAATGTTTATTGTTATAGTAGTAATAATTCATGTCATTTTCTGTGAATTAGATTTTATCAGAACTTGTTTTATCAGAGCTTGTTTTGTTTTTTTGCAGTTTGGCACTGCAATGGAAGAGTATCACAGGAACTTGCAGGAGAAGAAATATGAGGCAGCAGCCAAACAGCTTGGAAAGGTACATAAAAGAGGGTGAACTGATGTATTCTAATATTTCAAGTCTGAATAGAATGCGTATGTGTTCACACAATGTTTGTTAAACATGGGGGGGGGGGGGATTGTAATTTTTTTGGGAATAGATGTTTTGGTTTTCCTTAGTTGACAGTGGTGTGTGTGTTTTGTTTTTTTTTTCCCCTGTTCCCGTATCACAAGGCACGGGTCAGTGTCAAAGCTTTGAAAGCTTGGGAAAGTTTGGATTTGCCTTTACTTCAGGCAGTCAGCTCAGAGATCACTGTACAGAGAGAGAATCTCATTTACCACCTTGGAGAGGAATGGAAGAAACTTGCAGTGTGGAAGTTGCCCCCTGTCAAAGGTGAGACTAGTGCATATAAATGCCATAATCAGATAAAAAGAAAAAAGGTAAAATAATTCTAATCATAAAATCATTACTTCGAAGAACTACTGAAAAGTCTAATATAGCTACATGTTTTTATTGGTTTTATTGGCCTTATTTGCAGTCATGACTCAAATATGGCTATTTTGCAGAGCTGACGGGAATGCAGTCTTTCCTGACAACAGCACTTCATTTGAATGGAGGAGGATCTATGGAGGATAAACCCATTCCCTTTCTTTCCAGTATACTCCAGGCCCTTGCTACTCAAGAAGAGCTGCAGAAAAAAATTAAGCTATTTGGTATTAATATTTTTATTTTTGTGTGTAATTCTTCATGTACTTCTATCATAAGTTTTCTTCGAAAGTATGGTTCCCATTGTTGACATGGTGTCACACCCCCAGGCCAGGTGTTACTGAAGTACATGCTGAAGCCTCTGATCATGTACCCATCTTTGCTGGTGGAGGTGGGTGAGCAGCCAGAGCAGGGCACAGTATTGAGCCTGCAGAGCGAGGAAAACCAAGCAGAGCACCCAGTCCCCTCCCACGTCTATGCCAAAATCATTACAGTGCTCAAGACCCTGCACACACACCTCTTTGGTATACCCAGCCATCTCCTTAGAGTGGAATTCTATTTTATTCTATAAACACTGTCATAGTTCTTATGAGGTTTTTTATTGGATATCTTTTTTTGTGCACACAGATATAACTGTAGGTGATAAGAAAGTGTCAACTATACTGGGAGACCAGATATGGGAGGAGATGTCAGACTGTATCATCAGGGAATGCTTATTGTATTCCATACCAAATAACAGCAGTGAGCTAGCATCTTACGATATGGTAAGAAGCTGAAAGAAAGTATACTTTTTGTATGTAGTTTTATTTTGTTGTAATTTTAAGTTCTGGCTTGATGTCTATCTTTAGGTTATCAAAGAAACTGAGGATTTTGAAAATCAGTTATTGGAAATGGGATACCTCACAGGAGACTCCACAGATCTCTTGAAATATGCAAGAAATGTTAACAGCCATTTTGCTAGCAAAAAATGCCAAGATGTCATCGTTGCTGCACGGAAACTAATGACCTCCGAGATGCACAATACTGTTAAAGTAAGACCAGTGCTCATTATTAAAGTAAGACTAGTGCTCATCATTAAAGTCCAGAGTTGCTGAAAAAAGATTATTTGAGTGCTTTCAGTATTTTATTAAATTAGTCTCATTTCTCTTTAGATCTCGCCTGACTACAAACTTGCTATCCCCAAATTGCCAAGCCCAGGTGGGGGGAGCAGAGATAAACATGAGGGGAAGAAGAGTGGCCAGTGTGAGCAGATCCTGGAGAATGAGAAGCAGCTGGGCCCACGCACTCTGTGCTTACCTGTGTGTCGCATTAGTGAATCAGTGCAGCAGCTAGTGGAGTTGGCTATAAAAACCCTGTCTGAGGCAGTGGGCAGCTCCCCCCAGTGGTATGTTGATGTGATGACATCTGCTTGTGAATGTAAAGAAGGGTTTAACTTAGCCAATTTATTTATTTTCAAGGGGACCTATTCTCATTTTTAGTGTTAATCATTTTATTTGGGGAGTGTACTAGAATAGAAAAGGGGCATTACTTATTTAACTCTTTTTACCATATGTCTGAAATGCTCTGTTAGAGCTCTAGTGTGCACCTGAACACATTCTGCCCCTGCCTTGCAGTTTGCAAACAGACTGACTCTCCTGAGTAGCTGTAAACACTGTTTGTGTTTGAAATATTAGAAATCATTATACTGTTTGGTGGGTTCCGCGCTGTTTGCGGTACCACAAACCGAGATACAGTTCTCAGCAGGCAGAACTCAGAATAATGCATGTGTAAAAATACCAGCAGCATTAGAAACTTGGATAGCTAGTTAGCAGAAGCCGACAGTGGATTGCAAGCGTAACATTACTGGTTGGTATCGTAAATCCATCTCCACACTTGAACACTATTTGACATCGAATCTTTGGAGAAAACATGCCATATTTCCACACAATTTCAGGTAAAAGTGCCTGCAGCAGATTTTGTTGTCAATACGATTTGTTGTAAAGTTAACCGAAAAGCCTACATGGTGTTTCAGACAACTGCAAAAAGTAGTTTTGTTCTGAGAGTAGTTTTCACACTACCGTGTACTTTGGGCTTTCTAACTTTACAGACTGTTTACATGCACAAAAATCTACACCACACACTAAAAGGGGGAAAACAAGAAAAAAAACCAGTCTGTTCCCTTTCAGTAAATAAATTCCTTGGCTATAACAATATATAATACCACACCACTTCGTCCTACTTTTGAAAAAGTGTTGTTTTTTTTTTTCTTTTGTAATAAAGTTTGTACTTTATTACTAACTTGTAGTTTTGTTGGATGTGTTATTACATTGTATCTTTTTTTTTTCTTCTAGTGCTGTCCAGCTTTTCTACACAACACGAAATATTTTTCACCTGTTCTATGACGTTGTTCCTACTTATCACAAGTGAGTATACTGGTTGTATGCTTTTTTTTTGTTTGTTTGTTTGGTGATTTTGCCAATCCTGAATGCTTTTGGTTCTGAATGTTGAACAAATGAATATGGTAATGAAATTATGTACGTTTTAAAAGAAATCTGATGACTCATTCTTCCTTGATACAGGGACAACCTCCTAAAGTTTCCTCACTTAGCTGCCATCCATCACAACAACTGCATGTTCCTTGCTCACCATCTGCTGACTTTGGGCCACCAGTTCAGACCACATCTACCCCAGAAAGATGGAGTGGCCTATTTTGTTGACTTAGTCCCAGGCTTTAGAAGACTGGGTATGGAGACACAAAATGAGATTTGGAGTCTTTTTTTTTTTTTTAACAAAGTTTTTGTTGTTATTGTAGAGTTTGGTATTAAAATAGATCTCCCTTTTGGTGTTTTTCTCACCAAGGTGCTCAGTGTTTTGTGGCACAGATGAACGTTCAGAAAGCAGAGATGTTGGAGAGACTGTGTACTGCTAGAAACCTCTCCAATTTGGATGATGAAGACAATTACTCTGCAGCTAGCAAGGCAATCAGACAAGTGAGATCAAACACCACTTTCTACATATGGTTTAATTCGAGAGCTGCTGTAATTTGTGCATCTTTTGTATAGTGCATATTTATAAACAGCTGTTTCATTTTTTTGCTGGGTGTTGACAATGTTTGGTCATCTAGGTGATTCATCAGCTAAAGAGACTGGGAAAAGTCTGGCAGGATGTTTTACCAGTGAACATATACTGCAAATCTATGGGAACACTCTTGAATACAGCAATATCTGAGCTAATTACCAAAATCATGATGTTGGAGGTGAGTCCTAAGTTGTTGCCAATGTTGGTTTGAAATTTCTTTTTTAACAAAAAGTCTGATCTTTAAAGGTGTATGTCATGTATCCCATACTAGGACATATCAAATGAAGATGGAGAGCGTCTGCACACACTCTGTGAGACCATCATAGAGGAGGGACCATTAGTTTTTACACCATTGCCAGAGGAGACAAAAAACAAGAAATACCAAGAGGAAGTTCCAGTCTATGTGAAGAAGTGGATGACCTTTAAAGAACTCTCCATAATACTGCAGGCTAGTCTACAGGAGATAGTGGACAGGTAGCTTGCAGCAAATAAAAATTCTTAACATTCATATACCATAAATATTCCCATGCAGTCTATTTGTATGCTGTTGTTAATGGCCTGCTTCTTGCTAACCTGATTAAATGGAGGGGATTTTGATGAGTTGTGGTTTCACTTTTTATGTCATGTCCCTTTTCTAGGTGGGCTGAGGGCAAAGGGCCTCTTTCCCAGGAGTTCACCAGTAATGAAATGAAGAGTCTGATTCGAGCTCTGTTCCAGAACACAGATCGGCGAGCTGTGGCCCTCACTAAGATCAAATAGACTTGGTGACACTTGCTATAACGCTATATAGCTGCTCTTCCTTCTTTGATGGATTGATTTTTATTTTCTATTTTTCTATTATACTGCAAAGTATAAAACAATACATGCCTTAACCAAGCAGTGTCAATTAATTCTTGACTGATGTATGTAATTTTGTTTTATTTTATGGGAATATTTTTGCAAGTTTTTATTGCCAACTCTATAACACTGAAATATGTGCTCTGTTATAGGGTGGATGTTTTTTTCCCTCTGCTGTCACAGTTAATGTCTCTTTAATGTACCAAAGAGTGCTCCTTTTGGGCAGACGGGAGGGAGCTGCGATGTGTGTTTATCCTGCCTCGTAACTTAGGCTCTGTGTTTTCCTAATGTGTCATTAAACCAACAAAAGACGGAAATAAACTAACATCAAGTATTTTATATTTCCTTGTGTTTGCAAGACTAGGGAAATATAGTCCAAGAAATGCTCTTCGACTAGAAACAAATTTAAATCCCGCTAATCGCTAAAATACTTTTAAGAATACTTTTTAGCGTCAGGTAACTATGCTGTCAAGCTCCGCATTTGCGACGTTTTTACGACAGTAGCGCGGCTACTGACAGCGTCTAGTGAAGGTTGCCATGTTTCGCGTGGAAACTTCCACTTAGTGGAAGAAATAAATTGATCGCGAATAGCCAAAATCTTTCATTACCTTACGACGTGATTCACAGCTTTTGTAGTTGACACACGCGCTTAACACGTGTAATAAGAGGAAGCTGGTCAGAGCAAACAAAAAGGTTTACAATCAAGTATACAAAATAAAAAGGAATACTACAATAAAGTTAATTTTTGAATAACCCTCCAGTAGCTAGTTGTGTAATCTTAAGTGTGACTCTCTGATTTGTACAATAACGAAGTCTAAATTAATTGCTTTGCACGTAGTGACTTGTACTTTAAAAGGGGGCTTTTTTACTTTGGTGACAACCCTAGAATAGGCTCGGTAGGGCAACCAGAAGGAGAGCGCCGTAAAGCGTCATGTTTTGAAACGGGGAGGTCATAGGAAAGTGAGGCGGTCCGGTTAATTTTGGGGCAGAAATATCTTAGCTACCATCGGTGTCAGCTGCTCTGATACCAGAGTAGCTTCTGTTGTATCCAGAATACTTTTATGCAAGTGACCGAAGTAAAAATGTTGCGTTTAGTTCTCCGATTGAGGCCGGCAGTTACACTTAGCCGACCGAGTGTCCTCTCGGGCCCTGCTACTGGTGCTCGTTTTGGATCAGTACAGTGTCATCTCAAAAGATACCACAGTAATGGCTCTTCACGAACTCGGACACTGTGCTACGGAAGACATGTATACAGCAGCATCCTCAAGAGCAGAACATGCGTTTTACAAAATCAAACTGCCGTCTTCAGTCAAAGCAAACGAGTTTACAGTCTGCCGCCTCATCAGAAGGTAATGGCAACGCTAGCTAGTTGGATAGCTAGCTATCCGGATAAGTACACAACTTACAGAACTGGTTGGCTAGCTAGCTTAATAGCATGTTGCTTAACTAGCTTGTTTCGTTTTTGACCGTTGTGAAATGTTATATATAAAGAATTGTTTTTCATTTGTATTTCATGTTAAGGTTTTTAGGTATTTCATCTCGCTGGCTAGGCAGCCATTGCTAGGTAATTGAGCAAAGGTGGAATTTCTGCATTTGTTTCTTCTGTAAGAAAAGCATAGCTAACTAGCTACAAATCCTACTTTAATAGAATAACTTGCTTCATAGCTTACTCCATAGCTAAATTTGTTGCTTCGCTACTGACAACAGTCTGTAGCGTACCATTTACTTTTTGAATTAGTGTCACCTTGAAAAACCTTTAAGAAGAGCTGATGAATCTTGCTCATTTTAACAAATATTTCATTTGTTACCAGGTTTCATTTATATAAGCCAATTATTTTTTCACAAATAAAAACGTTGTTAATTCGGGGATCCAAGATGTATGTGTGTGAGGGATAAACGACTGTATAGATTCTGCATTGGGCTGCTTCGGAAAATTACCATCTTCATGTTTAGACTTGGAAATGCCACCTTAGCTCCTGTACTGACCATTTCTATTTTCTGCAGGTGGAACTGCCTGCTTTGTCTCCCACCATGCAGTTGGGCACTATTGCTCGCTGGGAGAAGAAGGAGGGAGATAAAATCAATGAGGGTGACTTAATTGCAGAGGTGAGCCCAAACCTTGCTTCTGCTCTCTGCAGAACAAATGAGCCTGTATTTCCTGATCGACTCTTAATTATTTAAGTATAGCCAAGCTATAATAAACTTCTGTGTTTATTCAGGTGGAAACCGACAAGGCCACAGTAGGGTTTGAGATGTTGGAAGAGTGCTACCTTGCCAAGATCTTGGTACCAGAGGGCACAAGAGATGTGCCCATTGGAGCAGTTATCTGCATTACTGTTGACAAGTTAGAAGGATTGTTTTCTTTTTAGTTGATCTAGTTTTACGGTATTTTAAGCTTCTTGGATTAAACCTGATTACTCTCAACTAATTATTCAGTCAATTTCACTAAGGCTCAATTTTCAAGATTCAGTAGCACCCTCATACTTAAATAACCATAAATTTATGAGCACCTCTTTTTTGTTGAGTTGTATAGAAAAATCTGAACCCCTTGATTAAAGTCACACAAAATCTTGACATCATTGTGAACCTCTTGACTGATACTGCTTTCTATTTCCCCTTTGATCTTAGCCCTGACCTCATACCTGCGTTTAAGGACCTCACCTTGGACAAGCTGCCCTCAGCAGGCCCTGCTGCTGCAGCTCCTCCACCCCCGGCAGGCCCTGCTGCTGCTGCCTCCTCACCTCCGCAGGCCCCAGGCAGCTCTTACCCACCACACATGAAGGTGCAGTGTGCTTTTATTTATATATAAAAATCTGATTTCAGACGAGTGTCTGCAGTGTACTGTAGTAGGGTAGAGGAGATATTTAAAAATGTAGTGAATTACACATCGTTTCTGAAGAAACGGGATGTTTCAGACAGAGGTCTGTAGAAGGAGGAAAAGAACAGATCTACACTCTTATAACTTTATAACACCATGGTATAAATGTTATGATTTAAACATCAACTTTTTCTGATATAAACTTTTTTTCCCCTACTACAAATTCAGAAGCACAGCTGAAGAAGGTCCTCTGTTCGAAATATTCTGTTTCTTTGGAAACTGCATGCTTCTGTATAGCATTATGAATTACACTGCGACTATGATGTTAGATATGTCTTTTTTTTGTGTGTTTCATAGATCCTTCTGCCAGCCCTTTCTCCCACTATGACTATGGGCACAGTGCAACGCTGGGAGAAGAAAGTGGGTGAAAAATTGAATGAAGGCGACCTTCTGGCTGAAATTGAGACTGATAAGGCCACAATAGGTAAGCTGTCACTTAAAAAATTTAACTTAACCTGTAAAGAAATATTTTATTGTCATATTAGAAAATACTCTGAAAACCAGTCCGCCACTGTAAGAGAATTTGCTCCTGTGGTTTGTTTAGGTTTTGAGGTTCAGGAAGAAGGCTACCTGGCTAAGATCATGGTTTCCGAGGGAACCAGGGACGTCCCTCTGGGCACCCCACTCTGCATCATGGTAGAAAAAGAGTCTGACATTCAGGCATTTGCTGACTATGTCGAGACAGGCGTGGCCACCAGCCCCCCACCAGCTCCTGCACCGGTATTTATTGATTGATTAATCTATAAGATTAATTGATTAATCTTGATTAATGGCTATAAGGCCTTAGAATAAGAAAGTTATAATAATGTTATTAGCTATTTCTCAAGCCTAAATATGGTGGCTGCAGATGTTTTTGCCATTGGTAAACCAAGTTAATCTTAAGATTATCTTAAGAACAGATTCTTTCCTTGAACCTGTATGTTTTAGACAACATTTATTTATTTACTTACTTACAAGGGCCTGGTTATATTTCTTTCAACAATCTTGGTACTGCAGCAAATATGGCAGTTCAAATCCAAGCGAGTTGTGACATCTTACAGCAGTGTAGAGTGGAGTGGTGAAATTGACTGAGTGTATTTTGGCCATACAGGTTTTATAGCATATCAAGGCCACTCTGATTGCCATTTCTGTGTCAGAGGTTCTGTGAGTGGAAGGTTATGTAATTGTATCTTATCATAGCCCTACACACTCTTATAATTCGTCCTTTGATCAAAGAGATCCATATCCAGTGGCTATATTAAGTTTTAAGTTTTTTTTCCAGTACACTGAACCTTCTCCCATTGTCGTTAACCTAAACTGTTTAAGTAAAGCATTGAAATTTCATCATTTCTGTGGACCATGTTATATTTCTGACATCCTGTAATGCAAAACGTCCATCCGGACATTTTGATTTAGTAGTGAAAAATGCACCAGCTAACTCCATAATTGTGAATGTCCCATAAGGTGGCAGCTCCACCACCGGCCCAGGCCCCTCCCACTGCTGCTGCAGCTCCTCCCCCTCCTCTTCATGCTGCTTCTAGGACGGGCAGGTTGTTCGTCAGCCCTCTGGCCAAAAAGTTGGCTGCCGAGAAGGGTATCGACCTTGCTCAGGTCACTGGTGAGCATGTCATGTAATTTTACAAAAACTAAGCAAAACGTTTGAGTTCTGTCCTTTTCTGACAAACTTTCATCTATGTTTCTTGCACTATAAATATGAGTGTGTGTCTGAGAATGCTCCATCAGCTGTGTGGCTCCCCTTTCTCCACAGGCACTGGCCCTGACGGCCGCGTTACCAAGAAAGACATTGAGAACTTCGTCCCATCCAAGGCTGCACCTGTATGTGAAGTACATACGAATCTGGTTGTTGTATTTTCTGTAACTAAAGACAGAATTAAATTAATTTTTTTTTATTTTTATTTTTATTTTTTATTTTTTATTTTTTTTTAAATATGTTTTTCCATATGAAGTGGAAAACCATACCAGTGAATCATTAAAAAAAGAAAATGGGGTGATTTCATGTTTAAGGTAATATTATGTTACATTAATGTTCTTGCTTCTGCTTGTCTGGTGCCAGCCTCGCACTGCTCCTGCGGCTCCTGTGCCCAGCCATGCACCAGCCGTGGCCCCCGTACCCACCGGTACCTTCACCGATGTGCCCATCAGCAACATCCGCAGGGTGAGATCCCAGCCTATAATGCACTGGAGCTCCACATCTAAGCTGCTGATGTCTCGCAGCACCCCTGACCCTCCTCTTCCTCTTCTGTTGATTAGGTGATTGCCCAAAGGCTGATGCAGTCAAAGCAAACTATTCCTCATTATTACTTGTCTGTGGACATCAACATGGACCAAGTTCTGGATCTCAGGAAGGAACTTAATGCGGTGAGATTCTGAAGATATTCTGGTTTTCATGTCCTCTCCTGTATTTGGGGTTTGTGTGGGAGGATGTGTTCTGACAGGGTTTTTCTATATTACCTCATGATCAGGAGGTTAAAGCAGATAACATCAAGCTCTCGGTCAACGACTTTATCATCAAGGCCTCAGCATTGGCGTGTTTAAAGGTGCCAGAGGCCAACTCCTCCTGGATGGACACAGTCATTCGACAGTGAGGGGCCTTCTGATTAACTTCTTGCTTTTTGCCACCAGAGGGCAGCATAACTTTTAAAGGGGGGGGGGGGGATCAGAAAACATGATTTGCAATCTTACAATCTTTGCTCACTCCTTACAGAAATCATGTGGTGGATGTGAGTGTTGCAGTTAGCACACCAAACGGTCTGATCACTCCCATTGTCTTCAATGCCCATATCAAGGGCCTTTCGGCTATTAGCAAAGATATAACCATCTTGGCTTCTAAGGCACGTGAGGGCAAGCTGCAACCACATGAATTTCAGGTCAGTGTAACGGGAACTAAGTTAATCCATTAGTTAAATGAACTCATTTGCATGCTTCTCAAGCTCGATACAGTGAGGTGTTGGCAACACCAAGTTCATGGGTGTGATCCACGCTTCCATGCCTTAATGTGTGAGCGATTTGTGGATATGAGCAATTATAAGTATCATATTCAATTAATGATGGCCAATAATGAGGTTAACCTTCTTCTTTTTTGCTTGGTCTTCTAGGGGGGCACGTTCACGGTCTCTAATCTAGGCATGTATGGCATTAAGAACTTCTCTGCTATCATCAATCCTCCTCAAGCATGTATCTTGGCAGTGGGAGGCTCAGAGAAGAGGCTGCTGCCTGCAGACAGCGAGAGAGGGTGAGGGTGGACTTTCTGAATACAGAAATAATGTTGGTGCTGGGCACAGACATTTGTGTTGTCAGGAAAAGACTAAATGTAAACTTTTTTTATTCTATATTCTTGAGGTCAACCTGACATACCAAAGGGAACAAATTCAGTGTCTTTTGGAATAATTTATAACTACTTTTGTAAAGTATTGCAACGCCACATTACAACTATATTTTTGAGGTTGTAGTACCACATAATAATTGGCTGGACTAGACAAAAGGCATCTATGAGTTGTGTGCTAGTTCATTTAATTTCTGAATTACTGAGACATGTTATACTGCAAGCGTGGACTGAGGATTCACATTAGAGATGATGGATTTATAGGAAAGCCATGTGCACATATGTGACGCTTGCCAGGATCTGGCCTTGCTACTACAGAAATGTAGTTCATTGTACCATCTGAGTTTTATTGTGGTTTTTAGTGGCTCTTGCACATTACATGCTTGTTTGTTTTTTGTTTTAATGCACTGTGTTTATTGTCCCTCCTTGTTGTAGGTTTGATGTAGCCAGTGTGATGTCTGTGACTCTCAGCTGTGATCATCGGGTGGTGGATGGGGCAGTGGGGGCGCAGTGGCTCGCTGAGTTCCGTAAGTTCCTGGAGAAGCCCGTCACCATGCTGCTCTGAGCGGGGCCCAATGGCCCTGCCCCTCTGCAGAACATACCGGACATTCACATTTGAGGACATATCACAAATGATATGATATACCTTTTGCAGTTGTAATGGCCTCTTTTCTCCTCTCTTGTTCTTCTCTAACTCTCTCTGTACATGTCTATGGGTACTGTATTTATGCAGCTTTAACATGCCAGGGTCAAAAATAACTCTTGAACCCAGGGGAACACGTTACTGTTTAGCTCAATTTGTAGTGATGGGTTACAGATGGAATTGATAGACAAATTTTTCTGTTTTCTGCCAGGAAACTGTTACAATTACTACCAGTCTGCGTGTGTTTTTAATTCAATGTCCAAACCCCTCATTTCATCCATCCAAGCTTTTACTGCTAGCCTCTGTATGAATTGGTATACCAGGTGATGTTTTTGAAACAACAAAGTGCAACATGTTGCCAAGGCAAAAATAGCAGCAGAATAAAATACTGTAGGGTGATCTATAGGAACATGCGTGCCAAATGATCCTATTACCTGTATGTCTCTAACATTTTGAATACTTTATGAATTGGACGTAATTCATAATGCTGTGTATACCTGGGCCTGATGATCACACACAGACCTTTTTTTTAAATCTTAAGTGGTTCCTGTGTTGTACATAAATGAAATGGGGTTTCCTTCTGGGTCATATAGTGACCTTGTATCAGGTCTCAACATTTAAATGCTGGCAGTTTATTTATTACATCTTTCACTCCAGGCAAAGCACGTTAGTGCCTTTTGCTCTGTTCTTATTTGTATCTAGTGGGGCTTTTTTTAACAAAAGATGGTAATACTGTAAAACTCTATTTCTGTATTTGTAACGCACAAACATGCAGAACTGGGTGACCTGATAAACATCCCAAAAGAGAACTGAAATATGGAGTACAGACTCATGACTTTTACAAAGGAAAGAGCACTTTGTTGAAGCCATGATGATAATAGTAAATAAATGTGTATATATTCAGTGGTTAAAAGTAAAGTCAAAACCTTTGTCATTGGAAGGGAAAACCTGTAACCCTTATGTTGAATTTGATGAATAATGAGAGAGAATAAACATGAAACAGCAACCCAGCTCTTCTTGTTTCATGTGTTTTTGATTGTTTGTTTGTTTTTAAATCATTTGAAAGATGTTTGAGTTCTGTGGAAAGCCTTGAAATTAGAGATAAAGATTAGGAGGGGGGGGGGTTATTTCAGTACCTGTGTATTTATGAGATTTCCTGTGGACATTATTTTGTGTGACAATCACCCTACAATATCCTTTATTGAGAAGTCCAGAGAGTTTATATAATTACAATGAAATATTAGAACCAGTAATAAACCCCTGATCCTAATGTGTTCCCCGGT
>JAOXYF010000003.1:19439562-19451847 GCA_028565775.1 Sternarchorhynchus goeldii
AAACCCCTGATCCTAATGTGTTCCCCGGTCTCTGGTCCAGAATTAAGTCCAGAGAGTTTATATAATTACAATGAAATTTTAGAACCAGTAATAAACCCCTGATCCTAATGTGCTCCCCGGTCTCTGGTCCAGAATTAAGTCCAGAGAGTTTATATAATTACAATGAAATATTAGAACCAGTAATAAACCCCTGATCCTAATGTGCTCCCCGGTCTCTGGTCCAGAATTAAGCCTCCAGGTCCATTATGTGCATGTAGCTTTAGATTTGGTCGTCCATATTTTGTCATTCTGATTGGGCAGATTCATTTCACAATGTTTGTCTTTGTGATACATAACGGTATTTTTTTTATTTTTATCGCTGAATGCTAACCTGGATTTAACTGCAGAAAATTCAAAGCCATCCACCTTTTAAGATCTCATCACCAAGTAATAATGTAGATCTGTGTATCTTCAGTGTAACAGACGTGTATGAGAGTTGGATCTGCTGACAGCCATGAAGTGATACGTATTAGAAAAGAGATCCTATATGTTGTGGTAAAGATTGTAACTGGGAGCCAACAACCTTCACTAACAACTTGGCTAAGAAAATTTGAGATGGACGACAGTATTCAACTGTATTCAAGACAACAGAAATGTTAAGGGCAACAGGAATAGATCCAGGTGCAGAAAACAACAGAGCACTTCTTGCAGAGAGTAGTAGGAGCAAGGCCAAGTTGGGATGTAGAAGAGCTTTTATGAAGAAAAACTTTTATCAAGCCATAACTTATTTGATTAAAAGTTCTATGTCAATAAGAATTTTGTTGCATTCATTTCCCAGTGCCCGCTTAACAGGCCTTAGTGCTGCCTGCCCAGAGCTTGGCAACACTTGCTGAGGGTGCATCAACAAGGCATCTTCCTGTGTCCTAAAGTATCACCTTTTAAAACGGCATAATTCCTTTTTGATTAGACGCCGTTATCAAGCAGTAAACATGGCTGTTTAACTGATTGTGTTTATGTTAGAGAACACAAAGATTAGTCATACAATTATTTCAGTTGTATAGCTCTGAAAAGAAAACTTATTCAAACGTTCATTGTGGAATTTCATTGATAAATTGTGTCATACATTATAATTAGCTACCTAATTAAAACACTTTTTCTTCGGTTATGGCTGAGGGAAGGAACGCAGAAAAGTGCAAGTTAAAAATTAAACAAATTAAAAAATAAAAATTTAAAAATCAAATTAAACTATTAAACAAATAATCACAAAGTGATAACGGCCATCTAGCAAATCATAACTGAAACGTTTAATATTTCCAGTTCTCCACAATAATTAATTAGCTTTGTATTAACTGAAAACTTGTGATGTGGTGTAGCTAGTTAATTTGTTTGGATTTAGCCATCTTATATATTAGCTAAAATTGCTACTAGTGCTTAGATAGCTATCTAACTTAGAGAACTACTACAGAAGAACTTGCGAATCGAAATATTTCTGCTAAGGGAGAAAAACAGAAGTAGATAGAAATTCCGCATAACACCAGCATCAGAAGCAATGCGCTCTGCAGCTTTTATTAAAATGTTTCGTTATTGCTCAAACATAACATTTTCCCTCTACAGTTTTCCTACTATACTATCTAACCGTCCTCCAGTTCTGTTTGCGGAAGTGACGGTTTTTCAGAGGATGTTGCGCTAAGGAGTTTTCCCGCGGTTTGAGGGTTGAGAGTTAATCAACACAGATCCATAAAGGTAGAAAAGGGGCTATTGAAATTCGGCAGATTCTATTTCCTGACGATTTATGCTAGTTAAGCGTTTATTTTAGTTGCAGTGACGTTTAGTTCACCTTCACACCTACAGTGTTTTTTTTAAACTTTAAGATCACTAGCTGGATTTCACCATGCCTCCTAAAAAGCGAAATACCGGGACCCCTCCAAACAAGGACTCGAAGTCCAACAGCAAAAAGAACTCTACGGATAGTAAAGACAATTCCGTGATTTCTCCGGAGAAGTAAAAGATTTGCTACATTTCCTATATAGTTTGCCTGTAGTTCCCATCTATGTAATTAATCACTAGCTAAGCGGTCCTAGCTCACCGCTTTTTTTTGTTTATTTGTGCAGTTGGCTGACTAGCTTAGCTGGTTAGCTGTCAGGCTAGCTAGTTTATTCAAACAGATGCCCACCGCTAGCTAAGTTAGTTAGCAAGGATCGTTAGCTACCCAGCTAATTTGCATCTTTGTTACTGGACATTTAAAGCGAACTAGATAAAGCCTCAGCATCGGAGCTGTATGTTTGCTAAACTTTTCTGCATAGCTTATGTATGTAGAAGCTACCCATAAGATGCACACAGTAGTAATCCTTTTATTAATGTGCTGTCAAACCTCCGTACCTACGTTAGCCTATTGTACAAACCATCATGACAACTGCCAAACATGAATGATCTGTTAAAGATTTTTAACATTATTCGTTGTCAGGCACGCGGAGAAGGATCCAGAGTTCGTAACCCTTTGTAAAGACCTCTCGGTGAGCAACACTGTATGTGATCATGCCTGGACAATACGTGAGACGATGGCGAAATCTGCGGATAAAGTAAACGTAGGTTTTCTTTCTTCCATTTTATTTTGAAAAGCCTGTATTGTGCATCGTGAATTCAAAACTGGCTGGTGTTGGTTTGTTTCTTTGACGCAGGGTTCAGACAAACATCTTTGGGGAGCCTGTATATTCATTTCAGCAGCAGACATGGAAAACGTCAGCTTCACCTTCACAGATTTTCAAAAAGCAGTTGGTATGAGGTATGACCCTCAATAAACAACATAGGAATGAAGGTTTGCTGCTGACAAAGTGACATTGATACCTTCCCTAAACTGAAAGGAAGAACTAGATGGAGATGCATCTTGGGTGCATGTATTGGTAGTCAACATGTGCAGTACTCAAACACAAACACTTTGACTTGTGTGGCAACATGATGGGCTGGTTGGAGGTACAACTGCACCTAGCCTTGACAGTCAGCCAGAATCACCTGCTTACAATCAAAGGAAAACATTTACAGACTTCTTCAGCAGGTCTGAACAATTCATCAGGTTCACATGGAAATTGTTTAGAAAGAATGCAGTTTATTTTACATTAACATTAGTTTTAATGATAATTAGCTACCATGTTATGTGTTTATAGATGCAACCTTAATTGGTCTCTTCATTAAAACAAAATAAGGTTTGTCTACAATCATTTGAGTTGGCTTTCCAAGCCCATCGTGACAGCATGAAGATTGACTTTTTACTGACGCTCAATATAGCGTATAGAGTATAAGGGGCAGATGTACAGTATAATCATATAATCAGCCTTCAGTTGAAAGTAATTTTCATGCACTTTATTTTAATGTATTCATCAAACTTTATATAAATGCTAAATTTGTGATACAAATCACATAACTGCACTTCATAATGAATTACTGATTCAGTTAACGCAATCGTAGTTTTCATGCTGTTACAATAGGCGTGGTAAGCCAACTCGATTCACAAATTTTAATTTCTACTTTTGTATACACCATCACTTTTCCAACAAAATAGTTATATAGACTAATAGCTTATTAGTTGCTTACTTGATTTCTGCTTATTTGAACTAGTAGACCTAAGCTAGGGTTTGGCCCACACTGTTTTCCCTGTTTTGCTTAATAGGAATAATGTCCATCACAGCTGTTGATTTTTTTATTTTTCTTTCTCTTTTCTTTATACTGAATATATATCTATATTTGTTATGCCAATCCAGTGTGAAACAATTCATCATCTTGCTGAGAAAGATGGACGAGAATGTGGACATCATAAGCCCGAAGGTGAACTCAGTTGTAAACAGACTCGAGATGAAGTACGAGGTGTTGCTGGCTCTCTATAGAAGATTTGAGAAGTAAGACTGTTTCCATGGTTTTGTGGATTAAATTGTTCTGACAAAATGTTGCCCTGGCAGAAAGAATAGTACTAACACGGTTCGTTACTCGCTCGTTCAGTGCCATAGCTGTCTTCACTCAGTAGCACATTTGTGCAAGTTGATGCAGGATGGTGAGTGCCAGTATCTTCACATCAGTGTGTAGTAATAACCATCACCATCATTGTGGACGTAGTATGTCTGTATTTAAATACAGACATGCAGTACACCCTTACTGAGATGCTGTGGTGCAGACATAGAGTGCACACTTTCTGAGTTTTTGTGGTGTGATGTCCAGGCAGTGGGAAATTAATTCAGTTCTCTTTGTGCAGCCTTAGTTGCATAGTGAGCAGGTACCAGCGGTCAACGTGAATTGTGAAGTTTACTGGTCATTAGCTCAACTAGTCGCTTACAGTAAACATCCTCTGAGTTGTGAAATAAGTGTGATTTCAAGATTTGGGTTTGGTTTGTTTAGACAGTTTAGAAGGTGGTTTGCCACCATGCAATGTTTTGACATTGGTAATCAGAACATCTGTATTGCTGTGAATTTTTTTTTTTTTTTTTTTTTTTTTTTTTTACTTTATTGTTGACCTTATTCCAACATCAAGGGGACAACAATATTCTCACTGCACTCAATTCCCTTGGAGTTGTCTGGCCAGTTTCCTCCCAGGAAAGCCAGTTGCCCTCAGATCAAATGTGTACTGGACTGGTTGATTGGTGAACAGGTGTGGTGGTGAAAGACCAGATCAAAGGTTCTAGCAATAGCAGGGGTTTAATGAAACTCTAATCCTCTGGTCAAATGGCAGGACTGGTTTGTGGTGTTATAACTCAAACTGCATTTAGTAATCGGCTGTCAGTTGTAGACGCATGTTGATTTAAATACAAAAAATATACATATTTATTGACTGTTGTAGATGTTTTGTTGTACTGAAAACACATGAGGACTGTTAAAATGAACTGTGGACCACAATGACTAACATGAACTTCATCTTTCCCCAGAACATGTGGTAAAATCTATTTTTTGCCTCATAAGTAAGTAGAAAGTCACATTAATTTACTCATTCTGTCCCCTTCTCATTCTCATAAAGAATGTAATGTTTTTCCAATAAGTGGGTTTTTTTCATGTACAGATTTACATAGTGGTTTGTTTAAAAAAAAAAACTGCATGCCATTTTGTAAAACCTGTATATTTAAATTATTTTTATAGTTTGAGCTTGCAGTGGAACTTCCTTGCTTTAATTTGACTCATTTGGCATATTAGTCTGCGCTCGAGTGCAAAACAAAAACTCAAAATAGACAATGGACTCTAAATTTGCCAGGCCTCATTGAGTGCACTTAGGGTAAATGAGGAAAATTGTCTTAGATTTTAGATTTTAACCTTTCCAAATGGCTTTTAATTCTCTCTACACAGGAGTCGAGATCCTTTATGTTGTACCTGGATTATGTTCCTTTTGGCCAAAGGTACGTCAAATTGTTATTAGCCATATGATCGAGTAGCGGTATGGATTAGCATTTTCATAGCATTACCTCGATGTGGTGGTTGTTTTGAATGAAGAGTACGTATTGCCTCTCTTTTGTGAAGAGGCACAAAATTAGATTGGTGTAGGACATTTTATATCCTATCCCGTGTACAAGCGTAATAATTCCTAGAAGTACCTCAGTCAGTGTCTTGGTCATTTTCATCAAATTCCTGGTATGTGGGGATTTTAAACTGTTATTGGTTTTTCTTTTATTGAATGTCGGCGTGTGCTAGTGCAGTTTCCACACTGTTGCGCGTTCCTGGGGCCTCGTGTTGCATCTCTCAGCATTGCCTCCTCCTTGCCTGTGCAGGAAGCGTTCTCCAGATGGAGGATGACCTGGTGATTGCCTTCCAGCTGCTCTTGTGTGTCCTGGAATTCTGCACCAAACGCTGTCCATCCTCTCTCCTCCAGCCCCTCTACAGTGAGTAGTGTGTGAGCTCGCTCTCTCTCTCTCTCTCTCTCTCTCTCTCTCTCTCTCTCTCTCTCTCTCTCTCTCTCTCTCTCTCTCTATCTCTCTATCTCTCTCTCTCTCTCTCTCTCTCTCTCTCTCTCTCTCTCTCTCTCTCTCTCTCTCTCTCTCTCTCTCTCTCTTTCTGTAACACACCGTTGCTGTTGAATCATTAATTTTAGTTTTTATGCATTTTGACCGACTGTGACTGCTTGAAGTGGTGTGTTTGTTGTGTGGTAATGATGAACAAGCTTGTGTGTCTCCGTCATATCAGAATCGATCATCGGTGCGTCACCCCAGGGGCTTCCGACTCGGACGTCCAGACGTAATAAAGCCAAGCCTCAGCTGGCTGAGGTGGACATGCAGTTACTGGAGACTTTGTGTAAAGAGAACGACTGCAGCGTGGATGAGGTCAGGAAACGCCCTCGTGCGACACTTTACACGTCGGTTGTATGGCGCGTGCTGTGTGCAGAATGGACACGTATGTGTCGGGTTGCTGTTGGGAAGCTGTTGCCATTCTTGCAAGAGTCATTAGCTAGTTTCACTTTTCCTGCAGTCTCATAAGCTGTGTGGTGTTCAGGTTTTCCCACCAGTGTTATAGAGTGGGTTAGTTATTAATTAAAAAAAGTGGGACAAAAGTGTTATCACCGTGTCCTGTGGGGTAATTGGTAGCAGTACTGTTCTCTGTATTGTATAAGTATATAACCTTTAATTTAGCACTCTACACAACCTCTGATTTGTTGTTCTTTCCATGTTCAGCATTTGTTCCTGATGAGTGAGTGAGCTGATAAAACCAGACAGTATTTGACTCATGGTCTCCTGTTTTTCCTACGGTGGTTCTTCCTGTCTTTAACCACGTTAAATGCAAATGTCAAGTGGTCGCCATGGCATTTTGTCATGGTTTCCGTGCAGCATCTTCTAAAACATTAGTCATAATGCACTGCACCATACAGATCTGATCAACTGTTTTTAAAGGTGGCATAAAATGCATTTATTCAGTATTTAAAAGAATTCTATAATTCTATTTCTATATTTTATTTTATGATAACGCAGGCTGTTGCTTTGAATGGGACACAAGCAGGAAAATAAAATTAACCTCCGTGTAAATAAGATGCTTCCTCATAGTGCTAGCTAGCTAGTTGATAATATTACCTATACTAGCTGGCTACTTATTTGTCAACACCTCTACAAAGTACATTGGACTTATCTCACTAGGAAACGTGGAATATAAAACATCGTTTTAACTGACAAAGTGGATAGTCACATAGTACGGCTAGCTGCTTACAGGTGTTGGGGTTGTGATGCAAATAACGTTTGAATTGCCCTTCTGTCAATAGCTGAGCTTTCTCAGTACTGTCTAAGGTTTGAGAAACTTTCCAGAGTGAAATGTCCAGTGCAAGCTAAGTTTGTTAATGCCATTAATATTGCCTGAGCTAGAATATCAGATGTATGCTAGTATAACTGTGTGAAAATAAATAAATAAATAATAATAAAAAAAATTTAATCACTTGCTTATATGGGATTTACATTTGAAGCATTTGAGGAGTTTGAGGTTCACGGTATCATTTTCCTCTACCCAACGCTCCTAATTCAGCACTGACATTAAGCAGAAACATTTGGATGCTGCTGCACACTGATCCGATGACTTGCACCTCTTATTTAACCCTTTTTCATACATCCTTGCGTTACATTGCCGTTTCCACCAGTGCCCTGTCAGGGCTCTAGTAGCACTGACCGCTTTTGATTCTTGTAATTGCAGGTAAAAAATGTGTACCAGAGCAGTTTCTGTGTCTTCTTGGACTCCATGGACCTGTTGGGATCACAAGAGCTTCCAGCGGTAAGGAGTTTGGTTTTGCCCTGTATTTAATGCCCTAAAACTTTTGGGTTTTGTTTCTTGATCATTTAGAGAACTTCTGGCTGACTGGTACAGTCTCTGTAAGGGTCATAAGATGCAGTGAGATTACACTTAGTGCTGTGATCATAAAATGTTATGTTCATTTGCGCATATTTATTTTAGATTTACTTTAAGAGAAAGAAACGGCTTTTTCCACATAGTAGTATTTTTACCTATATCCAATCATATGCTCTTAATTTTATGCTACTAACATAAAAACGTCTAATGTACATCCATCCTTACGTATAGGTTCTTGTGGCCTATTAAATGCCAAAAACGTGCTAAATCCTGAAGGAAGGGATTTAAGGACTTTTATGTTCAGTGATAAAAACGATCTGTTAATATTTGCTTTGAGCTCATCTTCTGAATGGTTAGACCTGTTGTCGTAAACCGTATAAATACGTCGTCTGCATTATCAGTTGCCGTGGGAACTGTAAGTGCTTTGGGGGGCATTTAATTGCCTCCGTCATTTTATGGTCTCCCCCCCCCTTACATTTTATGAGAACTGGTGGTATTGCCTTTGGTTCAGCAAAATGTAATTTGTGTGCAAAGCCCTTATTAACCATCAGATGTTCTGTTTTTATGATCTCATACCAGTGTCTCTTGTTCACAGGTGAAAACTCTGTCCAAAAAGTATGAAGAGCTCTACCGTAAGAATAAGGACTTTGATGCAAGGCTCTTCTTGGTTGGTGATGAGACCCTCCAGCCAGAACAAACACTCGTGTAGGTTGCCCACCATCCTTGAATGGCCATAATCTTTGCGAGAACGGCGCTTTTCCTTCAGCCATGTGTGCATTATCGTGATCAGGCGTCGCTTCTGTTCTGTTCCATTATAGCACTAAAGTGGAAACGACTCCCAGAAAGAATGAATCTGGAGAGGAGAACTCTCCTGTTCCACCGCAGACCCCAATCAGGTAGGAGGACCTTGAATTTGTGTAGAAGTCCAATTCAGTCGTGACACGTGACCTTTGGGAGATTTGAGCTGCTACTGATTTCTGGTTCATCACTGGATTATTTTCCTTATAGGTGTCCCCCACAACTTTGCTGTCACATGATGTATCTTGGTATGGATTTCATAACTGAGATGTGTTGAACCTTACAGATTGAGTAGCATAAAACATGGGGACGGAATAAGTTCTTATTTACTGAACTGCACAAACTTGATGCTTGTTGATCTGCATTTGTTTTTATGTAAATGAACACTTTCAATGAAGCTGATGGCCAAATATCTTAACAATTTAATTTTTCTGGTCTATTTCCTTTGGCAATGCCAAGCAATTATTTGTGTGATGTGCTATGTAATATGCCATTGTTTAGCTATTTGCATATACCCCTAATGACTCACTAGATACCAGATCTTTTATCTTGGGTTTTAAAGGACCACAGACACCCCCCCCCCTCAGTAATATGCTTTGTATTTCACTTTGTTCAGCACAACAGACCTTCCTCTGTGCTGGCTGTGCGCTTCTCATGAGTTTGACTTCCCTCCTGTCTGAAAAGTTTGTTCCATCTTTTTACCAGAGCTGCTATGAACTCTATCCAACAGCTGAGAGGAGAGCTTACCTCAGTCAGTGACCAGCCCTCCAGCAGTCTCATTGTTTACTTCAAGGTACACCCCTGAGCATAAGAACACCACCTGTGCAGAAATGTCCATCTCATTTCATGCTGAATTATTGTTTTTGTTTAAAATATTATAGCTATCAAACTAGTTTGTTATTGGCTGTTAAATTCCATTACTAGTCATGGTGCGTTCTTTCAGAACTGCACTGTGGACCCATCGGATGATATCACAACGCGTGTTGAACATCTCGGTCAAGTCTTCAGCCAGAAGTTTGCTCAAGCTGTTGGCCAGCGCTGTGAGGGCCTCGGCAAGAAGGTAATCTCCTTTCCAGCAAAGCCAGCAGATGAAGGTTTAGTGCAGCGTGAAAACGGAACTGAGCCGTTTTGTGTTATCTGCAGAGATTTACACTTGGCGTTCAGCTTTACTACAAAGTCATGGAGTCGATGCTTAAATCGGTGAGTGACTCTGCTGACGGGTGCAAATGTGTCGGTTTATAGTTCCTCTATTGACTTCTCATGGCTACTTCAATATTTTATTCAGGAGGAGAAGAGACTCTCTGTGCAAAACTTCAGGTAAACGTTCAGTACTGACTACTTATCACCACCTCACAGCCAGTTAGGGATTTATGAATAACTAGATATTTGCATTTCCATAGTAAATCTTTTCGTTTTTTTTTTTTGTTTTTTTTTTTTTGTTTTTTTTTTTTATGCAGTAAACTTCTCAACAACGCTACATTCCATACCTCACTCCTGGCATGTGCACTGGAGGTCGTCATGGCAACTTATGTTGGTAAGCTGGGCTACAGCTACTTTAAATTTTATTATAATTATAAATTTTTTTTACCCATAGAAATGCAGCAGTCGGATTAGTTTACTAAACCCACAGATTTATTGAGCTTTATCTAATTTAAATTCTTGTTTTCCTTAATTGTTACTGTAGGCAGAATCTTTTGCTCCCCACATAAGTGACATTTAGTAACATGCTGGCCAAGTGAAACATGACAATTTCTAAAGCCTTGGACTCTTGTTTTGTGAATGCGGCTCTAGGCAGTTGTGTGAAGAATGGAGGTGGCGAATCTCCCGAAACTGATCTGCGGTTCCCCTGGATCCTGGACGTCTTCAACCTTCATGCCTTCGACTTCTACAAAGTGATCGAGAGCTTCATCAAGGCAGAGCCCGCCCTGAAACACGACATGATCGAGCACCTGGGCCGCTGTGAGCAGAAGATCATGGAGAGCCTCGCGTGGAAAACGGTGAGACGCATCTGTTACACTTGCTCTATTACACTTGCTCTGTTACACTTGCTCTGTTACACTTGCTCTGTTACACTTGCTCTGTTACACTTGCTCTGTTACACATGCTACGCTCTGCTTAAAAGTAGTACAGTCACAGAATAACTTCAACATGTGGACTTGACAGAACATTTGATGAAATAAACGTGTGTGCGGCAACTGTATATTGTAGAAAACTGAGTATGTTTAATGTTAACGTTTGTTGAGTCCATGTCAGTGTCGGTCAAAGTTTTACCTTGCAACTATTGGTGTTTTCCCTCCATGTCTTGCACTAAAGGCGGGCTGACTGCCGCTCCCCCTACCGCCAGCTGTGTCTCTGTGGGTCAGCCTGCTGGAGAAGTAGTAGACGAGCGGGTTGAGGCAGCAGTTGGCGCTGCCCAGGGAGAGCGCCACGGGGTGAAGCGCGGCTGTCGCTTTGACCAGACCGCAGCTGGGCGCGAGGGTGTAGCCCAGCAGGTTGACATGGTAGGGCCCGAAACAAAGCAGGAAGACCCCCAGCACGGTGTAGATGACTGTGAGCGTGTGACGGCGGGGGCGAAGCGTTTTCCCCCGCAGCACCTGCAGCACGGCCCCCTAGCTGTGGAGCAGGAGCAGGGCGGGCAGCAGGAAGGCGGCCTGCACCAAGCCCAGCGCCCCCGCTATGAGCCGCCTGTGCCGCATGGACGCCGGGTCGGGCAGGCAGGGAAGTGTCTGTCTTGTTGAGCAGATCCATGGCAGCCTGCAGTCATGCTGTTCTCCCAGACTTCAGCCCTCAAAGCCTGGTGAGAGCAACGGGGACCAATCATTCTGATATTGAAGAAACGTAATTGGGTTGTTGCTCCTGTGTTTACTTTCAATATTTGTACACTACAAGTGTGCACATGCCCTTTGCACAGACGGTGGCTTACATTGGGTGTGTCAGCACAGCAGGTGTTGGTGACTGTTGCCCTGTTCCTCATAAAACTTTGTTTACTGAAGCCATTTTCCATTTCCTTTCCCCCTTCGTCTGTGTGTGTCACCTGAAAGCCAGTTTGCTCATTAGCATTCAACACAGGAATTCATGTAACGGCTTTACTGTGCAGCCGACTGGACCTGGTTGACTGTTCAGTTATCAGTTGCTATGGATGTCTCCCTGATTCCTGGGGCTAGTTGTTCTGTGCTGAGAGAGATGTGCTTGCACATGTCATTTTAATGTATTATCTGACTGGATTTTAAAATCCTTATTGAGCAAATTGCACAATGGACCTGAATAGGATGATGTTTGGATGGTGTACAGTTTAGTTTCAGGTTAAGCACTGCTTTTGGTTTTAAAAAAATGACTGTTTTAATGCTGTCTTTTAAAGTACTTCTCAAAGATTCATAACGCATTGAACTAAACACACAAAGCACTTCATGTGAGGAATCTTCTTTACCGTTCCAAAGAACTGCATTTACCACCGTACCTGTTAAGGAGATGCCCATTCTCCAGTGACTGGCCTTACCATTTTATCTCCTTACTCCATTTCGGTTCTTGCCCTGTGGTTGTGTACTTGGCACTGGTCCTGGTGCCGGTTGATTGGTTGCTGGTGCTCTGTGGTTATTGTCTTTCTCAGTGAATGTGGTCTCAGCTCAGCAGTCACATGCGTTCAGCTTTACACCCCCCACCCACCCACCGCCCAGCTGTCGCCAGGGCGATGACCCTCGCTGACCCCACAAATGACACGCA
>JAOXYF010000003.1:19453155-19569068 GCA_028565775.1 Sternarchorhynchus goeldii
GCACACTTCTGTCAGCCAAGTTCCTGTTTCTTAAGAGCCCACTCTTGATGATGAGGAGGTTTATACTGAAGGATACACATTTACTGCTTCTTTAGAATCTGTTTTACTTTCATGCTGTTGTTGTTGAACTCACGTTTTTGACCTTTATAATATTCAGTCATCCTTTTGTATCTTGAGCGTACTAACAGCGTTGGCAGATGACGTCATCAAAGTATACACATTTTTGTCACGTTTCTAAAATGGTCAAGTACAAAGTCTGACCAACGGAACGGAAGATGGTTCTAGTGTTTAGGCCTCTGCGGTATCTGTAATTTGACACGAGCAGCTTAATAAGCTCCTCTTTCTTGGTAGTGTCGGCATGACTCAAGATTTTGAACCTGTGGTGGCTGAACAATTCAGCTTATGTACTTTCTTATTAAGAGGAGCCTTTAACATCCTGAGCATTATCAGACACATTATCAGACACATTACCCTGGAATGCTTATTCCTTCCTCTCCTTCAGGTTGCATGTACACAGGCTTTTAGCTGTATGATGGCTCTGGAGTGACCATTTTGTAGTAAACGTCACATTTGCATATGCAAAATCTACCGAGCTTCTACCAAAAAAGTTTTTTTTGGGGGGGGGGTTCCCTCTACACTTTTGTTACTTCTAGAAGGGTTTATGCCCCAGAATCATCAGCTACAG
This sequence comes from Sternarchorhynchus goeldii, assembly GCA_028565775.1. Lineage (NCBI taxonomy): Eukaryota > Metazoa > Chordata > Actinopteri > Gymnotiformes > Apteronotidae > Sternarchorhynchus > Sternarchorhynchus goeldii. The sequence goes on from JAOXYF010000003.1 coordinate 19,453,841, forward strand.
TATTAAATCTGGTTCGGTAGCTTTTGACATTTTGTTCTCTTGGCTATTTACCATACTTGACACTGTTAAAAAATAAATAAATAAAAGCACACTGAGTTAAACAAGCTGAATTTTCATAGTACTCCTGAGTGTGTCGATATTTATTTATGTTCTGAAATGCCCAACTGCTGGGGGCTGGGGTAAATGGTAATTAAAAAAAATACTCTTTACAGTACATTTTATGTGTTTGTTCAGTCAAAAAAATAACATGAATTAAGCGTTTTATATGAACATAAACTGATTTTGGCAACTCAACAAAATTCAAATGGATGATGTACAAACATGAGGGTTGTATGTACTGGAACGTAAAGCTGTATTTAAATTGGCTGTAAAGCTGTATTTAAATTAGCTTGATAAGATGTTTATGTAGATGTACTTTCTTTACACTGTCGACTCATTATACATGTGTTTTGCTCTCAAAAACCTGAAGGTGGTTTTGCTGCTCGAACCGTTGGAGTCCTTTGTGTTGCTGCGGAAAGCATGAGACTTGCGCCTGATGGAGTTCTGAATAGTTTCTGAGGTGAAATAATAAATGATGGGGTCAAAGCAGCAGTTCATCACAGCGAGGCAAAATGCTATGGGGTAAATGGTTCTGACCACAGCTTCCACGGTGCAGTTCTGGATGACCGTACTTCGGACCAGGGTGTAAAAGATTAGGTTGATGTGGTATGGCACAAAGCAGATGCAGAAGATGAGCAAGTGCACCACGATCATGCGCAAGATCTTGGTCTTGTTCAGCTGTCCTCCATCGTTAATGACGTCGGGGGTTCGCAGGGTCCTCAAAATCATCACGGAGCAGAAGACGTTGATGAGCAGTGGAATGATGAAGCCCACCATTAACATCAACACCACGACGTTTGATAGTGCCGACTTCCACTGTGTGTTGGTGTACTTCTCGAAGCACCGCTCTGTGCTGTTTGGCCCAGACGTTTCCAGTTTAAACCCAGCCGAGAAGCTCCCTGACAGCACCACGAGCCACACGGCACAGCAGGCCATCTTTGCTTTCCTTTTGGTGCGCAAGGACCGGGAGGCAAACGGGTGAACGATGGCCAGAAAGCGATCTGCGCTAATGCATGTGAGGAACAAGATGCTCCCGTACATGTTGGTGTAGAACAACACGACGGAGAGCTGGCAAAAGATTCCCAAATGCATCCGGTTGACGTAGTAAAAGATCCTAAAAGGCAAGCTGAGAACAAAGAGTAGATCGGATACCACCAGGTTCAGCATGTAGGTGGTGGTCTCGTTTCGTTGTTTCAGTGTACAAGTAAAGATGTACAAAGCCACCATGTTTAAGACCAGACCTAGTATAAAAATGACACTGAAAACTGATTTGTACAGATTGTACTTAAATTCATCGTTGACCCCACAGTCGTCGTTTGTGGTGTTGCTTTGCATCTTCACTTGGAAAACTACCCTCCGCACCTTTTGCTCAAATTGTGACTGACCTCGTTCCGTCATTGTGTGACAAGCTTGCATATTGAAGATAATCCAGAGTTAGCATTGTGTACAAGGATTTAAATTGGAGGGTTTTTTGGTTTTGGTTTTTTTTGTTTTTTGTTTTTTTGAAGCAGTCCATTAGCAAACAATGAAATTTTAAAAGTTCTCAAATGGTTCTGATCTCTTTCCAGCCACAGGTTGAGTGCATGTAAATATTAAAGTCTCCACACATACCTTCTGCGTTTTTTTCCGAAAGGGTCTTTTCTCGCATGTCTTTCAGTGTGAAGCAAATGATGGCGCAAACCTTTCCATATTTGAAGTCTCTATTTGAGCATGTTTCCAGCGGTTTTTGCTCTCGATGCCTTCCTCTTTGTTCGTTGTAGGGTTGTGTGAAATGGCATTTTAGTCCAGCAACCAGTAAGCCGTGTGGTTGAACTTCCTGTGTGTCTCAGCGAGGGCCCCTGGGAAGTTCGTGCTGCTGTTCACACACTTGCTATTGAAATGACACCGCAGACAGGTGAAACCTGAAGCATTTTCTGAGAGGAGGAGCGATGGTATATGCTCCGCCTCTCCCCCTCCCTGCCTCTGGTTTATCTTTTATTGTGTAACTAGGGGAACGCTCTCATTACCTGTTCTTGTACAGGAAATGACCTTAATCACTGCTCTTAGTTTCTGTGCACTGGGAGAACTATGTAATTTCAGGCTTCTAAGCTACCAGATACCTTTTGACATTTTATTCTGAAGTATTTTTCCATTAATTGTCACTTTGAGTGGTTTTTGTTCTGTGGTATACATGCACACTGTTTTTCCTTGGTCTTTCCCAGAGAACTTTGATAATGAGAGCAGTTTGTCATGACGTCAAATGAGATTTGGCAAATGTGAATGGATGCCTGCACACAGTCATCTGTGTCGATGCTTTTTGTACTTCCTGAAAATTCTTGCTTTTATGGTTTTAAAGAGTGTGTCCTCCTAGAGAGGACAATCGGTTAAACGTTTTGGAAGGGGGAAGGATATACTGTGTGGATGGTTTTAAGAGAAGTAAACAGACAATGTAAATATATTTAAATGACATTTAACGTGGCTAAGGTAGCTCAGCGTGTGGAGGCTGTTGTTGATTACACTGAACTCCTTGTTTCTCTCCTAGGACTCCCCCCTGTTTGATCTCCTGAGGCAGTCCCGGGAGGAGGGGCTTGGCGAGCAGGCGGAGCCTCCAGCCAATCTGAACCAGCCTCTGCAGCATAGCCATACAGCTGCTGACCTGTAAGTTGCTCGGTGGTCAGGACTTTGCATGTCTTCAGGACTTGGGGTCACTGGGGACATTTTAAACAGTAGTTTCAGTACATTTTTCAGAAACCAAATTTTGTAGTATGACTGCATAAAGTCCCACATAAAGTAATTTGAGGTTTCATCTGCGTATGAACACTTTTTAATCCAGTCTAGCAGAGAGGGATGCGTGGGACTTTTATATCGGGGTTCTGACGCCACACAAATGAAGGGAAGTGGTTGAAATGTTCTTGAATGCAAGTAAAAAGCTAGTAATGCAGTATAATTTAAATCAAAGAATGAATCCTGTCTAAATAATGTACCTGTTTTAAACATGACTACCCAAGCACAAGCCTGGGTGTATGTCGATCCAGACATAGATTCTTGACTGTTAACTTGCGTATTATGGAAGTTCCTCACTTTAATGGATTATTCAGATAATATTTCAATTTTAGCACAAAAATGCTTTGCCAGCAATTACCCAACAGCTTCCTCTCCCCCTTCCCTTTCGTTAAACCCATGAATTTGTTCAAGACTCAGAAGCTGAACAGGAAACCCTGTTCACTCTGAGAAACTCTGAATAGGCGGTTGACGTGTTCATACAATACCATTCTTGCAAAACTGCTATCCTGTGTCTATCAACATGGGTTTTATGAGTGTTCTGGCTAAACCGGAGATCACCAGTATGCATTCATATTTGACAATGTGCATTCATGTTCAGCATGCAGGCCAAGTCAGCAGTGGTGGCTGTGAGACCACCACCTTATAACCGCACAGTAGTCCTGTAGGGCCCCTCCTGCATGCACCCGCGCTCTCATCAGCTAGAATATGGTATTGGGAGGGTGGTGTGGCCGATTTTTACTTTACTGACTGCACGAATCAAAATCTGGTTTCTGTGAAGTAGTTTCAATTAATGACCATATTATATGGGGGTGGTGCATAACGGGCAACATCTGACCACTAATGCTGACACAAGGGCATTTGCATGGAAGAGAAAGAGTAGGAACGTCCTTTTCCCCTTTCAGTTATCTGGAAGTTTTCACTTTTTAGGTAACCTGTGCGTGTCTGGTTCACTCACTGGTAATACCATTTCAGTCTGTCTCCTACTGAACTGTCGTCATTAAAATATGAGTTTCAGTGCATGAGCTCTGTGCTAAGTCTCCCCAAGTATCCGGATGGTTCACTTTGATGTTGTTTCTTATTAGTCAGCTGTGTGTAAATGGTCTTGAGGTATATTCTAAAGGTTCCTTTTAGTTTTGTGATTGCTCAGAATTTGATTTAAATCGATAGTGGCATGTCTAATCTGAAACCAGTGATGGCAGTTAATTGAACCAAATCGTCATTCAGGCTTGGAGTCTCTGTTAACGGTCTAAAACGGTGTTTTGGTTTGTGTTCTATATGTATACTGTGCGTTGATTTTTGCTTTTGGCCTCATGCATAAATGTCAGGTTTCATCATGAAAAGTAAGCGCTCCAGAGACATCCTGTTTGTGGGCAAGCGCTGCCCTGCGGGCTAAAGTGATTGTAGATGCAGTTGCACAGCCGTGTGCGCTTGTCGGTCTGAATGCACGTCTCGCCACGCTCTTCGTTTCCAGGTACCTGTCCCCACTCCGGCCCAGCCGTCGGACCCCAGCAGCAGAGGCGGACGGCTCGGCGTCGCCCTCCGGACAGCCCCCTCCCCCAGGCCCCAGGCAACTCCGCTCCAACTCCCTCAGTCTCTTCTACAAGAAATGTACGCCATCCCTCACCTTTACAGCTTTGAAACAGCGCACTGAAATTCGTCTCCTACCATACCGTGAGATGGTTTAAAAAAAAAAAAAAAAAAAAAAAGTCTTTTAACCACACGGACGGCAGCTCAGGACCCACTCAGCTTCAGTGCCATGACCTGCTTCATTTCTTCCATTTTGCAGTTCTCATTTCCTTTCAGGGCTATTTTCACACAAGCCTCTTCTCAATGTGTTCAACGACTCCATCGTGTTGCTCTTTATTACGGACCTATTTAGTAACCACTTTCTCCAAATCGGGTTTAAAACTTTACACACGTGAAACAAACGCACAGACAAAATGAAAACAAATCCACAAACTTTGACCCTCATCCTGCATAGAGATGGTATTCACCCCTGGTAAAAATTAAAATCGTGAAGCACCTCGCAATGAAGCTGAAGGCGGTGTGGTTTTTGAGACCTTGGTTGTTGACTCAATTATGAATTCAAGCCTCCAACACTGAACTGTTAACTCACTTTGTACAGGAGTGCAGAACATTAGTGATGTCTTTATATCCAGTAACAGGTTGTCAGACCTACGTTTTGGAAGCATAGTTGTGTTGAATAATCAGCTGAGTGAGTTTAGGCTGTGAATACAAGTCTTGTGAATATCTGATTTTTACATGCGATCAATCAGTAATCATAAATTAGCCTATCAAATTATAATTTCAGTGTATCAATGTGTGGCTTTGCTTAATGTATTCGTCTAAACTTGTTCAGCCGTAAACATGTGTAATAATACAACAAGCATTTGTGTGTGTTTTAATAGATCAGCCATATTCTAATGGACTCTGCGCGGCATGTCCTGTGGGCTGGCCAGGCATTTTAGCAGGTTGGCCACACCCTTGGTAAAAGTACAGGAAAGCAACTTGTATAGAAGTTTGATTGGGGGGGGGGGTTTGGCGGGGAGGTGGTGTGAATTGTAGCAGTTTAGTACATATATCAGTTATGATTTTGGTTGTGTGTGTTTGTTGTTTTTTAAACAAAATGATTGTGAGCAGTATGACTGACCAGCAAACGAAGTGGCACCAGGTGGAAAATCAAAAAATCTAGTAAATGCCACCTGGTAGTTAATATCCGTGTTTGTGTGTGTGTATGTGTGTAGTATACAGAATGGCCTACCTTCGGCTCAAGATGCTGTTCTCCCGCCTGCCCACTTCTGCCCCTGAGCTGGAGCTTGTGGTCTGGACCCTGCTTCAGCACACCCTCCAGAATGAGTATGAGCTAATGAAGGATCGACACCTGGACCAGGTACTACCATCCCTGCCCAGGCAACAGGAGAAACCTCTGTGTGTAGCATCGGTTTAAAATCACCAAGGCCATTTGCCATATTGCAAACCCAGGGGGGTTTGAAAACGTGCGTGCTGATCTAAGAGCTTGAAATGTTTGCGTTAACTAGCAAGTCCGATATGTTTACTTTTGTGATTTATCATGCATCGACTTTGTAAACAAATACAGGTGATCCAGTTGTCCTGACACCTTTCTCTATTTCAGCTCATGATGTCTGCCATGTATGCCATATGCAAGGTAAAGAATGTCTATTTGCTTTTCAAGACGATTGTGACTGCATATAAGGAGCTTCCCAACACAAACCAGGAGGTAGGAACCCAGGGGGTTTGCAATTGTTACAGCAGGGATTTTTAATCAACTCTTCATCTGGTTACTGTATTAATGGAAAAACTGAAATGGCCAGTCATGAATGTGTTGTTGCGTTCTCCAGACCTTCAAGCGCGTGTTGATCAGGGAACGCCAGTATGACTCTATCATAGTCTTTTACAACCTGGTGTTCATGCAGAAGCTGAAGACCAACATTCTCCAGTACTCTTCTACTCGGGTAAGACGCTGTGGTTGGACTCGTGCCTTCTACCGGTCTGCTTCACTATAAACACTGGTGCCCCCTAGTGGCAGGACACAGTGGATTTTTATTTTATTTTATTTTTTAATGCAAGCAATAAAACTTGTTACTGATAGTAGTGTTATGATTGTCTGTTAGCCGCCTCCACTGTCTCCCATACCCCATATCCCCCGGAGTCCGTACAAATACCCCAGTTCTCCCCTCCGAGTACCCGGTGGAAACGTCTACATTTCCCCTCTGAAGAGCAGTCGTGCCCCTCCTGCAGCCATGACTCCCCGAACCAGGTGAGTGCACCCACCTGCCCCACACCTGTTCCACTTCCTCTAACATGGTGTCTCATGTTCATGCAGTGGCCTGTCTTTTGTGTTTCATACAGGATCCTTGTATCAATTGGCGAATCGTTTGGGGTAAGGGATTTCATATCTATGCTTCACAATCATTGATCGATTGTGGTGACTTCCATTATGCTGTTGTTAAGCCTAAAATTCTAAATAGAAAATATCTTACTCCGATTTATCAAAGGGTCTGATTGGTCAAAGGGTGGTTACCTAGCAACTCATTCCTATAATCAAACAGAATTAATGATGGCTGGAGGGCATCACACCATAGCATATGGATTGTGCATTGCGACCAGGATCTAAATAACCGTGTTGCTATTCAACTTTTTTCCCCCTCCCCTTTACATTGCGTCTTTGGGTTTGTGAAAGGTGCTGTACAAATTGCTTTCTTGTTAACCAGACGTCTGACAAGTTTCAGAAGATTAATCAAATGGTCAGTAGCTCTGATTGGTCCCTGAAGAGGAGTCTGGAAGGCGACTCCGCCCCCAAACCCCTGAAGCGTTTGCGCTTCGATGTGGACGGGCAGGATGAGGCTGATGGAAGGTACGCTGCACTTCATTACTTCATTCAGAATGAATGAATGAATGGACACTATTCAATGGACGCTATTGATTGACACTATTCATTATATCTCTGCAGCAAATCAAGCGGTGAATCGACACTGATCCAGAAGCTGGCTGAGATGAGTGAGTTACTCCCATCTGGGACGTGTTGGTTCTTGCTGCTGTTGGGCCCTGAGCTCTGAACTACCACGTGAAGCAACATTTTTGTCTCGTTTTCCCAGGTTCGGCTCGTAGCCGCATGCAGGAACAGAAACTGAAGGAGGAAGCCGAGAGGGGTGAGCCGGAGGCCTGAGAGCTGAACAACTGGAGGAACTGCGTCATCCATGCGCTGCTCCTGGGTGGAGCTAGGCACAAATGGGCGGAGCTGTGCATAGATGGGCGGAGCAGGGTGGGCTGGGCGTACCCTGTCGCATATCCGCCGACTTGAAAAAAGTGTCTTCCAGAATATTCTCTCTCCCCCCCCCCCCCCTTTTTTTTTTTCCCCTGTTTTTATTTTTTATAAAGAACACAGTAACTTGACGTGTTTAGAGATGTTTGGCAAATCAAACGTGGGTGTACATGCCAAGCAGCACAGCCTCAAGCATTTTCTAACAACATTTGAAGAGATACAGTGTCATGGGGGAATTTTTCATTTTAGGGATGATTTAGAAATCGGTGTTATTTTTCTTTTACTTCTTTCAAGACTCCCATGATTACTGAAGTTTTTAATTACTTTTATTAAAATGGGAGTCTTCCTTGAAATGTCTGTTTTCTGGTCTGTGGTTGAAAAACTAATTTGAGACCTTAATTGAGGACCAACAAGCATTAAAAGAAAGGTGTTACAGGGGGATGTATTGTGTCCCAGGGGAGGTTATAGAATGTAAAGGGTAGTTTTAGCCTTGTTCCCTCATCCAATTTTTTATGACGGCCTGCATAATTTTCCTCAATATATTTATCATAAATATGATCGCTTCTAGACGTCCGACTACTGCATTATGTATACAAATCATAATCATGAGTTTTGATGGCACAGTATTGCCTTGTAAAGGAAGGACAGCAAGCTGTCTTGTGCTGAGTGCTTGGTCTCCAGTCATGCTAAGATTTTCCAAAGCATAGAATGTCCTGATTGTGTTGAAAGCATTATAATGAATATAATAGAAATATTTTTGTCTTTAATGTCTTTTTAGGCAGTGTGTGTGTGGTGTGTGTGTGTGGTGTGTGTGTGTGGTGTGTGTGTGTGGAGTGGGTGTGTATTAAGTGCTTTTGTTTGTTTTTTGGGCTGACCTTGTACTTTGCTATCAAACCTGGTTAATAGTATGAAGTACTTTTTGTCTGTCAAATGTTCATTTCACCTACAGATGTTAATAATTGACTTGTTTTATTATGTATGACCGTCCTAAATTGTTGTCTTTAGAAAAATAAAATGTAAAACTAGTAATGAGTGATGCATGTTTCCTTTTTTTTTTGGCCCTGCGTGACAAACCAAGTTCGACTACAAGTCCTGCGGTACCAATTTAGGTCAATTCCTGTTTAACACTTCCTGAGGATGGTGGTGTGACTTACACCTGCTGGCCTCACAGAATGAATAGTATACTTTATATTGTAAGCATATCCTTTTTACTACTCTATTGTACTATGGAACCAAATGTGTTCACCTTTGACCTTTCCTGAGGTTTATTATTTCACGTATTCTGTGCAGTGGTCTTTTGCTCTAGAAAATGTTTCTTTGCACAGCATTTTATTACTTTTTATGTGTACACCAATTTTATGTCCAGTTGTGTTGCATTGCTCATGGTTAAAATGCCAGGAGGTGGGGCTGTCATCCTTCAGTGGACGTTTTGACATGGGTTCCCTAATTGGTTCAGACATGTTCACTAAATCCCCTCTTACCAGCATTTGTAATTATTAGCAATGGTTTCAAAATTCATCATCTGTATGGTTAAGAGGTAACTGAATCCTCTTGAATGCCTAGGAAACATTTAAATGGAAGTATATGTTCATGCAAACTAGCCTGTAAAGTTTACCCATTCAAATATAGGTCACTGTGCATGCATGCTTCCGTGCAGAAGATTGTTAGGGTGCTTTCTAGTGCGCCGTTTCCATAATCAACGTCATGAACTTGAGTCAGCTGTAGCTGTATAGCTTGTAGCCATTCACTTGCCAAAAACGGGCGTTCATGGGAATGCTGTAATGCAGGAAATGGAAGACATCAAACATAGAGGAGCTCTTTTATATTGTGGGTTTTTTTTTTTTTCTGAGCCCTCATGAGTACGAGTTGCATGCTTTTCCAAGGAAATGCTGTTTGTTCGGTGGTGTAAGTGGGAGGGGAGATGCATGCTCTGACCAAGCTCTTTCTTTTTGGCCAGCCCTTCTCCAAATCTCATCTACCCAACACAAATCTTATCTGTTCTTGAGATGCAGCTTGAGAAGTCTGCATTTCCTCCTACACGACTGGAACGTGTTCTGCTCTGAGTTGAAGGGAAAAGGTAGCTATATATTTTTTTCTTATTAATATGGTGTATATTTGAATTTGATGTACTAGAAGACTGCAAGAGTAAACTATAAACTAACCTTAATTAAGCAACCACTTGCATTTCTTTACAGTTGTAGCCACTGTTGTTTGTTTAAGTGTTAGTAGCTGGCTACAGCTATTTTAAAAATAAACCAAACTTTGGGGAAAGGGTACTTGTTCTCTTGCTCTGTGTCTTGAATTATTTTAAACCTTTGGAATTAAATCAGTGCTTTAATATGCTCAATTTGATATTGATAGCTAAAACATACCCCTTTCTTCACGTTGTGAAATCTGTATATATTTTTATTTTATTTTTGAGTAACCTTTTCTTATTTTATTTCTTGAATAACCCCCCCCCCCGTTCCTGCCCCACATCCAGGAGGTGACATGAATTCCAGTAACTGTTCCATTGATGATTTCAAGCGCTTGGTATTTCCTGCTGCGTACTTGCTCATCTTCATCCTGGGTGTTGTGGGTCACTCGGTCTCCATCTTTGTCTTCTTCAGCCTGTGGAGGAAGAAGAAAACCCTGACATCAGTCAACTTGTTCATGGTCAACTTGCTGGTGTCAGACCTGATGCAGGTGTGCTCTTTGCCCTTCAGAGCTTCATACTACCTGTCTGGCTCAAAGTGGCTCTTTGGCTCCTTCTTCTGCCGGCTCCTCTTCTATGTTTTCTACCTCAATATGTACAGCTCAATCTATTTCTTAGTCTTCCTCAACCTCATGCGCTACCTGGCACTGGTCCGGCCATGCCTCTTTAAGCGCTTGCAGAACTGCTGCAGTGGACGTGTCATTAGTTTGGTCATCTGGCTGTTTGTGTCACTGGCCAGCAGTCCTCTGCTCATCATGTCCAGTAGCAGTAGGAACAGTACTGACAAATGCCTGGAGCTGCCCGAAGACAGCAAAACCATCAAGTCGCTGATCGTCATCAACAATGCTACACTGACCGTGGGCTTCGTGATGCCTATGGCCATCATCTTGTGGTGCTCTCTGTCGGTGGCCTGCAGACTGATAAAACCTGGTCCAGCGCAGCGCAAGATTAACACCTGGAGGAAGAAGGGTTGTGCTCTGGTCATCATCAGCATGGGATTGTTCCTAATCTGCTTCTTGCCATATCATGTAATGAGGATCATCTTCTTACGAGCAGAGTGGGACAGGAGGACGCAAAATTCTGCTCAGCTAATCCAGTCGTGCGATTACATTCAGGGAATCCGTAAAGCTTCTGTGATGACTCTCTGCTTAGGTGCAGCCAACAGCTGCCTTGATCCCATTCTTTTCTTCTTTGTTGGAGAACATTTCAGAAGCTTCTTTAAAAAGCTGCTGAGGACTGAAAAGAGACGAATGTGCCAGCAGAGGGCAGAGATGCAGGAACTGCAAAACTGAGGTGGTGCCGTGGGTTCATCTGACATGGTTGTGTGAATAAGTGCACATTTCCTTTGTAATAGGAAGCAAAGATCTGCAGCGGAGTACCCAACTTCCATCTGGGAGATCTGGTACCTTAAAATGTTTGTTCCAAAATATGTCTAATATTTAAATACTATGGAATGCCTTGAATTATCCAGTCAGGTAGATAGAAATTTGAACTGCATGATGATGGCTAGCAATACATAGAGTAGATTTAGTGTAGAATATTTAGGACTTCCAGAGTAGATCATATACAACATCTGACTTGTGCAATGACTTTCATTTAATCACATACCTTTTAAATATTGTGTTTAAGAAGAATTAATTGTAATGGGGGTAGATTGCTATCACAGTTGTCATCTGATGATATGAATATGTATAAGAATGCTACAGAGCATTCTGCTATAAAATTGTGAATTAAATTCACTACTTAAAAATGTGTTGCTGTATTAAAAAATGATCCATAAGAGGAGGCAGTTCTAATAATGCACGTTTGGGAATTAACTTTGACATCACCTTTTTCCTCTTAAAAATAAGTTTATGGGGAGACAGAGAAATGGTATTAAGATCACCTGTAAGCCTGCTTCAGGTGCGTGCGTGTGTGTATATATGTGTGTATGTATGTGTGTGTGTGTGTGTGTGTGTGTGTGTATATATATATATTATATATATATATATATATATGTATATGTGTATATGTATGTGTATGTGTATATGTGTATATGTATATATGTGTATATGTATATATGTATGTGTATATGTGTATATGTATATATGTATGTGTATATGTGTATATGTATATATGTATATGTATATGTATATGTGTATATGTATATATGTATATATGTGTATGTATATATGTGTATGTATGTGTGTATGTATGTGTGTGTATATGTGTGTATATATATACATATATGTATATATATGTATATAATATGCATGCATGCTATGGCCACCATGTCTGTTAAATGATTTGCATATTGTAGACTCATGAACAGAGATGAAAGAGATAAAGACATGAAATAATATAACTGTTTGTGTGGTATTAGGTTAAGCACATTGTTTGTGTCTATACTTGGGACGTAGATGTAGATCACATCACCTTTTATGACCAATTTATGCAAAACCCAAAGGGTTCACATGCTTTTTCTTGCAACTGTATATAGGAAGTATTCCAGATGATTCCAGAGATGTCTACTGCATTACATGCAAGAGATGTAATCAGCTTTACACTGAAGAAACAAAGAGAAGACTTGCTGATTGGTTTGTTGAACTTCTTGGAATACTTTTATGACTGGTTACTCCTCCTAAGCACTTTGCTTGCACAGCTGATAAAGGACCACTGTCAAATGTTTCATTTCTTTGTGTATTTCACTACATTTTTAAATATCTCATATATGTGTATGAAATATATACTCATAAGTATATACTGCTCTCTTCTGGATGGAGATCTTGGATGTTGTTCCTGGGATCTGGTGGATCCATTCTCTCAGTTTGGGGCTCACAGCCCCTAGTACTCTGACTACTACAGAAACCATGACTTGACTGGAGTATACTTTTGATCATCTTAATACAATTTCTCTTAATATGTTATTAATATCTTAATATGAATTATCTTAACCTAATATTATCTTATATTACATGACTTGAAAGCGCAATTGATCTAGAAAAAAAGAGATAGAGAAGTCAACGCCTCTGCCCCCAGGACACAATCATACAGTCCGTCAAGATGCAGCTTCCGCTTTCATTTCATCCATAAATGGAAGTAGTGTTGGTACATCACAAAAACCTCAAACGGTTGTCTTCGTGCTCCTTTCAGTAGCGATGTAAATTAACAAGTATGCGCCATTAGTGTAATCTGTATGCCTGCTCAGCATTGACGTGCACTACATATTGTTCAGCAATGTTCAAGCAGTCTGATTCTCTCTGGTCTAAATGGTGAAATAATGCCTAGCCTCAGGGATTCAATTTAAAAGTAAATAAATATTTAAACTAAATTAGACTGTACACATTTTGTGGCTTACGTTGTGAACTCGCAAATCAATTTATGTGGACTTTAAAAGCATCTTGAACAACGCAATGTAGCACAAAGACACCTTTATCATTAACGATAGGATGTAGTTCTGTGTTTCTGGCGCCCGAAAGTTTTGGGATACTTTGGCAAAATAGCGCTGCATGGGCTCCGTGTTGTAAAAGGCATAGCTATATATAACTCGCGACCACCCTCTGCAGCGCAGTAAGCAGTCTCGCGCTACTCATGTTGAAGGGGTGGCACGAGGGTGTGAGGAAAGTGCAGAAGTCTAGCTAGTTTACAAACAAGAACGGAAAGAGTTCAGTTGAACTCTCAAAAAACGTGAGGGAAGATGGAGGTAAGAAATGGCTTGGTCTTTGTTGGTTTTTTGTTTTAAAGTGAATGGGTTGCTTTCAATTTCCGATCACATTGACACATTGTTACAAAAATGGGAGCCGTAAACAATGCTTGTCCAGTCATAACAGCGTTTGTAATCTTTCTCCTCTCATGATACATCAGCTTTTAGAAATACTCGTCCGTGTTTGATTTATTGAATATAATCTAATCTCTTTGTTTTACATAATAAAATGTGAAATATTTAAGAAATGATGAAATCATAGAATAGTTAGAAATAATAGTGCTAATAATTTCTCCCAATATATATGTATATCAGTCACAATATATATGGGAAAATATATGGCTGATGATGTATAACAGATTTACCCCATTAATCTATTTATTTGAAATGACGCGTTGACTAGCATAACAGTGTGTGTAATATTTATTTTTGTATACAGGTATTCTCTGTTTGTCAGTGTGTTATCTGATGTTATGTAAACTTGTTAAAATTGTGGAAGACCAACAACACAACTAACATGTCACTCAGTAAGAGGAAAGTATACCTTGAAAAGCAGCAAGTTAACTGTCACAGGAAGTGGTGTAACCTCATCCATGACAGATTAGCATGGCAGGCTCATATGATGGCCTTGTGTAAATGTCTGTGTGCATGTGATGGAAAATGGTACAGATATGATGATGTTTGTCATTGTATGCGCTGTGTTACCTAAATGTGTGGTACTACAAAGCAAATATCAGTGAAATTCTTGAATACTGTTGCCTAATGCTGTACTGAATTTCAGTATGACATGGATGTCAAGTAGTAAAGTCTTTCACTTGACATTTATAAATATACTCATTTATCACTACTTATCACCTAGTAAGATTAAAACTGTGAGGTTTTCTTTTTTTGTATTATGTTTTTTTCATCAATTTTCAAGTGTCTCTTTGGTAAAATAGAAAATATACCAACTTTGTTACCAATGAAGCAAAGAAACCCTTTTAGGTGTGGATTTGCAGCTTTCTTGTTCAGACACCCAAGACTGGAGAGTAATAGTCTGTAAGAGTTGCATGTGCTTATCTGCCACCTGTAGAGGTGAAATGGAATTATACCTTGTAATGTAGACTGAAAATTACATTATTAGTGAATATAGTAATAGATGTGAAGCTGTACACACGTTCTGCAGCAGATGCAAGTGGAGTGCCTATCACTGTGTGCCAAAATCATTAGTGGGTTATTGTTGGGAAGCTGGTTGAGCTGTAATTGGCTTTAACTTGTCTAGTGTGAATGATGTGATTTGTATCTAACTCATCCATGAAGACCAGCGCTGCTCCATCAGGGGTTGTGCTATTATTATCAGCAGCTGTTTGCTGCTTTAGGTTATACCACAAGAGAATAGCAAGGAGCAAGCACCTGTATTTTAGTCTCAGCATGTTAGGAGAAGGGCTCAATTGTTCTATATGATTACTTTAATATTGTAGTTGTGGTTCTTAAAATCAACTTTATATGAGGTTTCTTACTGAACAGTACTGAAGGCTAATTCAGAGTGGAGATTCAAGAACGACCAGTTTCTGAAGAAGCTTTTGTAAACTAGTTATGCCAATGTCTTTATCACTATTTACAGCCATATTGCCCTAAAGTTCTAGGTTGGGGACACGATTAGTTTTTAGTCTTAACCAAATCACCCTGCCCTGCAGATTATCTGAACCTCAAAGTGTTCAGGTAATTCTAACAGCATCAACATGCTGTCAGAGAGACTGCAGCAGTTGAGGAGACTATGATCCAGTAACTATGTGATCCTATAAGTAATCACAGTGTGAACTGTGACCTCTGAGCTGACAGGACTGGCCTGCAGTGTCATGGGGCCCTGGTCCTCAGGGAAGGGCCTTCGGGGGCCTTGTGTGCACTTCCCTCCTATGCCAGTTCATTATCTCCTGAATGTCAGCTATGTGAAAACTCTGGCGTAGCAGAGCTGTTGTCAGGCCCGCCTCAGCAGCTGCCCTAGCCAGCCACAGACGGTTCAGAGAGGTGAAAGGGATGAGGAAAGGGGGGAAAAAAGATGTGCTTATTTACAGTAACTACTGCATGGTGTACTGAAAAGGACTCCAAATGCCATAAGTAAAATCATCTAGACTGCCGCCAAATTGAAATCAATCTCCATTTGAGTATTTGAGAAGTTTCTGAGACACACATGAAAGTGATGTAATCAGTGTTCAAGATATGGTGTTTTGTCATAGCTTTTCTCCTGAAAACTGAAATCAGAATGAGCCTTATTCATCGAATTTTGTTTTTTAAAATTATGTTTCAGTTCACCTTGACAGAAACCCGTTTCCAACAGTGTTGTTTCAATTGGGCCAAGGTTCTTGAATCTAGCTGTGGAGGATATTTTCATATATTATTTACAGTGTATATTTATATACAATAAGGTTTATTAGACTGAGTGGTTATATAAAAATACTTTGACATGGTGGAGACAGCATATAGAGAACAAGCAGCATTCAGTTCACTCTCTATAACCCTTTACAATGCTTATCAGTACTGCTACTTAGAAAGAAGTGGTATGCCATGTTCTGAATCCTTTTTCCCCCAATGATGGCTTTTTGCTAAAAACCTTAAAAGAGCTTAACTCATGAAGCTTTTTTGGCCCTGGAGTGTAATATGGGAGGAAGGCATTTCTTGCTCTAGTCCAACCCATTTTGGATGTTGCTTTATATTGAGCAACACAGCTGCATTAAGCATTTCTGCAATTTCTGCAAGCACTGTTACTCCGCTGTTACTATATGCTGGTTTGAGCATATCTCACAGACTGCATGTTGGATATTTCATTGCTGTATCTGTTAAACGACAAGTAGCTGTCTGATAACATTGAAGATAAGTTCCTTTTTGAGGAACCTGACATTGCCCATTACTTAAGAAGGGTTCTCTGTCAAGTGAAGTCTTTAAGGGACCTTCCTGCATGCTTTGTGATTGTTTCCCGCTGACACTCATGACTAGTTCATTTTAGGCTTAAGATCTCCAATACTTATTTATGTGTTTATTTGATGTAGTGCTTCAATTTCACAGTTCAGTGGCATTCATCCTCTTTTTCAAAATACTCAAAAAGTAATCCAAGTGCAAAAACTTTCATTATATTTGTTACACTAATTCAACAGCGTGGCTTAATATTGCAAACCACATACCTTCACTATTTCCTGCCAAGATTTCAACACCACATTAAATCATGGATTATTCTTAACCACTATATTGATCCTCATTTTACAGTCACAAGGTCCCCAGTTCTTCATCACCATAAACCATGACAATGGCTTTGGTCCCAGATGTCTGAGTAGAGGGCTCTCACTGAGCTTTTTGTATGGATTGTTGTGTTGTTTCTGCTCTCCCTGTTGTTAAGTTACAGCTAGGGCTTAAAACCCCTGTGTTTCAGAGTAAATCCCACTTGCGTGAGGTTCTTCCTGGTCCTGTTGAGCAGACTGTGGATGTGCTGAGGGTCACGTGCCTGTCATGTTAGTCTAATGCAGCAAAATTGTTAAAGCCACCAGTGACGAGACTGGCATCATCTTCACGTGTCTTTTCAGGAGGAGATGTGTGTTAAAGTAGTCTAGACACACACATGAGTCACGGGGGGAGCCCACTCCCTGGCACAGTGGCTGTACGTGCTCTACTCAAAACTGCAGCGATCAAGGTGTGTTTTGGTTTTTCAAGGTGGTTTTTTTTTGTTGTTGTTGTTGGGTTTTTTTTTTTGTTTTTTTTGTTTGTTTTTTTTAAAACATCCTCGCTTTGGCCCCAGAATGACATGAGAATCTCATCTTTGTTAAAAGCACTCTTTAATAAAGATGACTATCTTCGCATTTCTGGGGTTTTTTGGGGGGGTTTTGTGGAGCAAAGAGTAAAACAAAGAAGTAAAACTCACTGTTTTTCCAGTTGCTGTTATAAATAGCCAGCATGTGCTTCGGCTGCATCTGGAGCGTGGCAATGAATCCTCATAATCGAATCATGTTATTGCTGGCAGCTATGTACCCCTGACAGGAAAATTCCCTTCGATTGTCTACACTTTCACTTCTGCAGCACATAATGGGATAATTTGTGAGCAACAGCAAAATGTTCTGAATTCTTTTTTTTTTTTTAGGGAAGTGTGAATATTTTCCTCAGACAGATGTAAGTAGTTGCTACAGATTTACAGACTGACACTACTGACTACTGCTACCAGACGACCAGATGTTTAAGAGGAAGTACACTGACACTGCTGCAGTACATGGGTGGCATGTAGAGACAAGTAGTATGTGAGAGCAGCCAAGGAGAGACTGGAAGAGAGGGGAGGAAAGGTCTCTCCTAAGTGAGGTCAGTGCGCTCTGCTGCTTGAGCCATTTTGGGGATTGTGGGAACAGACATGCTGAGGTCTGCCTCCTTTTTCCTCTCTTTGGTCACCCATCACGCTCGGGCCCAGCAAAGAGCCTTACAATCAACGCAGGGCAACGCTCCACTTACTGGCTGATGGACTGCAGATACAATGTTACCTTATTCCTTTTGGCGCCAGCACACTCAACAAACACTGTTCCCAGCCAGTTCTAGATATACTGCCAAAAGGCAGAGACAGGGGCCAGCAGGGCTGCAGGAGACTGAGCCCGAGCTGATAAGGAGTGCTGGGCTCTGAAGTGTCAGGTGGGTGGAGAGCGCGGCTCCAGGAGCCCGGCACCGCGGCCTTCCTGGAACGCTCTCGCACTGGTTTCTCCTCACTGTTGCTTTCTGACCATCTGAAAGAAGGTTTGCAGCTTATCACTGGTTTCCTGTTGCGTAAAGTCTATGAAAAGCACACATCAACATAACGGATGGTTTTGTACTCACCAATGTGGAGATGAGAAAAATGCCTGTATATTGTATATATTATATACTATTATATATATATATTATTATATATATATAATTATATTACTGTATTCTATAGCACATATTAAAAGAGACTTTCAGAAACTTTTAATGGTTCTGAACTGAACAGATCAAGGTGGTCATTTTATCTTCTTGCATCATAAGAACAGAAAAGTTTTTTCTTAATCATGTGCCAATTAACTGAGTTCACGTTTCCTTCTCTTTTTTGTTATCAGTTATTGGGATGTACTGACATTCTAATGCTGTATTTCAGAAGGAGTCCACGATAAAACCCTCTGTGGCTGAATTGGCTGGAAAATTTACTTGTCAAACATCCTTTCCTACAGGAGCTGAAGAGGTGAGGTTTCTCAGTGTCTTCTTTTTTCCTTGTTTTAGATGTACTCTCCTTCATCCCAATGCTTCTTCACCTTTTTGGTCTGTCAAAAGTTTCTTTATTTTTTAATATAACATTTGAACTGTTTACTATGAACATTCCCAGAATGGTGAAAACAAAAAAAATGGTAAAACATTCTAGAATCTTACAAAAACTGGTCACTGAATGCTCCTGAATATTTGAAGTCCAGTGTTCATAAATGTTCAAAATGAACATTAAGAAAATGTACTCAAAAGTACTCAAGTACTCAAAATGTAGTTGAACATAAAATTGCTAGTTTGAAGACCCCTCTGCCCAAGGCACAAATGGATATTAATAAAGTGTCGGTTGTATAACACTGAAAGGTGATAGTCTGGGGTGTTCCCTTGGGTGGCATGTTGTTTGGGATGTTCTGCAAGCTTTACTTTCCAGTAGAGCTTTGAGTAGAACCTTTCTGATCACTTTCACTGGCAGCTCTGTCTCACTCTCTCTGAGATTATTGGTCAAAAAAGTTTGACAGTACATGGGTTTTTCTTCATATCTGCACACAGACTGCTTTTCCACTGGGCTAAGCTATGCCCGTGTCTTTCTCTGTTCTGCATGTTCTCTGCTTGTCTGCTTGATTATCGGTAAATGACTATTTTCAAAGGGTAATTGCTTATGTGTTTTACCAGAATTATGTTTGAATGTAGTCTTAGTCAGTAGTAAGTGCATATAGACCTGTATTCATCTTAGTCAGTAGTAAGTGCATATAGACCTGTATTCATCTTAGTCAGTAGTAAGTGCATATAGACCTGTATTCACCTGTGGTCATATATCAGAGAAGGAAAGGTTATCCAACTTTAGCTTCTGCCATTCCTGCATTGATCTTAGATGCCCAACTAAGGGATCCAGGTCCGATTCTGATGCAGTGCTTTATAAGTGTAGTTGTGTTTCAGCCTCAGCAGAACAAGTCTGTGCGGAAGAGACCTCCACGCACACTACAGCTGCCTGTCAGCAATGATGCATGTCAGGGCCCGGAGGAGGTGAGATGAACCAGGATCTATGAGAAGGAAAGGCCTTCCTGTTGGGGCATGTCATGTCTACTTGTCTTGATATGATTTTGTTTGTGTAGGTTTTGTAAAAACTGAAAAAGAGAACTCAGTAAAGCCCTTCAGATTCATGACTGTATTTACTGTTGGGAACTACTAAATGTATAATTTGTAAATGCTATGAAGAGTACTTCTGCAGTAAAACAGGCTGTCTATGCTTCTTACATTATATAGCTAATGGACAACTTTATAATCCTCATTTAAGGAATCATGCTTTATATAAAATGTTTCCTAATATTAGGTATAAAATGTATTATATATTTAAAAAATGCATTACATATCCTTTTTAAACAGCAGAAAGGTGAGGTTACTTCTCACCCTCCTAGAAGGAACAGGAACTCTGCCCTCATTGAGAAACTACAGGTGAGTCTTTGTTTTTTATCTGTGCCCCTGTTAAAGATATTCACTAAACTTTCCCACAATTAATTAACTTTGTCGCCCTCTCATGGGCATATAGGCACATCACTCTTGCATCAGAGCTTGTGGTCTGATCTTTTTCTCACAGGCAAACCTCGCTCGCTCTCCCACTGCCCTCTTGCCTTCCCCGAAGAGCCCAGGGGCAATGAAATCATACCTGACACCCTTCTCACTCAACTCACCCTGCAGCCCATGCAGTCAACCTGCAATCTCCACGCCCAGCCAGGAGGAGGTCCCAGCCAGCTTCGAAACACCTGCAGAAGGCAAAATTCTCCAAAACATCAACAAGGTTGACAGACTTCTACTGCAACCACTCAATTAACTGAATTTTGAAAGATGGTACTAATGTAGTTGTAGATGTAGTTTGATGTTTAAACGTGTCTTAAAATACTTTATAAACTGGATGTCACACACAGGGTAGAGCAAGGCATTCTATAAAACGCCGTCCACCATCTCGGCGGCCAAGGAAGACTAGTGAGGATGAGGTTGGGGCTGAAGAGGACAACACTGTGTTGCCTGGCCCAGAGAGCACACCTTCAGGGACTAATGAAGATGAAGCGGGCGTGAAGCAGGAGATGGAGGCGGCGGAGGCGGACGGAGACGGCGTAGGCTCTTCTACCTCTCAGCTTCGCAGCGAGCCAAACCAAAGCACAGCAGCCGACTCCAAACAGCAGTCCCCAGCTGATGGAGAGAGCGAACCTTGCAAGGAGATGGCATCAGCTGAGGAGGAGGGGAAGGCGGATGGGGAGACGAGGAGCATGGAGCAGCAGTTAGCCAGCATAGAGTCCATGGAGCCAGAGCCACAGAGGGAGGGGGAAAGGGCAGCGGAGGTCAAAGAAGGGCAGGAGCAGCAGAAAGAGGAGGAAGGAGGAGACCAGGAGGAGGTGAGCTCTTACCATGCTGCTTCACGTTAGCTATCACAGCTTACAGTGGTCTGTAATGCACCAGAGATTTACCTGACCCTGCTACACTGTTTCTGAACCTGCAGCTTTTGGACTTTCATGTGATTGTGTGCGTTTGTCTGTCGTTCTGCAGCAGACCAAGGGTTCTGAGCAGTGAGATGAGGCAGCAGTTCTACACACGACAGCTCACTAAGATGTCCCAGCCAGGCCTTGAGGTGAAACGTAGGCCTGATGAATGATGGAAGTGACACTGAACCTCCCTCTGTCAAAGCTTTTGTCATATAGAGTTTGTCATATACAGCAAAGGGAAATAATAATGTCTTCTTGTACAGTTTTGTTAACATTTTGGTTACACCTTTTATGGTAGTGATATGATTCATTGTTGTAGATGCGGTTACTTTAGGACTTTTTTTTTCTTTTTGTATAAAACATGCACTGAAATTAATGTGTAGTAAAGGATGTATGTAAAAGAGTAATGGATAAGTTGTAATGGATATATGCTGAGTTCTTTTTCACACTCTAACGGCAGAAACAAGCTTTTGTTGAAAGACAAAAATCAAAACCCATGACTTTAAAGCAGGTACAATGTATTGCCAAGGAGTGGGTATTGTTCACGATAAGCAAAGGTGTCTTGTTGATCTGAATGGGAAATTAATCTCACAGGTTCAGAACATGATTTTGGTTCAGAATTTTGATTTTAAGGGGAAAAAATTGGAAAAAAAGTGGAAAAGACTCAATTCAACAAATTCAGCAACAACAACAATCCCAGAATCACTTTTGTGCCATCATTACATTGGAATGTCTCCCTGGGTCTCTCTCTGAGTTTCTTCCCACAGTCCCAAAACATGGGGGTTAGGTAAACTGGCTTCATCACTAAAATTGTGCCCAGTGTTGAGTACCCTAATAAAATAAAGGTATTTGTGTGTGAATTGGCAGGTTGGCAGATCATGGGTCAGGAATCTGGATCGCTGGTATCTCCTGGAGTTTCAGATTTAGCATGAACACATAGAGTGCCATAATTAACCCCCTTCATCCTTCACACCATAGTCAATGAACTAAAATGCTCATATCACTTAAATATCGATCTGCGAACTATTTGCATTCACAATGCAAAACAGTCTAGTGTGTCAGGTCAAAGAGTATTTGATTTTAAGGTCAGACAAGCTATTTTCCATAAACAGTTTGACTATTAGTTATAACAGCAAAGTGCATTGTTTTTGCTTTGTTTGGCCATTTTATTGGCAAATGACAGCATTACACATCTACTAAAAATGGTAATCTGTGCTAGATAAACTATATGAAATGCTGAAAACAAATAAAGACATTCAAACAAAGCCCTGCAGTGTCATAAAAGACAAAAAGTTAATTTAAGTTGCTCTTAAACTCAATGTCCAACTTTCCACTGATAGTGTTTACATGTTTATAGTTCACTATAAACTTTTAAACAGTTCCTGTAGTTCACCTGGTCCAGCAGGTGAAGCAAGCATGCAACAATAACGTCATGGGTTTGACTCCCAAGGAACACATGTACTGGAATGGAATGGAATCTCACAAACCTATACAGAACGGTAATCCTGAATCCATCAGAATACTAGCTGTGAGTAAAGTGTGAAGGGGGAAAAGTGTTAATACTAGATGACTGTTCCTGTTCAGGACAGACACATATCAATCATTGAATACATTGCTAGCATGTCTGATGTTTGTTATGTTTTTTCCCTTTATTTTACGTTAAAACATGTCTTTTTAACTTTGAACAGGTCAACGCTGACCTGAAATAAAATTTATTTATTAACTACATTTGTTGATATATTTAAATGACACACACAGAGAATTTAATTATTATTATTATTATTAGCACTGTAAAAATCTGTTAAAAAGTGACCTGGAACTGTAACCTTATTGTTGTCTTATTATGGATCAATCAATCAATCAAACACATAAAGTTAAGTTTATGTGGAGCCTGGGCTTTTGCTGAGTTTACTATGGAAACAACTGATGCAGTGGAAACCAGATTTACACCAGAATGAGAAGTTTTAGCAACTTTAAAAAAAACATTATTTATTTGAAAAATTCTACATGCAACAGGAAATTGTGCACTTTACCATTTCTTAAAACAAAACTATTTCCCCTCTGAGACCCAACACAAACTTCATTCACTTCCAAAATAACATTTTGGTCTTATAGGCATGAATAAATTCTTACATCTTATTTAGCTGTCAATTCCACATTACCAAACACCCTCCCAGGGCTTCAAGTCACTCAAGCGCCAAACTCCATGAATCTTACTGACCTTTACCTTTGCTCATTGTGCTTGGCACAGTTAGCAGTGAAAAGTAGAGCCTGATAAAGGAGTAAGTCACACCTAGAGCACAGTATGTGGAGGTCAAAAGCAGGGGGATGAAGGGCATGGAGTGGTGCCAGGTGGTCAGCGGGTAAACAACCTCACAGAGGAATTCTAGTGGAATTAAGCCCATGAGATACGTGGCTTCCACAGAGTTCACCAAGCAGCCTCTTTAGTGGGAGAGAGAAAAAAAAAAAAGAACAACAGAACACATCAACAACGCGGCATCCCAATCAGCCCATGCTGCTTGTCTTCAGGGTGGGACTATTGCGGTGTGCTTCAGTGAACGCAGACACAGAAATAAAAATACTCCAGTGTAACACATACTTTGAATGGAAGTCTACTAGCTTTCAAAAATTGTGTTTAAGTCCAAAATCCCTTCTACTCAAGCATACATCAGTATTTATTTTACATAAATATATTTACATTATTATAAAATAAAAATATTCTTCTGCTGTAAAGTGTAATCGGCTAAAACAACTCACCTGAAACGCTTCTTCAGAGAAGTGAAGCTGAAGATAGTGAACAACAACATAAGAAGAATCTTGGTGAGAAGCTCTGGAAAGAGTTGGAAAGAGAGCATGAGATGTGTGAACGCTCAGTCCAGGTCTGGCCATTGTGAAGCAAGCTGTGAAGAGCTTTACCTTGTGTTGTAAAGAGCAGTGGAAAGAGGGAAAAATGGCCTGTTGTGCTAAGGATCAGGAAAGTCCTAGCATCGTCCCTGTGCTCTACTGCAAGCCAGCTGGAAATGATATATGGAAACGTGAGCAAAGACAAACGTGAGACAACTTTTTAAATTATTATAAAAATAACTCAAGCCAAGGATTACCTTAAAGGAAGTATCGCCATTAAAATGGCTTTCTCGTGCACATGCCAACCAAACATGAAGGAGCCGAGGGCACAAATGACTATGCAGCGCAAGAAACCTCTGGCTCCACTATGTCTACACCACACACTAAACAAAGCAGGCTACAGGAAGAGACAGTGAACAGATTCATAAGTACATTACAGCATGTTCAAATGTATGCATAGAGGAATTAAGGTCTTGGTACTGACCGAGATATAATATTAGTGAAGATTAAAAAAAAAAAAAACTAAATTAAAAAAAAATTACTTGATAAACCAAAAAACTATCAGCAAAGACAAACAAACAAAAATCCATAACTATACCTTATTTCAGAAGCGTGGATCTGTCATAGAAAAACTCACCATGATTGACAGTAATGTACAAATAAGAGTGACTAAAGGAGATATAGATGGAAGAAGAGTGTGCTGGAATTCTTGAACCAGCCCCCCAGTCATTGAAGCCTTGGGAAGTGTATTAATGTCAAGCAGCCCAAATTTCACACCTAGGAGAATAAGCAATAATGACTATTAGGCACTGTGGCCAAATTACCTTACATGGTACTTTAGATATAAAATATACAAATGCTTTTAGTGTTTATACCCAGTGTGGACAGAACTTTGTCTGCGATGTTGTAAAGAGCCCAGATATTTGGTGCCCAGTAGGCATGACACAGTCCTCGTTTGAAAGGGAAAAGTCTGGAAAGGACTTGTGGAAGCTGACCCTTTAAGAAATCAATAACATTTTTTTAAAAAGACAAGACAATGTAATGAAGTTGCTTCTTATTATCTATTACATATATCATTCAGAGCACTTGTAAAATGATTTGCATAATTTAACTAAAATAAGAATCTAAGATGGACTACATACCAGTGCAATAAAGGGTCCAAATGACAATGAAAATGTTGTCAGAACAATTGAGCCAAGCAGTATTAACCGGACAGGGCTGAAACTCTTCCACTGCAGTGACCCATCTAATGAGAAAATAAATGCCATGTTATGGGGGTTCTTATGACCTTGCAAATCATTTCATGTTTTAAATACCACAGCAAAAACTTGCCTGCATTACTCTGAGTGAAACAAAAACACCTCAGCAGGAAGACCCCATAGGCAGGTGCGATGTACAGATATATATGTTTTAGGTTTAGAAGGACGGAAAACAGTAAGGCACCTTCTAAATGTCTGCTCTGTTAAAAGACAACAACATAAAGAGGGTGTTGAGAAGGTGCTTCATCCAACATAAACTGAGCTAAAACCTTCAAACTAAATGGTTTATAAAGGAGAAAAAAACTGAACAATACCTGAAAATGTCTTGCAACCGATAAAAGAAGAACACCAAAGAGGAACCCATTATACTGGAAATGAATGTCTGCATGAAAATATTCAAGGTAAAAAAAAGTCATACTTTGCCAAGACATCATAGTTTAGTAAGGATACGGTCAACAACGAGGAGTCCAAAGTTCCACAGCAGCAATGTTGCCAGGATGAAACAGGGCTTTGCCAGCAGCTCCTTTCCTTTTTCTTCCCGTATACATTTACAACATCTATAAATAGCACAATTCCAACTTTTAAACCTTTCAGTATACAAAATAATTCAATACTGCACTTTAATATAAAATATCCATTTTTCTGATAACAACTCTAAAACTCTTAAAAACAGTACAGTGTAAGAACAATGATACCATTTTATACCATCTGAAACATTAAGAAGTTAGACACATTAAGCAGGCAAGAAAGATTTATGCTTAACAGCATCTTACTCTTTAACTGCATAAATGAAGATGATGTCAGTCACAATAACAGACAGTCGCTGGAACAACACTGTGGCAGGGCTTGCATAATTTAGATTCTGTACAACCAGCATCTTTTGATCAAAGTATGCTGCAATATGTGACAGACCATACTCAAACCAGGCAAAAAAGGGGGGATAATCCAGTGTCCATTCAGATGTTGCCTGGAAACACATGAAAACGAATAAAAACTTTTCAGTCCATATACAGGCCTTACATGTTTTAAAGTGTGGGTGAGTTAAAGATCTGGAGGCAGGCAATTAATGCATATATATATATATATACCTCATAATACCATTTCGACACCGGCAAGGAATGAGTAACTGCAAGCCAGTTCCGATGGACTTCAAAATCTGTAGAGTGGCTGTAATATAATGATTTCAAATTATGAGTTATACATTAAAAACGGAGCAAAGCCAATATGTAAAAGGCTGTAGCCATCAGAATATTACCTATACGATACTTTTTCACTTTTCGTTACTATCGTGATTAATTCTTCTTAGAGTGAAAATCTACCCATTTTATTAATAACAAACCTGCTGTTAAACACATGAGCTAGCTAGCTAATAAACGCTACAGGCTATCGAAACAAAACACCCGTTTTTAAAATATTTCAAAACGCATCTAACCCATGTTAATGTACATAACACTTACTATGCATTTATTAAAAGACATTTGATAAAAGACACTCCGAGAGCCAAGGCGATAAACCAACCCCTGTCACTATTCATGGGCGACGCCATGACAGCTCGAAGGAGAATAAAGAAAACTTTATTTAAATCCTAATGGAACTCCTCCTTCAGGGTATGTTACACTCTACGGTATTAAAACAACAACAAAATACAACTTTTCTAACTTAGGTGCAGATCAATTTAACGGATAAAATCTAATTAGTTGTCTACACTTTTTAAAACTGCTTCACATTTGAAGCAAAAGGGGTCGGTCTTTCAGGCTTTTCACGCCTCTACCGGGACATCTGGTGATCAACAAAATCAACTGTAGCTTCTATCCAACGTCAATGGGACACGGTGTTTATTTATTGTGCTCAGGGATCTTATAAACAAAATATTTAAAGTAAGCTTCGTATCTCCGAAAACAAATGAAGGGCAAATAAATATTGTTTCGGTTATCTTTTGATTACAACGACTAAAAGACTAAAATGCACTAAATACACAATTACACTGCACTTTGACTTAACTTAAGATGGACTAACACTGTTGGCTACCCTGTGTGTAGCGCGTCACATGGTATACCGGCGACCACAATCTTCAGAATTAAGACACTTTCTATTTGAGCCCATGAATGACGTTTCAGAGAGGACGCGCGCGAGGCTTAGCTTTCAGTAGTCACGTGACGCCGAGGCGACGCTTAACTTCAGAGCAGTGTTTTGAGGCACGTATGCTAGGTCTGAAAACTCGATCGGCGTCTACATTGTTATACATATCGAAACTCTATCACGCAACTCATCTCTGTTTGGAAGACATATGTCTTAAAACATATTTTTTTTGGTTAAGATGATTCATCCTGAATGTATATGACCCTAACGTTCAAACGTTACCTAGCTAGCTAGTTAGCTAACTAAAGTTTCAAAAGAGCTAGATAGAGGGTCTCATAACTAGATTGCTAGCTAGTTACTTATATCGACTATTTGTTACATATAATCGGAAATTAATTTATTCAGCTTGAAATATGGTGTATTTGAGGACCTTTAAGCACAGTCTATGTGCAGCTCAATTTCGAAAACATATCAAATCTTCTCCTTCTTTGATACGACCAGTATTATGTAACTACCCTAGAGGTAAGTTGACTATCCTTTTGTATTTACACTTCAGGCTAACAAAAAATGATGTCTTTTAAGAGTAGTTATTGTTATTGTCAGGGTTCCATGTTGCGAACCATGCCAAGACATACGATGTACGAAAAGTGGAGCTAACGCCATTTGAACAGAGGAAACTCACCTTCGACAGTCATGCATTTGTGCAGGAACTGGAATCTAACGGTATGTTCACATTTTTATATAAATGTAATGTTAATTGTCTGTCTGTCTGCCTGTCTATGTATGTGTGTGTATATGTATGTATGTATATTAAACTTGCAGTGTTGTCAAAACTATGATTAGGGTTTGAAAGGAAGCAAGCAGAGGTGATTGTGACTGCACTGGTGGCTCTTACAACAGCCAACATGGACATTGTATATAGAGATATGGTAACAGGAGCCCACCAGGTACAGAAAACACCTGTCAGTCAAACATTTTATTGTCAGTCAAATACATTTACAGATCAAATACAGTGTTTTCAGTGTCTCTTCTGTTTTAGGAAATTGCACTTCAACAAATTATGTCTCATCTGGATTCTATTAGAAAGGACATGGTTATTTTGGAAAAAAGTGACTTTGCCAACTTGCGCTCAGAGAATGCAGTAAGGTTTCTAATATG
Source organism: Sternarchorhynchus goeldii (assembly GCA_028565775.1). Lineage (NCBI taxonomy): Eukaryota > Metazoa > Chordata > Actinopteri > Gymnotiformes > Apteronotidae > Sternarchorhynchus > Sternarchorhynchus goeldii. The sequence continues at coordinate 19,482,396 of JAOXYF010000003.1, forward strand.
TTTATTTCACATTAAATTGTAACACAATTGAGTACTTTATATGAACAGCTAAATTATGTTAAATAAGTTAGTAAGTACAGCTTTCAAAATTTGAGTAGTTAGATTCTGAAGTGTTGTGTTGTTTTTGAGGAAGTATATAGCTCACATTCATTTTATTTCCAATTAGAAAATGAAAACTGAACTTGAACAAATCAAGAACAGATTGCTTGTAAGTAAAATATTTATGAATTACTTAATAAGCACAATGCAGCACATAGTTTGACATTTTTTTAATTAATGTTTTTAATATATATTTTGCAATAATTTTATTGCAGGAGGAAACTAAAAAAATTCAAGCAGATGCTAAGTTGGACATCAATCTAGAGCGAAGTAGAGTCACCGACATGGTAGATAAATGTGCTGTTTGTTCAGTATTATTAATAAAGTTAATAAAAAGTATTTATTGGATATTGTTAACTTTATATAGAAAGTATGAACAGTCTCTCATTCATCAGTTCACAGAACAAGAGAAAAAACTAATGGAGGTGAATGCAGAGTTCCATAAAAAGGTGTGTTTTAAATATTGCTTTTTCATACATTCATTTAAAGGTATCATCGTGTTGTTAAACTGAAATACAAATAAAATAATTTAAGCTTAACAGAATGAAAATGAAATGCTGTCTGTTACTGTCTCTAGAATGGAGAAATCGAACGCAGTGCAGTGGAAACTACCAAAAAAATAGACACAGAAGTGGCTTCATTGAAAACCCTTCTGGAATCACTCAAATTGCAGACTGTTCGATATCTTGCAGGTAAGTAGAAATTTATCACATTGTATGTGGACTGTTGGCTGTATATTTATAAGATGATTTACTGCTACTAAGTGTGACATTTGATGTACTGCCATTTGTGAATAGTCTTTATTGGCTGTTTAACAAAACAAAATAAGATGAAAGGTTTATGAACTCTCATAATTGTATTTCAGTTTAGATAATTTTTGTTCTATACTCATTACAGGTTAGCATCTTTTTTTTAATCTTTTACAGCATGCATCTTCTCCTGTTTGACTATTGCTCTGGCTTTCCATGGAATATGGAAGTGAAAAAAACTCCACCAAAAATCTAAGAATAAAACTATGTATGTGTGGTTTTTTTTTTTTTTTTTTGGCCTATCAGAATGTGAAAATGTCTCTCAGCTTGGAAAACCAGTAGATTGCTATTAAAGCAGCCTTGTAATGCATTTTCACAGTAGATGGTGCCATGAGATTTTGCAAGCTTTCAAAAGCCTGGCAGAGCATGTCTAACATTAATACATGCAGTGGTGGTGAAGGACTATCAAGTATTTGTGTGAAAAGTTACATTTTACTAATTGGAAGTTGAGTGATTAAAAATCTAGTGTTTAACAGCTTTGATGCTACAGTACATATGCGGGCATGTACTTGCAGAACATTTAGGTATTAATCTATAAAACCTATTAGGAGCAGTTTAAAATATTTTCAAGAGCTCAGATTTTTGGTGCTTATGGTGTGTAAATTAAAAGAAATCAACAGCAGACATTTAACAACAACAATCTTTATTTAGGATGAAAGGAGAAACTAACATTCAAATTTTAATCGTAGCACACAGTAAATACTTTTCACACAAAGACACTACTTTTTTTGTTAAGATTCACTTTATTGAATATTTAGTATTTCAAGCAAACTTTACCTTAATCTGATTTTTTTTCTTCCTTTTTAACTAAACATTAGTCAGAACAAAACATTAGTGAACTCAGTGGATCTCTGACATATTTACACATCTATGCTGAAGTTATTCTTTATCTTTAGTAAATTCTATCAATAAATTAAATCAGCATTGAAGTAATTCTTCTGCTTCTGAAATGGGGCATTCGTGAAAACCAATGTGTCATTCATAAATTAGCCACTGTTGTATATTCCTCAAAATTCTGAACAAACCTCATTGAAGAAAAAAATTCTTAGAAGATTTAAATCCAAAGCCTTGGTTTATCAGTATTACACAAAATACCAAAAAATATTTCTTTATTTATAAATTAAATTGTACACATTTACCCCCAACATACATTTTTTTAAGTATATTTGAGTGGCATTCACACAGCAAAAACACCTGACATTTGCAGGCAATTACAAATACCAAAATGTATTTAAATGTATGCAAAGCTGAGGACCCTGCCTCAGAGCTGTCTCATATAAAAATACCTTTCCTTACAAAATCCCAAAGCAACTTAGGTAACCACAAAAGAAGGAGGTTTTAAAGCAGCACTTTAAAAAATAATTGCACTAGTTTGTGACTCTCCTTCCAACTTAACCTGAACCTCCTCTGTTACCGTCACAGCATCTGTGTTCACCTCAGCTGGTTCTTCTTTAATACTGGAGCATGATGCCTCACCTTCCTTCTCTTGTTTTAAGAAAGCATTTAAAGGGTTTTCTGTGAGCATTTTATTGGGTGATGGTGTACAATCCACAAAGGATGAGGTCTATGGTGGGGTTATTTTTCATAAAAAAAGGAAAGAAAAAGAAAAACATTTTATAACAGCATGAATGAAGGGAATGAAACATCAAACACCTCCAAGAAACACTCTGGACAATTAAAATAATTAAAGCACAATGAGAGAATAACTACAGTAATATTCAGTCACACAATACTCAACACTTACGTTTTTGTAATCTTCATAACACGAAGGGTGATATGTCTGAAAGAAACAGGGAAGGATAGCGCAATCGGTCTCATTTCCAACAAACAGACTTGGTTAATCAAAATGTGCCTAAAGTGTAATACCTTTCCATCGACTCTAATGGCATTTTTCAGGTGCCACTCCTCCTCCTCTTCTTCCCAGTACATCTCAAACTGCTCCTGGCATATTTCACAGGACTAAAAAACAGATGAAAATGGTTTTTGCAGCATTAGTTAATTCTGTCATGCAAATGTTACAGAATTTACAGTCAACTACACAAATGTAAATATATATTTATATATGTACATACTTCATCAACAACATCTGGGGCTGCTTTAACACTCTGGAACTCCCTCTCTTTGGCTGCTTCCTGTGTTTTCTGCACATCTTCCTCATGGACTTTCTCAAAGAACTGACTCTTTGCCCTCTCCTCAAGATCAGCAATTTCTTCAAATTCAATCCAGTCCTAAGTCACAGCAGTATACCATAAGTCATGGATATTTTTCATGTACTTTATATGAAAACATATGCAATGCTCCTGCCCAGATATCATCTTATTTGGTCTCATGTGGCATAGAAACAAGAAGAAATATGTAGATTTGACTTACTGTCAAACTGTAGTACCAGCGTCGATGCGTTACTTTCTTACTAATGTCTTTTTCAGATCGATTCTGTCTATAGTGCCAGTCTAAGTGATCCGCATAAACGTCAGTTTGGGAAGCTGTAAAGCGCATTCCACAGGAATAGCACTGGATTCCAGTGTACAGTTTGGTGATGACACTTTCATATCTCCTGTTAAGTAAAATAAAAGCCATGACAATTAGACAATACTATAGTATTGATACATTTGTCCATGTGTGGTCAACTAGAAGAGGCTATAAACGTTTAAAAACATGCTGAAGAGATTAACACACTGTTTCATGTCATCTAAAACGAAGCCAGTCAAATCAGGTAGGTTTTCATCCTCATCTTGCTCCTCTTCGTCTGGTTCCTCCTCTTCTGGTACACTCTGAGACTGAGGAACTGATATGGATTCTGAAACAAAAAGAAGATGTATTGAGCATTTTAAAGCAATTACAATGCTTTTCAGCATTCTAGACAATAAGATACTTACCACCGCTGCTGGAATCCGTTTGTGTTGGTCTGATAATACCAGTGGATATAAGCTTAGCCACTAAATCATTAACATCCATTTGGCCTAGATGACTCTCAGGCTGTAAAAACTGGGAACCTGAGAAGTAAAGACACAAATCTTATTAAATCATAATATATACATTTAAGTATCTAAAAACAATCACGGTGTAATAAATTATAAACAATCTTACTCGATGGAGTGAAAGGCACTAGGTTTTGTGGTATAAAGTTCTGACCCGGAGCTGGAATAACACCCATCTAAAAGCACAATAAAATATTTGTTAAGTAATTTGTTAAGCGTTTAGTATCCCAACAGGTGGTTTTTCGTTTGGTGGAAGATACTTACAGACTGAGAGAGGTTTCCAACAGCAGTAGTAGGAAAAGGGGTAACAGGCCCATATGAATTCTGAAATCCTGAAGCTGTTGAACCTGGCACACTGAAGTTTGAGGCCTGTGAAACATTTTGTTGGATGTGAAATGGTTGTGGTTGACTGGGAAATGCATTTGGTGCCACGCTGAAATTAGGTGGTGGGACACCGGAATTTAATATTGGCCCCTGACTCTGACCCTGAGGTTGATCAAACATTGTCTGCCCTTGTGGTCTCATTGAGTTTTGCATATTTGGAGGTCCACGGTATCTTGGAGGAACCTGTGGTGCAGAGTCATATCTAGACATGCCAGGAGAGTGCCCATCAAATCTTATGGGTGCTGCTTGCACTGGGTTGTCAAAGTGCATTATGCCAGCCTGGCTGGACGGCCCTTCAATTCTCCGTTGCCCTTCATAATTTACTGGCCCAGAAGGATATCTTATAGGGCCATCAAATCCTCCTGGGGGACCTGGTGGCATGTGGGAATTATCAAACCTTGTGGGGCCCTCAAATCTATTTGAGTGCACAGAGTTTTCATAACGCATTGGTCCTTGGCCATCGAATCTTCCAGGACCTTGATGTCCCATTGGACCATCAAAACGGCCAGACCCTGGTCCATCAAACCGTCCAACACCATGAGGCTCTCCAAACCTGATTGGCCCATGTGCCATAGAATGGTTATCGTATCTTCCAGGGCCTTTCAACAGTGGGGGTCTTTCAAAACGGTTTGGTCCATGGGTATCATATCTACCATGTCCATCATATCTAGAAGGTCCATGACCACCAGGTCCATCATATCTCCCTGGACCCGTGTTTCCCTCATATCTGCCTAAGGGTTGAGATCTGGACGGTCCATCTGATCTTGACTGTCCTATGTGCCCATGTGCCACTTCATATGAAGAATGGGAACTCTTGTGTCCATCAAACCGTGGTGCAATGTTTGATCCATCATGCCTCAGCATATTTGCCTGCGAAGTAGACCCTTCAGAAGAGTGAGGTGGTGTCTGGCCAGGAGATTCAGTGAGGTTTCGTCCACCTCTTCCTGGTCCTGAGATCACATCATGCCTGGAAGGACCATCAGAACTTATTGGCCCATCATTGTCTGTACCAGAGTGAACACTGTTAGGACTTTCAAACCTGGGACTGATCTCTCCATCATCAAGCTGATCCAGTTCCATAGGTGATGATGCCCTTTCAAATGGCAGAGCTGGAGACTTTCCAGAGACTATATCACAGTTGACTGGACTTGGAGTATTCCTGAAAGTAGGTCCTGTTCGAGATGGTGGTCTGTCATTTCTTCTAGGATCATCATGCCCCGAGAATGGTTTTAGGGCTTCACTTCCCCTTTTATGTGCATCTGAGGATTCACAGAATAGATCGTTCTCCTCATGTTGTGGCTTATGATGAGTCACATTTTCATTTAGAGGAGAGCTCTGATGAACTGTGTAAAACAAATAAATTAATTACAATGGTAACACATGGAACTATTCACAGGACACAAATAAATTTAAAGTTCATTAAAAAAAACAATTGAGTTTAACCAGAACTTCAAACACAAGCATTACATTTTTAAAAATTTTGCCAGTTACATGGGAGTATTACCTGGACGCTGCAACTGTGTTCTTCTCAGTTTAGATTTATGCTCCAAGTACGAGAGTTCTGCATCAGACATCTGTCCATGAAGTCGTTTCTTTTTAGATGTATATGAACCATCATCACTTGATCCCTCCCATGAATCAGATCTCTGTCTTTCTTCTTGATACTGAAATAGCTGTTTGATTTGATGGGCCACATTGAGGAAATCTTCCTGGGACAACTCTCCATCAGCCATTCTTTGGCTAGCCTACAAGACAATGTGCAGTTGAAGGTAAGGAATATTTACCACAAAGTGTGTAGTGCACCAATTACAAGCGATACCATTCTCTTGATCCATGGTTGTTTGTATATGAGCCCACGCACGCACACATGTATTTATGCACATACATTTTTTATTTCATGTAGCAATTGTATTAAAGATGTACTGGTACTAAAATTGCTATGTAGTAGTCATGGTTTACAGAAAAACAAGAAAAGAGGATGTTTTTAGGACAGGTATGAATACTACCCCTATGAGGATAAAAATTATAAATGAATATTCCTGAATAAACTTTTACTTAAAACGTTTCATAAATGACGATGCCTTTCTTAATGTGAAGCATACCAGCACCATTAAAACAAAAAGTTGTATGTGCCCTTAAGAAACGGTGTGTGTTAAGGACAAGATCAGATTGCAAAGAAAACCACAGACCCCACACATTTCTCCGATATACCTTTCGTAAAAGATCTCTTTTGCTGGCAGAATTTAGCACTTCTGGTATTTGCAAGTTGGCATCAACACTCAGACGGTGCTGTTTCAGTGTTCGTGGTGTTGTAGGTCTTTGAGTGTTGCCCCATGTTTTGTGCCTTTGAGGGCCTGGTTTGCCATGTGAGACATCTGGCTCAGGTTGTTTGACACTGAATAAAAGATTCAAACACCAAATTCACATATAAATATTTTACAACTATACAGCAAAACTATATAAAAATTGAACGATAAAGCCTAGATGGTATGAAACTACTTACGGTTTATTTTCATCCCACCCACTTTTCCACTTCTTGACATCTTTCATGTTTTTACGTTCTGCTGGCGAAATCCTCTGTGGCTGTATATCTCCATGTTCAGGAGGCCGGTCTTCTAGGGGTCTTTTTAACCGCCTTTGTTCAGAAATGCTCTTCTTAGGTGTACTTCGTTCCTCTCTGGCATTCGATTGTTGGACAGAATCCTCGTTGTGTGGGTGTTTGCTCATTTGCCTACTCTTTCCTGATTTGGGGGGTGGAGTGATGCTCCTTGTTCTTCGCTTCGGGGACCGCCTTTCTTTTCTTTTGGGAGAATGTGCAGGTGGTGAACGGGATCTTGAGCGAGACCTCTTCCTGATATTAGCTTTATTGACTTTAATCTCTAGTTTCTGAAAGGTCTCAAGTCGTTCATGCTTATTCAAAGAGCCATTCACAAGCTTAGCCCTAGCTGTGGTGGACCGCTGTTGCTCATTGCCCTTGACAGCATCATCCCTTTCTTTTTTCTCAGAAATCCTTTTCTTCTCTCTAACATCTTCCTCTTTTGGGTCTGTCTTTTCATTCACCTGCTTCCTCAACCTTGGATCTTTTTTATTAATATCTGACGCTTTTGTATGTTCAGCTTCAATGTCTCTGCTTTTATTAAAGACACCCTTGCCTGATGGTGACAAAGATTTGGATTTTGCTTTGTCCTCAGTTGCAGAGGTATCCTTTTTAGGGATCCTCATTAGCTTACTTGTGGGTGCAAGCCCTTTCTTTTCTGGTGGACTCATTATAGCTGGTGTGATTGGATTCTCCTTCTTGTACGTCCCCTGTTCCTTTATGTTAATCGATATGCCAGGACCTCTGTTTAACCTAGGATCTCTAGTTGACACCTTTTCTGCCTGTGCAGGAGGCCATGGTTTGGTGTGTGGTGTAGGAGCTGACTGGCTAACAACCGGTACTGGATCAAATGGGGCTTGAACGCCAGCAGGTGGGTGGTTTGAACTGGCAGCCTTAAGGAAAGAAACAAGTACCTAAATATAACTTAACTGTTTAAACAAGTAGGCATTTATTGTGAGAGAAGACTAAAAAAAGAGACTGCAGAATACCTGTGACCCAACTATTTTTAAAATCACCTTCCTAAATCACCTATTTAAGTTTCCACAACAACCAGATGTGTAAATAGTGATGTAAAGACCTTTAATCCTTCCATGCATAAATACCCTTAAAATACTGTAACCAATATCTATATGCAGAAATTCTAAGATTCATCATGGGCTTGTCAAGTCTCAAGACAACCGCCCAAAACCAATCCTGATTAAGTGTGATTAAACCTTATAGAAAACAAACACCCACTAACGGAGCACTCATAGAACTTACCAGCTGGGCCTTTGTCTGTTCAAGTTCAAGTTCTATCTTCTTCTGCTGAAGTTCTAGCAACTGCTTTTGCTTAGCAAGCAACTGTTGCCTTATTATTTGCTCCTGTGTCAAGTTCTTCTCACTGACTGTGGAGTGAACCTGTGGTTGTGGTGTCATGGCCCTCGGAGATGCTAGTTCTTCAGTCTACGCAAAAACAAATATATTACAAAATAGGATGATTAACCGTTCTGCTTTCCATATAGTATGATTAAGAACCGCCATTCCTTAACCCATATGCTTACCGGCTTTAAAAATTTGGGGTTGACATGGATGCTTGCATTCACGTTTGGTGGAAGTGGCTTAATCGGCCAAGCAGGATCAACAGAATTCACACGAACATCTAATGCATACAGTTTCTTCAAAGGGAAAATGTCATCCCAAGTGGAGCGCAATTTGAAGAGACTTTTTCTAGTGTTCTCATCCACCTAAATCAAGGTAGAAAAAAAAAAAAATTCACTTCATCTTTCAAAAGAGTGCAAACACAAGCATGCTTTACCATAAAAGGTTTTACTCTAAAAGTAACTGCTAACCTGTGATAATGTCTGTACTGTTACTAAATATCAAACATCATTTGCATATCTACACATGTAACCCCACCCCAAAAAAGGTAAATACAAGAAATGTAATGGTTAACAAGACCACAGGCAGAAATAAGGAATTAAGTACCTTCTCAAAAACACATATAAAGGAAGTGATTAGGTTTTTAGCAAACACTTCAAGGTACTCTCCTCCAACATTCTTCACTATGGAATCCACTAAGTACAAAACAGGGAGCTTCTCAGCAGGAGGCGCCTATAGTGATAGAAAACTGACAAGTTTAGTATACAACATGAGAAAAATATACAGATACAATGTGATATTCCATTTTAATTTGTATCCTTTGGTGTTAAAAAAAAAAAAAAAAGTTGATGAATGAGGGGTGGGGGGAAAAAGTCCCAGAATGTCACAAAAAGGCAGGTTTTCTTAAGGTTAATTCCATTTCCAAGGTTAATTCCATTGTCTTTATTTTGTGAAGGCAAGTAAGATTTTATTTGGGAGGATGCACAAGTGAGGGACAAATCCTGAAGACAGAAAAAAAAGGAAGGAAAAAAAAGGAGGTAGGCATGTCTGTCTGCATGACAACAGGTCCATGATGGTTCCCATAAAAATAAAAATCAAAATGAAAACTGCACTCCAGAGAAAAGAAAGATTATTCCAAGGCTCAGTCTTCTGTGCTGGTATTGCAGGGTAACATTATTTTAAGCATAGGAATCCATATCACTCTTTTATTAGTTAGTCATCGTTTAAAACCCCTTTGAAATGCTCTTTAAATAGACTTTTTTCAGCAAAAAAAGGCTTCTTTTATGTACTTGCAATTGATGTGGTCCAATTAAACATGACATTTACCATATTAGAAAATGCAAGATCAATCTTTAGCTAAAAAAAAGAAAAAAAGTGCACTTTTAATCTAAGGCTGGTGACTGGATTTTGTGCTTTAAACTAGAAATTATGTTGGCGGTTTTCCCCCAGGCAAAATGAAAATGCTCAACAGTGACTATTCATACCTTGATTGTAAGGAGATTTAACTGTTGGTCAAACTCTGAAGTTCTAAACAATGACACTGTACACATCTGAGACAATGTCTGATTTTTAAAGTCATAGCACCTTTTATCAGAAACTCAAAATTAAACATGTTTCCACAAACAAATTACACTGGTAAAGAAAGACAAAAGCACATTTCATATAGTTTATTGTCATATTTGTGTACCATTTATTAACAATAAAATCAATAGAGGAAATTACTCAGCAATCTAAACACGCCAAAGAAACCCTTTATTAATTACGCTACCAAATACAAAAATAAATGGCGCACACTGCTAGACTGCCTCACTTTCACGTATCACCAAAGTCACGACCTCAAAACTCCGGCATCTCACGGATAATTAGCAAGATGAAGATATTCACCACATTTACATTACATTATCAGCGTTAAAGTATTTAAAATGTATTTCTCGAAACACTTCAGGTCAGTTGAATCAGATATCTCCAACCTAACTGGCCCTACAAATTGTTTGATCACTGCTCACCACTATTCAGTGCAAAGACGAATCCCACCTAATTAAATGGTGTGCTATTAGTTCCTAGCTGTTGCGTTGGGCCACAATGTTGAACCTGTATACAAGGCATTTAATAACCTATATTGACGCTAGATAATTAGCTACCTATGTAAGGGACAACGGCAGGGTATATGATCTAATAACCTACTTTTATAATGCGAGACAGAATAAGATGGTAACTATTTTAAAGAACATAACGCATGTTATGCAATTAACCATTTATATGCAGTTAACTAAAGGCATAACTAATAAAAACCAAGGGATTAGAATAGCATACATTCGACACTAGGCCATTAGCTAGCTAATTAGCTAGCCTGGCTTGCTAGCTACTAAACTATAGTTCGGCTACGCTTTTTCTAAGCTGACACCGTTGATTGTAACTAGCATAGCGGGAGCTAGGTTAGCTAGCTAAGATGATTACAGGTTAACTTGCAACGTGCTAAACTGGCTAGTGCCGATCCGTAGGCTGCGATGATATGATAAAAAAATCAGATTGGCCTACGCTCAGTGGCAAGAGGTTTTGATGCATTTATCGCCAATCGTACAGTTAGCTAACGTTAGCCAATTCATTTAAAAATGAAGGCAACTTAGCTTAGCAAGCGTGCAAAACACTTGTCCGGGAAAAAGAAAAATCAATATTCACGACCAGTAAATTAGACTTCTGCTAACTAATGTAAATCCCAATATTAAGACGGTAAATGTAAAGCTTAACTAATTTAACATGGGTTATCAGTATATATAGAGAGCTAACATTCTAGCCAGTTGTTCCACCCATACTCAAAGGGCCTCATATCGGCTAAGCTGACTGTGCTGACATGCTTTTAAGAGATAGCAAACAGGCCTAACGCAAAAAATGGCCCTACTCTGTGCAACGAGGACAATATGGCCGAAACGAAACAAACAAAAAACTATTTTCATAAAAACCTTGGCAATTTGTGCTTCAATTATTGCGACGATATCCTTGGTGAACTGGATATTCTCCTCAGCTAGGATGGTCAGCATGTTGATGTGCGGTTTGCTGTTGAAAGTCAAATCTTCAAGAGATGACTGATACTCTCGACAGGCATCTTCCCTCGCAGCTTCGTCCGACATCTTTGAGTCGTTTATTCGATGTGGTTTTCACGAAATTTCTAATAATATACAAATACAAACGTAGACACAGTCCATTTAAACATTTATCATTGCTTCTTTTTTTTTCTTTATATGGGTTCTCCCACATCAACACTCGCGTTTTCCTTCTAAATTTTGGTTTCTAATAGGCGTTAGAAAATGTCCGTCCTCCTTCAACAGTTGTATGCGTCATACAAAAAGGTTTATAATAGCGTGTACGTCACTCTTTTGTGATTGGGTACTCGGGTTAGTTTGACACCGCCCTTTTTGGTTGCGTAACTAAATACGAGACGCCATCAGATTAGTCAGTTTGAATCACGTTTTAATAACAAACACGGAAATTATTAGTTTTGGCCACAATACTCAGTTGGATGGATTTTCAAAGGATTGTGAAAATACGTATAAAGTTCACGGCTGTATATCAAGCGCTATCTCAGTTGCTGAATCTTTTGAATAGTCGTATTAGTTGTAAATTTAAAGTCGTTAAGAAGGTGGTGATTTTCTAAAATATTTTGCTTTCTCAGATAAACTGACTTCTCTGTTTTCATTGACCGTTGGTTAGACTGAAACAAGTTACAAGTTTAAACCGATCCACTGAACAATGTCTCGTTGCATTTGTAGGGACTAAAACAAAATACACGGAGGCCTATACTTTTCCTTGTGATGTGTTTCAATCATATATGAAACCGTGGTTTTAAACCCAACTGCTGATCTAAAAATTAGATAGAATTAGAAAAGAATTTGTAATACTGATGAGACCATCCAAGTTACAGTAATTCATATTTGAGAGACTGGCATAAACCTTTGCAAATACAAATGAAGAAACATGCTTTCTGTCTGAAAAATACAAAATGTTTTATTTAATCACATTACTAACAAACATCTGAGATTACAATTAGTAAGATGTACTATTATTTCATTTTTATGCAAAAAGATCTCTAGACCATTCATTAATTTTGAAGTGTACAACAGAGTCTTCAATCTCATGTTCTGTATTCCACTCCACCTCAAAACCACCTGCTAAATTTTCATAATTTTTAAAAGAAAAATCAGAACTCTGGGTTTGACTAAATTCTGATCTTACTGCCTTATGTCCTTGTCTGATATCAGTGTGGTTTCTCATAACTCTGACACTAGGTGTTGTCAGTAGTTTCTTAGAACATTGCAAGTTTGAGCCTTTTTTGCTGCCCTTACAGCTCTTACCAAATGACCGTTGATCAGCTCTTGGGGTTGACTGGAGAGAAGGCTCAAAATGGAAGGTCAAAACCTCTGGTCCAACAATACTGATATCCATGAAACAGTCTTTCTTTATTTCTGGGTCAGACACAGCCTTCTCAGTCATGTCTGAAACATTTGTGTCTATGCTGTTTTGGTAAAATAGGTCTGCTGAGCAATTGTATTCATCTCTATATCCACTAAAAGTGCTTTCTTGTTCTTTGAGACTTTGGCTTTGCATTTCATGGCACACTGTATGACCTACTTGTACGATATCCTCAAAACAGTTACCACTTCGGTCATTTGCTAACCAACAAGTTGTACTGACTGGGTCCTTTGTTAACTTATTTAGTTTTGAGCTTGCTTCTTTGATGTCACATGAGAGCACGCTATAGTTCTCACAGACCTGCTGTACATTTAGTGTATTAGAGAGATGGTGTTTAGAAACAGTGAGTACTTTTGTGCGCTTTCTTTTTAGTGGCTTTTTAGTGCTTTTTTCTCTTATTATGTTGGTGATATTATGCAATGGTGTGGGAACTGACTGATAAGAGCATAATGCCTGAATGTCAGATGAACAACCTGAAACCATGTGATTTTCAAGCAAAACACATTTTGTTTCTTTGGGTGTAATCTGAAATCTTTCAAGCGTACTACAATTGCTTACAGAACTAATTACGTTTGTGTTGAATTCCTTTGGAATTTGTGGCTCTGTACTGATAAATCCATTCAATGTTTCTGACAAAGGAGCATCAAAACCGAAATCAATACTTCCATTTTGAACTGAAGAACTAAAAAGTGGCTTTTCTAGAAAAGAAGCATTGCAATCTCTACCAGATAACTTTTCTGAGGTCCAGTGAACACAAGAAGGGCTTTCAGACTCAAGACTCAGGGTCATGGTGGTTGTGGGCTTTATGGTGTCACAGACAGCTGAACTAGTGAGGGTTCTATGTGAATCAGATTTATCAGCCATTGAAGACACAAAAGGTAAAGAATCATTGGAGGTAGAATGGCTTTTGTGTGACAGTCTTCTTGATTCATATTGTTTGAATGGGCAAAGATCCGCATACCACACACCATCACTTTTCTCCTGCTCTACAAGGCTGGGAGAAAGGCAAGACTGTTCATTATGCACTTCACCCAATGTGAACTGTTGCAAAGAATGCCCACTTGTTTCCTCTGAAGAGAAGCATAAAACCAAATCTGACACTGGATGCCACAGACATGAATGTGCTAGACTTAAACTGCTTGCTTCTGAACATAATGGAAGAGTGCCCTCAAAACTGTTCACCGGTGCATCTTCCTTCTGCAACTGATAAACAGTTTTGTTGGATACAGAAGGATGTGGTAGACAACTTGCCTGTAAGAGTCTTTGCATGTAAGCAAATACAGTGATGCCCAGAAAAGCTCCATTTGGCGAAATTATTTGACAAGCCACAAACTGGGCAGATTCAGCATTGAAACCAGGTGAAGAAATATGTTCATGAAATAAGAAGCAATCCTGACCAGAAACCTGTAAAACAGCAATACAAGAAAGTGAGCAAAAAAGCCATCGCATGCAACATTTAGCATATAAACTTCATAAAAAGATTAAAGGTTTACCTTAAATCCAAAAATAAAAGATCTTCCTATAAAGCAATCTTCCACTGCTTTGATTAACAGATGTTGTAAACTTTGTAGGCCTTCTTGTCTTGCTGAATAAACAAATCTAAAAACCCATTTAAAACCATTTAAAAAGTAAAGTAAAGTATTATAGAAGTATATCCATCCTTTTATTTTTAATGACAGAAAGCATACCTCTGTAAATCACCAGCAGTAATACCAAAAAAGGAATTCAGACAACCTCCAAAAATGGTCACACCAAATGTATTTTTGTCTCGAGACACCTTAAGTGACAGCCTGTATCTGTAGTCCACATACTGTGCATCATACTTGGAGCCACACTTTGGGCATCTGCTTCTGAAAGAGAACATATAAGTGATGCACCTCCTTATAAATTTTTAAATGTTTGTTGTCAGTATAAGAGAGCAAAGAACTCTGTTTTTTAATGCTGAAGGTTAATTCACAAACAACAATGATAAACCACAGTGGTGTTCAAACTGCTCTGGCTGGAGGACAAGATGAGAAATAATAGTGGGTGTGCCGAGGTTGCTAAACTGGTTTTCTTGAACAAAACAATTAAGTTGAAAATTTATTCCTTAAGAAGGCTGCACATAAAACTAAAAATGGGCTGTCACTGAATGTACATACACTATATGGCATAGTATTACTGAGATCTTTTTTGCCCATTATTTCCATTTTAATTTGGACATGCATTATTGCATCAGGACATGCACTAATTGTAAATAACATTGCTATATGTATTTATGCAATTATATCTGTATTTCTAAACATTTTTTTGAAAACCAACAAATATGTATAGAGTTAAATTTGATAAACATGACTCTACAGACATGATGTATAAAAAGATCAGAAGAAGTAAATTCATATGTACAGCCTTTAAGACTGGAACACTGTAAACGATGTAAATAACACGCCTAAGATTGTATCACAATACTACTACCTACAGTCAGGAGAGGAAGGAATTTCTCCCCTTTTTATTAACTGAATTCTCTGAGAATTATATATCTTACGTTTATGTTCAAAAGCGTTAATTTACGTTAATTGAAAAATAACCACGTACCTTAAGTCACAGTCCTCTATTAATCTGGACAGACAAAATTTGCAACATGGATACAAAAAACGAGTATCCTGGAGAGAGACAACGGTGCAACTAAGGAGGACTCTTTTAGTGTCCATTAATGCTCTGAAAAACTCACATTAATAGATAAACATCTCGATATCAAGCTAACTAGCTAGGTAACTATCTTGCATACCTAACCTAGATAAAAACCACAGCGGACTAAGAGGTCATTTGTGTTTAACACGGATTTAACATAATTTATACTCGTCTTACGTACCATCAAAACATAGCGACTAATGAAATCTAAACGTCAAGTAAATTACTTAGAATATAACTTGTGAAAAAAAGTGTGCAAAAATAAAACAACTAAAAGAAAACATTTAAATGACGCTTCTTTCCCCGCGCCTCATTATGGCGTTTTCTTCATATACCTTGTGGGGATTATAGCCGCACAAGACTGTATCGCCATCTGTCGAACAAAAAGGTAAAGGGACAAAAAAAGAATCTACCAAATGTTTTAAGTAGTACAGAACACATAGCTAGATAGTAATATTGTAGATCAGGTTATGACTTTTATGGGGTTCGTGGTGATTTGTTACAATGATCAGAAAAAGTAGGTAAATACAGAAGCGCGTAATTCATTAGTTTCTGCTTAGTTCAAGTTGACAATGCACAGAGAGCAAAGAGTACATATAAAACACTTCACCTGTCACCAGCACAGAGTGCAATGTTAATTAAAATGTTCCTATACAGAAATGTCATTCCGGCTGATTGGTTGATTGTCAGCATTTTGGCTGACAGCGTGGACCTGGGGAAAGTGAGCCGGACTCAATTGGAACCTTTCAAGCAGGGCGCATGGTATCGACCGGGACAAATACGAAGAAACACCGCGGGCTTTTTAAGATTTGTGTTTGTTTTGTTTTATGTGCTGGTAGTGTTTAAAAATTGCTTTTAGTTTTACACAACTATGGTTTGGATTTGGGTACAACCGGATGTTTAGTTTGATACGTATGCTTACATTTTTAAACTTTGTTAATAGGCATCTTAGTCAGACAAAGAAATATCGTAACTATTCAGTTGCTTAATTGCCTTAGCTAGCTCGCTAGTTTACTTAACTAGCTAGCTACATAAGGAGGAGAAGGCTAACAGCTTTGAATTGCAGGATTGTCCTATATTTATTTTGACCTTTGATCTCTTGCAAAGATCATTCACTCATAAAATGTGTGCAGACTAACAAGGTGAAGATCTAAAGAAATTCCTTTCTTTGAACACAATTGGCTATTTCAGCCACTGAAAAAAAAAAACAGTTGCAAAGGTGTAATGAATTGTACAGCACCAAAGAAGCTTTGTTGGGGACGACTTCCTGTAACTGAGAAAAATTGGTAAGAGATGTAGAATAATCTCACTTGGGTCTAATTATGGTTGTTATTAAATGACAGAGACCTGCAGTGCTCAAAACGCTGGAAAAGAGTAGCATGTAATGTGATGACAATGAGAATCATTAAACATTACCTTTTCTATTTTGTTTTAACTCTGGTTTAGTTCTGCTGTATTGTCTAAGGATGAGAAACCTACCCCAAGATGGCCAAACTGCCTTCATCAGGAACAGCCTTCCGAAGTACAAAAGAAGGAAATATGTGACAAAGTTTCTAGCATGGTAAAGTATAAATGTTTAATAAGCACATCTACTGAGGTTAAATTTTTACTGTCCTAAAATAACCATTTGTGTTTTTAGCAAAGAAAGAAGAAGAAGTTGTTGCCTGTGGCTTCAAGCTCTACAAAGGAAGAAGAGAAATTGCCAACCATTGGTCGTTGTGAACCACAAGTGCAAAGTGTAACAGACGTCAGGAAATCAAATGCACAGCCAGCATCACCATTACTGGAATGTGAAGGAACCGAAATGCATGGAAAAACAGCAAAAGACTGGAAGGACCTGGCACAGAGGTTGCTGTTCAGTGAAACGAAAAGCAATGGTACAAGACAGCAGGCACGTGTGTACGAGTCAAAACCTGAGAAGAGGGTGGGAAACTGTTCATCTCAACGGGCAAGCACTTTGATAAGAAAAACATCAGTCTCAAATGAGGGGCTGAAGCTTAAATCCAGAGGAGTTTGGTCAGAAAATTGCCCCAGTGGTTCTATGAATATCACAAAGGATTACATTCTCTTTAGTCCAACACGCATGGCTGCTGCCAAAAAGAGATGTAGTGTTCAGCAGCAGAAACGATCATCTGCAAATATGTCTACCTCTGTGCTCACTCCTCCACCTGGGCTGGACCTGAGCTCATTGGGTGGCTCACAGGTGGATACAGGTGGGGTTCTAGAATTCGTAGAATATTCTAATAAGTGTATATCTACAGTACACAGTGGAAGGTAACAGTAGCTGGTCATTTTTCTTGGTGAAAAATGCTTTGAAATTAGATCATGTGAGTATTGTTTTATTAATCTTGGCCTGGTTCTCTCATAGTGATTGATCAAGGATTATATAAGACGTTACGTAATGTGTTGGAGTGAGTTTTATTTTATGCACTTTCTGATGGTTACAATGGAGCGGTCACCTGGCCCCACAGAGTGAAAAACCAGGCCCTGATTAGTAGAAAGTCAAAATACAATGCTAAATAATTCGGTGTCAGCAGTTCATATTCTCTGTTTCCATAAACAGCACAAAATGTCCACATGGTTGTTCCTGATGATCAGAGAGACAAGCTGTTGCTTTCTAGCTGGAGTCTTCCAAAGCCTGTGCAAGAGAAGTACCAGAGTCTGGGCGTTAAGCAGATGTTTGAGTGGCAGGCAGAATGCCTCACCTTGGGTAAAGTGCTGGAGGGCAAGAATCTGGTGTATTCAGGTAACTAAACCTGTTCTTTATATAGCAGTGACTTATTTATTTGTTTATTTTTTTGGATAAAGAATGAAACATCTATGACATCAAAATGCATAAAATGGGGGAAAAACGGGTTTATATACAGGTTTTTCATAATATATTAAAATAACACATTTATGCCTGTACATTTCTATGATTAGAGCTTAAATAACATTTTATTTATTTATTTTTAGCTCCAACCAGTGCTGGGAAAACATTGGTTTCAGAGTTATTAATCTTAAAAAGGGTCTTGGAGACTAGACGTAAGGCCATATTCATTCTTCCTTTTGTTTCTGTGGCAAGGGAGAAAATGTTTTATCTACAGGTTGGTTTACATTTTTAATTTTACGTAACTGCCATCACACTTGTGCTTTGAGAATACCTTGGTGTGGCTTTGTTCTTAATCATGTTTATTATAATACTACCCACCATCTAACCAAATGTAATATGCATGTTATATAAATAGAAATTTAACAGAAACCATTACCAGACCTTCCCTAGAGATTTTGCAATCATAGAAGATTTATAAAGGGATTATTCTAGTATGGAGATGTTTGTTTCCAGAATGTGTTTCAGGAGGCAGGGGTCCGGGTTGAAGGGTACATGGGGAGCACCTCAGCGGCCGGTGGCTTCTCTGCCCTGGATGTGGCTGTATGCACAATAGAAAAAGCCAATGGGCTTATTAACAGGCTTATTGAAGAGGACAAGATGAATTTGCTAGGTACATTGTGTTGTAAATATACATAGTAAGTTGCTTCCCTGTCTAACCGAGGCTGCCTGTTGCACATGCTTCATGGAAATTTGTTGATTCTTTGCATGTTTCTCTCCCCTCCCCCCACCTCCCACTAGGGATTGTTGTTGTAGATGAGCTACACATGCTGGGGGACTCTGGTCGTGGATACTTGTTGGAGCTCTTGCTAACCAAGATCCAATACATTGCCAGAAAAACAGCAGAGAAGTATGTAAAAATTAATATGATCTGTGGCAGTTATCTTTCTTTTTTAAGAAAGAAAAGTCTTTTCTTACAAGACCTGTTATCTCAAATACTTGATTCAGTTATTTAAGGTCTTTAGCATTTTGTGTTTAGTGTTAAATTTAGAATAGGATTAAATTTGAAATTTGGGGTTAAATTCACAGGTCGTTGGTTCTCCAGGACCAGTGTTTGAGATATCTTCCCTAAGGTTATAGCAATGTAAACAGTATTGCTTTTGCCAATACCTAATCCTCTTCTCCTCTCTAGGTGCACTGATAAGAGTTCAGTTGAAGTTGTACAGATTGTTGGAATGAGTGCCACGTTGCCAAACCTGGACCTCCTTGCCCGCTGGCTGAGTGCTGAGCTCTACCATACTGACTACCGTCCAGTGCCACTGATGGAGTGGGTCAAGATTGGCCCTAAAATATATGACGGTTCCATGAATCTTGTCAGACCATTCACACCCACTCTCCCTGTTAAGGTCAGAATTCAGCACAGCACTGGAACTATGCATATTGATGGATTGCAGCATAACTACACATCTCTAGAAGACAGCAAATGAAAATGTGTTCTTCTGTCTTTAGGGTGACGATGATCATATAGTGAGTCTCTGCTTTGAGACCATGCAGGCTGGTCACTCTGTTCTGCTCTTCTGCCCCTCTAAGAACTGGTGTGAAAAGCTGGCCGATAGTATTGCCAGGGAGTTTTATAACCTTCATCACCAAGGTTTCTTCAAGTGATACGTTTATCACTAATTAAACTGCATATTTTAAGTTTAGATGTACAGAGTTGTTGGTAGCAGCCAAATAACTATTTAGATGTTGAGTGCTGAAAATATTTGTCCTTTTGCAGTGAAACAGTCAGACTGTGGAGTCCAGCCTGTTTCCCTGGATCAAGAAAGTCTCCAAGATGTGGTGGCTCAACTTAAACGTAGTCCTGCCGGCCTTGACCAGGTCCTCCACCGTACTGTCCTCTGGGGAGTGGCATTCCATCATGCAGGTATGTGGTGTTTAAATGTACAGTTTTATTGCATGATTGTTATTATTACTATTACACAGTTTACAGGTACTCTTTAAACCACTCACTGTGATTTTACAATTTTAATATATTTGTCCTCTTAGTTGCTTCTTTAGAGAGATTCTTAGAAATTCCTTATGAGCTCTCATGATACCAGAGATTATGTGTAGAGAATATGTAAATAAATAACACTTCATCACATTAATTATTCTTGGTTCCTGCCTTAAGAACCATGTCTATATGTGAGATTATTTGGCACGGTCATCAAAGAGTGGACCTCTTTGATTAAGGTTTGACATTTGATGAGCGGGATATCCTGGAAGGTGCTTTTCGTCATGGTTACATCAGGGTCCTAGTTGCCACCTCCACTTTGTCCTCTGGTGTAAACCTACCTGCCCGACGTGTGATTATCAGAACACCAGTATTCAATGGACATCTGCTGGACATATTAACCTACAAACAGATGGTCGGTCGAGCAGGCCGTAAAGGAGTGGACACTGTTGGTATGTTTGCTTTTTCCCCTTAAAAAAAAACCCTTACACCAAATTTAGAAACCTAGAATATAAGGACTCTACCCCTTTGTATATTTTAAACATTTGGCAGTGATCCATGCTTGACATTGATTCCTCTGCATGTCGCCCTAGGTGAGAGTGTGCTTGTCTGTAAGGAGTCTGAGCATATGAAGGGGGTCAGTCTGATCCAGGGCTCCCTAAAGCCAATCAGTAGCTGCCTCATGAGAAAAGAGGGGGAGGGAGTCACTACCAGTATGCTCAGAGCCATCCTGGAGGTGTGTCTCTCACTCACATAATATCCTCAGTATTGAGCACTACATGTGTGAATCACTACATAGTGAATCTTTAAAGTTTATGCAAGCCTCTCTTCTCTTACACTAAAAGATTATAGTTGGTGGAGTTGCAAGCACACCAGAAGAGGTGAGGACCTACGCATCTTGCACATTATTGGCAACCAGTATGGTATCTGAGCAGCATGCTCAAGGTGGTGAATTTCCTGGAACTGTCCCTATTGGTGGGGCCATTGAGGCCTGCATGGATTGGCTGATGGACAATGAGTTCATTCATATACAGAAAGAAGGCAACAGTAAGGAGCCTCATGTTACTGAAATACTCTTTAGTTGATTGCGTGTGTAATGTGTGCCAGTGTTGAGTGACTGTGCTGATATCTTGCAGTGGAGAAATACTGCCCTACTCATCTGGGCTCAGCCACGCTGTCATCATCCCTGTCCCCCCCAGAGGCCCTTGGGATCTTTGCTGACTTACAACAAGCCATGAAATCGTTTGTCCTGGAAAATGATCTCCATATTCTTTACCAGGTAGATAAATTGGTCATTCCAATCTTAACTATACTTTACTAAATTATATTTCTATAGCTTCACCAGTTAATTTTGTATTTTTTCACTTTCTACCAGATAACCCCAGTTTATGTTGACTGGACAACAATAGATTGGTACCAGTTTTTCTGTCTGTGGGAGCAACTACCTTCTACAATGAAGCGAGTTGCGGAGATGGTGGGCATTCAGGAGGGTTTTCTGGCACGATCTGTCAGTGGTAAATTAATTGCAAAAACAGAAAAGCAGCGCAGACAGATGGCAATTCACAAACGGTAATCTGATGTCGTTTATTTATAAAGAAAAGTCAAGTGCTTGCCTTTATGTAAAGTGGCTAAAATAATTATAGAACACCATTTTCAAGATTTAAAAAAAAATGCTTACCTTCAGGTTCACCTTCAAGGAAGGTAGTAATTGACTCTTCTTATACTGTCTTGTAGTTTTTTCACAACACTTGTGCTTTTTGATCTGGTCTCCGAGGAACCCCTTGGAGTAGTTGCAAAAAAGTATGGTTGCAGCCGTGGACAGCTGCAGTCACTTCAGCAGTCAGCCTCTACCTATGCAGGTTTCTGTGGTTGTTGTTGTTGTTTTTTACTTTAATACTTGTACACTTTATAAACAGTAAAATGACAGAATGGTGATACAGTGGTATGTAGTACAATATGCCTTGTATCTGCTACGCCATGACGCATTGTGTTTTACATTTAACATAATTTTTGAACTGCAGGAATGGTTACAGTCTTCTGTAATCGACTCGGATGGCACAACCTTGAGCTGCTGCTGTCTCAGTTCCAGAGTCGTCTGAGTTTCGGAGTGCAGCGAGAGCTCTGTGACCTGGTGCGACTCTCTCTGCTAAATGCCCAGAGGGCACGTGCACTGTACAGTACAGGGCTCGTCACTGTGGCAGAGGTAGCAAGAGCAAATGTTACTGACGTGGAAAAGGCCCTGAGGAAAGCCATTCCTTTTAAAAGGTGTTCTTTTTCAGTTCCTTTAGTCCTTTAATCTGTAGTTAAAGTATTTCTTTTTTATTTGCAGTCCTTAAAATGTTGCCATATTGTATGAAAGATAAATGATTGCTTGTTTCTTTACTCATATGCTGCACACCTTCCAATGATAGTTCTAGACAGGCTGTGGACGAGAGTGAAGAAGAAGCAGAGGAGCGCAGGAGCATGCGCTGTATCTGGGTCAGTGGGAAGAAGGCTTTGACTGAGAGTGAAGCTGCACAGCAAATCGTGTCGGAAGCCAGATTCCTCCTCCAGCAGGACTTGGCTCTTCTGGGTGTCGAGTGGAACCCAGAGGACAGCAGGAATTCTTCTGTTGAATCATCATATGAAGAGTCAGAAGATTGCTGTGTACAAATTCCAGTGGATCTTCAAACTGAGGGCTTATCTGAGAAGAAAAACCCTATCTTTGATGGAGAACAGAGATCGAGAAAGACTGTAGAAAGTCATCAGATATTTGTAAAGGATCAAAACTCTGTATCTGACTATACGCAATGCCCTACAAAGACAAGGCATTCCCCTGCAAGACTGAAAGACTCTTTAGATGTAGTTATGATCAAAACGATTAAGGAAACTGCTACAAGTCAGGCAGGTATGACATCTATATGCACTGCAAACAATGAACAGTATTCTAGTGCATTACATAAAGTTCTCAAATCTATAAATGCTAAAGATATAGCCTGTCACAATGGCAAAACAACGAGTTATCGGCTGCCATCGGCCTTCCCAGTAAAAACTCCTCAAATGGGCTGCAGAAATGATTCAAATGTACAAACAGTGTCTTCCTTACAAAGTGAATGTAATTCTATAAGTCCACTGTCTAAACGTAGAAGAGTGGATGATGAAATTATTGAAAATATTGGTTCTGTGCGTACAGTCATTGAAATGGAAGAAGCATGTTCTCCAAAAGCTGCAGTGGTTGTCAAAACCGCTTCACCTGCGTTTTGTAGAATTTCACTGAAAAATGATCAGAGTGAACGAAACATAAAAAAAATACCAGAATTGTCTATGGAAAACTCTATGACAACGTCATCATATGTTCATGTTGGGCAATCATCGGCATTACCCAGTCATGGGTGTTTTCTCCCAGGTGACAGGGAAAAGTGCTCTGATTCAAAAAATGTTAATTGTGGTATAGAAGATCTCAACAAGATGATGCTTAAGAAACTGGAAAATGAAAAGGAGAACTACAGAGGCAAGGGCTGTTACAGGATGGTTAACCCTGGAAATGCATCAAAACAAAATTCAAATCAGAATATGACAGTAGGATGTTTGTTGAGCTCAAAAGTAAATTCTGAAGATACAGCTGATATAAAACTGAATCAACAGGAAAACTGTAACTCTCCTGACTTGTACACAAGTGAATTGGAAGAATTCGGAGATAGTTTTCATCTTGATACCCAAACTGAAAGAATGTTGCTGCAAGGAGACAAACTGCCTCATAATGACAATCTAAATGTTATTCAGACAGTTAAGATGACTGACTTTGTTGGCAGAGAAAATCAGATGAACAAGTCCAACCAAAACTCTCTGCCTGAAAATAAAAATCTAATCTCAGAGCAGATACCCCAAGATGAAAATGGTAAGAAAGACTCCAATGAGGCCACAACCCTCTTTTCCGAAAATACAAATGAACAATGCAACAATCTGCCTGTGTTTGAAGCCAAAACTAAGTATAACATTTCACTGACAGATAGCCAAATGGAGAACATTCTTAATTTCACAAATCATGTGCCAGAAAGAGAACCTTGGGAAATTAAATTAAAACTAGATGAACCTGAATCCCAAAAGGACAAATTTACCATTGTGACAAAAGAGGTATGTGAAAATGTGGACAACAGTCCTAATAGGAGCAGCAGTTTTCTTTTTGATGGTCTGTATGACAGCTCAATTTTGGAGGCCATGGAAGAGGAGGCAGAAAGAGCCGAGGAGGTAGAGGGAGAACAAGCTGTGGAAGCTTATAGTACTCAGGTTGTCCTATCCACTAAGAAAATTGGGGAGATAATAAAAGATGAAATTCAGTTGAAGGATCAGGAAGCAGTTCAATGGGGCGAGTCTTCCTTCAACCTGTCAGAATGGGGAGATTCGTTACTCATCGGAGAACACTATCTGGAGAAACTAAGCAGGGGTTTTAAGGCTTGTGGTGTATCTAACGCAAGTAAAGAAAAACCCTCTTACACAGATGACGTTGTGTCTGAGTTACAAGTATCCCAGTGTGATGCACCTCATTTAGAAGCTGCTGATTCTTCATTTAATATCAGTGAAATGCAAGATATTTTTGACAAGTGGACAGATCATTTTTCAACGTTCCATGAGCCTGATGGACAATCGGATGCAAACGCTGCAGATAAGGAGGCGTTTGTTGAAGTGAAACAAGCTAATATGGCAATAACTAACACAAACAGTATGTTGGAGCATGAAAATCAAAGTGGACTGAGACCAGAGAATTTCCATGTCATCAAGCCAAATTCAGTAAGCTGTCACCTTAATCCTCCAACACTTGTATGTGAGCCCGTCACACCCAGAGTGAAAATGTCAACTTCAGACATAAAGACACAACTAAATCAAAGTCGCGGCCTAGAGTGTACAGAAAATTTGCATGTATGTTCTGGTCCAAAGAATAATCAGGATACTTGTTTGGATCTTCTCAAGGCCACATCTCAGTTGGACACACTATGTACTGATGAGGGCTGTTCAGCACAACTCTCTCAGGATATCTCCCCTTCTGGTTCCAATTCTAGCAGTCCGGAGTCCTTCTCTATTATTGATGTAGCAAGTGATAAAAAGCTTTTTGAAACATTTCTAACTGAGTGGAAGACAAAGAAAAGATTTTGTCTTGCTGTTGCTTGTGAGAAGAAAGGTGGAACGGTGCAGCCTGAATCTGCTTTAGGAAGCAAAGTCAAAAAAGGTAAATCTGTGATAAAATTCAAGCTGGTTATGAATATCTAAACCATGGTAGTTCATTTTTGTTTTAAGCTAATGTTTCCTGTTCTGCATTTAAAGCAATTACTCCAAGGAGAAACAAAAGAAAAGATGGGTTAGACATAAAAGGGCCCGGAAATCTGGTCGTAACTGGCATTTCTGTATGCTGGGGAGGAAAAGATTCATATTATGTATCACTACAACAGGAGCTAACAGGCACAGGTAATTAATGTACACTTTCACTTTATGCACAGCTTCTCCAATGTTAACAACCAACTAATAAAGGCGTCTAAAATTGCTTTATAAAACAGCTATAAGTGCAAGCTTGGCACCACCTCCACTTGATGATAATCTGGCAGTGGATGACAGATTGAAGAAAATTCAGGAATGTTTGTCAAGATCATCTTCAGATGCTGATAGAGTGATAGTTGCTTATGACTTTATTCAGCTGTACAAGACTCTACTTTTGGCATGTAACCTCTCGGTAACAGGTTCATTTGAGGATCCTAAGGTGAGCGAATCAACAAATGTAATTCTCTTTATATACCTGTCATGATGGTATCTGACATGAATTTGTACCTCCGCTAAAAACAAAATATGAATTTTAGGTTGCTTGTTGGCTTCTGGATCCTGGTTCCAAGGAGCGCACGCTTCACAACATGGTGACAAACTTTATTCCTCAGGATCTCTTCTTGTTGGATGGGATTAGCTCTGGTCAGGGTGTGAAAAGCCTGGCAATATATGGAGATTCCAGTCAGTCTGGACGCTACAGAGCAGCCATTGAGTCTGTTCTAGTCTTCAGGGTGATGAGACAACTCCGTATTCTCCTGGAACAAGACAGTTTTTTAGGTACTGGGAATTTTGCTTTATCAAAATAAAATTGGTGGTGGTCACTGAAATTTCTCATTGTGTGATGTGGGCTTTGTGGTCTTCTTTTACTCAGATGTATTCCAGAGAGTGGAAATGCCCTGTCAGTACTGCCTAGCTCTGCTGGAGCTCAGTGGTTTTGGGTTTAGTGTTGCTGAATGTGAAGCTCAGAAACATGTGATGCAGGCCAAGCTCAGCGATCTTGAATCCCAGGCCTACAAGTTAGCTGGCCACAGCTTCTCACTAACCAGCTCAGAGGATGTTGCTGAGGTGTGTATCTGTCTAGAAATATCCTAGAAAATGTTTTGAATGACATTTACTTGTTCTATTTCCTCATGATTTTCAGGTACTTTTTCTTGAACTCAAGCTACCTCCCAATGGTGATTTAAATTATCTAAAGAATAAAAAAACTTTGGGCTACACTAGGAGGGCTGGAGCAGGTGCCCGCATGAAACTTTCTAAACAATTTAGCACCACCAAGGTATATTCTGTATTTATTGTGGAGAAAAAATAAGATGAATTTAACTTCAACATATTAAGGCATGATATTTGATTCTAGTAATTTTTAGACATTTACCTGTGACAATTTACCATATCAGTAAACACATTTATGCTCCAAACTTCATTAGGATGTGCTGGAAAAACTCAGACCATTGCATAAGTTGCCAGGAATCATCTTGGAATGGAGGAGGATTACAAATGCTATGACCAAGGTGGTATTTCCTCTGCAAAGAGAGAAGACCTGGCACCCTAAACTAAAGATGGACAGAATACACCCAGTGTCACAATCTCACACAGCTACAGGTGCAGAACCTGAAAGAAAATACTTTATATAGCTTCTCTGAATATAAAACTGTCTTTACATGTCTCTCCCTTTTTATGAATTGGTCTTCTAATATTTTTTCTGTATGCCTTGTTTAGGAAGGGTGAGCTTTATTGAACCCAATATTCAGAATGTACCAAAAGACTTTGAAATAAAAATGCCAACCGTAATTGGAGAAAGCCAACCTTCAGTGAATAACATAGCCAGTGTCTCTAGCAAGATGAGGTAAGGTTCAGTGTTCGTGGCAAAATTTGTGTGCCGTCATCTGTAAAATAGTCATTCGTTTTTCCCCGTTTTTACTTATGTTTTATTTTTTTTAAGGTCCAATATCTACAGGTCACATCAGGTAGCATCACTAGTAAACAACTCGGACAAATCTCCAGAGGAAGGAATGCCTTTTTTTGTCAGCATGAGACATGCTTTTGTTCCTTTCTCAGGTAAGGGATTGTTTCTTGGAGAATTGCAGATAACATGCCAAATTGTACTGATCTAGACAGTACACTTATTTTACTAGGGGGACTAATTCTGGCTGCAGACTACTCCCAGCTTGAGCTCCGTGTCTTGGCTCACATGTCCTGTGATAAACGCCTTCTTCAAGTCCTCAACAGTGGCGAAGATGTTTTCAAAAGCATTGCTGCAGAGTGGAAGATGGTGGACCTTGCCTCAGTAGATGACTGCATGAGACAACAGGCAAAACAGGTAAGATGTAGCTGTACAGTGGTATGATACTTGGATTCATTAGCATCATCAAAATTTGTGGTCTTACTTCTATAGATTTGTTATGGAATAATATATGGCATGGGAGCCAAGTCATTAGGAGAGCAAATGGGTATTGATGAAAATGATGCTGCCTGTTACATCGAAACATTTAAATCCAGATACAAAGGTAAAGTACAGACACTCTCAGACTTCTACAGATATAATTAGGTGTTTCTATTACAAAGTTAGGTTTAACCATTATTTGGTTTTATTCTGACAGGCATACAAGCATTTCTTCAAGAAACAGTAAAGAACTGCAGCAAAAATGGCTTTGTGAAGACATTGCTGGGAAGGAGAAGGTTTCTTCCTGGAATCAAGGACTCAAATATGTACATAAAGTCTCACGTAAGGCTCTTCATTAGTATGCTACAGGATATGTAGAAATGCCAGCTATATTAAATGCCTTTCCTAAGTAGAGCTCTCCACCTCATTTAGGCAGAGCGTCAGGCTGTGAATACAACAGTCCAGGGATCTGCTGCAGACATTGTTAAACTGGCCACTGTTAATATTCAGCGCAGATTGGAGGAAGTTTTTCCAAACGTGCCACTATCGCATCAACACCATCCAAGCAGCAAAGGTAAACCAGCCTCTGTTCTTTAAGACTCTTCTTTTCAGTATGACAGCCAATAGTAATTCTCTGGTTTGTTCACAAAGCAGAAAATGGCCCATATAGGCCTCAGGCCATGCCTTCTCAAGGAGCCTTCTTCATCCTTCAATTACATGATGAACTTATTTATGAGGTTGCAGAGGAGGATGTCATCCAGGTATGTCAGACTTTGATATTACATGTAATACAGAAGAATATTCTGCTGAGTATAACTCTGTTTGACAGGTTGCACAAATTGTGAAGCAGGAAATGGAATCCGTAGTGAAACTGTACGTCAAGCTCAGGGCAAAAGTGCAAGTGGGTCCAAGCTGGGGAAATCTCCAAGACTTCGATATCTAAAAGTATTTCACCAAATAAGTACAGTGTAACATTTGTATATTGATGTACTGCAGTCATGAGTATTAACTGCCTTTTTAATCAGTTTAAATCAATGCACCTATGACGTTTTTACAAAAATTATGAATCATGTGCATGTCTATTGTAAAAATAAATGCTGTATGACGTTACTGAAAACCAGAACAAAATGAAATTTCATCGAATTACTTTAATAACCATTAAAATTGTTACATGTAGGATTTATGGTTTCATTACTTGGAAGTTTATTCCACACCCAATTCAATACGACCCTACAATAAATGTAGACTAGGGTCCTCATCAGATTAACATTTTACACCCTAGTCTACTTTTCTAGTTGGTGAGGAAAAACCTAAATAGGGTAATTAAACATACAGCAAAATACAGTCTATGGTATTTACCATTAAGACAGAAAGGTGCGGACAGTGCCCTTCACTAAGCCTCTACATATGGGACACTTGCGCAGGGAAGGAGCGCATTCTTTGCAAACTACCAAGTGCCCACAGGGAATGAAGACAATGTTGACTTCTTTGTCCATGCACACTTTGCAAGTGCGTTCCTCCTGAAGTCGTCTCAACTGTTCCTCCATGGGCAGGTCTGTAAAATAAGGGGGGAAAAAAAAAATTCTTCAGCCATAACAAAAATTAATGCTCACTCTTTCAGGGCAGGATCTGCAGGATCCGATTCCCTTTGGGTGAAAGCTACAAACTGAAGAAAAACAAAAAACAAAAACGTCACATGTATGAGTATACCTGAAAGATCTTGACTCGGTGATGCAGCTTCATTTGCCTGGGCTGAAATTGCAGTGAAAAGAACATAAATGGATCGTCAGTAATGTAGTGATGTGAGTTTGTTGTGGAGTTCTCCCTGCATACTTTTAAAATGTTTTCCTTGAGCATCACCTTTTTTTTAATATATTTTATATAAAGGGGATTGCATACGTGTTCCTACTTGCTAGCTGAGACACCCATAATAACTAACGGTTTTACATAGATGAGGACAAACATGGAACAGTGGGGTGGGGGATTCACAGACACCACGTTACCACAACTGAAAAGAAGTGAATACCCATTAGTTCTCTTAAGAGGTACACATCATTCTTTTTGATCCAGTTGCGGAAGACCTCTGCTGCTGCATTGCCTTTTGATAAGACCAAATCGATAAGCTGGCCCGTCTGCTGCTTGACTGAAGTGCAGTTGCGTATGGCGTCATACTCTTTCTGTGAAATAACACTCTCTTCTAAGAGATGGTCCATCAGGCTCTGCACACTTTTCAAACGCTGCGTCAGTGCAGTATGATGCTTCTTGAGAAAAGTAAATCCATCTGGAAACAAACGGGGGGGGTTACAATTAGTCATCACCTGGAATGCACAAAAGCTCAAACACTACTCTTCTTTTACAGAGACAAACAAGAAGCTATACAAAAGTATTTGCAAAAGATAACACACAACCTTCATTCAAACATACCTGAAGCCATTTCCTCTGCAAAAAGTTCACGCTCCTCCTCCCTTTTCTCATCCTCTGCACTTAGCAGATCAGACACTAATTCTTGTACCGTCTTGTAGTTTTCTCCACTGGTAAGAATTTTGCTCTGAACAGTCTGCTTAACTAAACTGCGCTCAAAGCCCATTTCTAAGGCTGACTTCACCACAGGCGTGTTCATCATTACAGCATCTTCTGAACGCTCTTCTCCTGGACCCAAATGTACAACTAGAAAAAAAAAAGGGGGGGGGGGGGATAAAAAAAAAATTAGGATATGCAATGCAATTGTTAAACAATTACTGGTACAAATAAAAGTATATGGCAAATGCCACTTCTTGCACCATTTACCCACCAGGCGGATCAACAAATTCTCTTGAGGTGTTATCTCCATTATTCAACAGCTGTGGAAAGACATTAAAAGTTTGACCTCTTGTTCCCAAACAGAAAAGCAAAATAAGACAACCACACACACCCCTCCACACACACCTGTTCAAACAATCTTGGAAATCTTGCTTGAATTTGATGGACAAACTCTTGTCCCTTCTCTTGCAAGAGATACTCACACCTACAGAACATTTACACTATCAAAACATGAGCAGGGGAAAAACAAAACAGAAATAGAAAATGATGTGGGGGGGGGGGGGGGGGGGGGGGGGGGGGGGGGGGGGGGGGGGGGGGGGGCCCCCCCCCCCCCCTTTTTTTTTTTTTTTTTTTTTTTTTTTTTTTTTTTACCTTGGGAACCATTTGGCATGTTCTACCCATGGATCATCACCAGATTCCCAACATCTGAGACCTCCATCACAGCAAAAGCACTTTACATCATCATTACGACCTACAAGTAAAGATACAAGAAAAAAAAAAATTGTTTACAGGGTGTTGTGCTCAAAACACCAGTAAGAATTAGTTTATAGCATAGGCTGTGAACACATTCTCACCAACATAATAAAATCCAGCTTTAGCTAGTTGGTCTGGTCGAACAGGTATCCTTGCAGGCCAGTTGACAAATGTAAGCAGCCTCTCTTCACACTGTTGCATTGCAGGGTTGGACACATTAGCCAGTCCACCACCAGTGACAATAGAAACATTATCTGCTCTGTCACCTCTGACAAAGCGGCAGTTTGGGTAGTGCCTCTGGTGTTCAGATACTGCCCTATCTCCAGGTTCCCAGTTGCTGAGCTGACCTCCACAGCTGAAGCAAGCCACTCTATCCCCCTGGCCAAGATAATAGAAACCAGCCTTTGCAAGCTCAGCAGGAGTGACTGTAGTGAGGGCCCAGTTTTGAAAGGTGTCCAAACGATCCTGCTCCCGACGCATGCTGGGATTGTGGCAGGCAGGAGGTCTCTGATGGGACAGGTCCTCAACCCCGCGAGAGGTGAGGGGGCTGGAGGGAGCAAGGTTGCTGAAGCCCATGTTGAAGTAGCCAACCTGCTCGTCGGTCTGACCCGGAGTTGAAGCAGTGGCAGATCCTGCCACAGCTGAAGCAGGAGCATTTATCTGCAGGACAGCAACATTGCGCAGGGGAGAGAAGGCTGAATGGGAGGATGACAGTAAGTTTGTTGTGGAAGGTAGGCTCTGAATAAAGCTGCAGGTAGGAGACAACTGCTTGTGCCTCTCTGCTGGGCATTCCCCTGACTGCCAGTTTTCAGCAGTTACGTTGCAGCGGAAACACTGAACACGATCACCTATACCAGTGTAATAAAACCCTGCACGTGCAAGACTTCTTTCCGTCACAGCTACGGTGGCGGGGAACTTTGCAAAGGTTGAAATGCGAAAAAGTTCACTTGTGTTATCATACTGTAGGTCTGCTGGGGCACTATTGCGACACAGACCTCTTAAGAACGAACTATTCTGGAGAATTTCCATTGCAAGAAAGAAAAGAGGGATGTCCTTCAGGGAGAAAGGTCTTGGATTAGAAGTGCACATCTGTGGCCTAAAATCTATGCATGTATGCTAAACGGAGGATGATAAAGATGACCGAAGATTACACAACCATGGTCACACGTAACCAATGGTCACACGATCAGTCTATTCACCACATGACGGTCATAAGAGCTGCTTTCTCACCCTCATGCCTGATAAACAACCTATTTGAATCTAAAATGCATAATCTGGTTATTTTAATGATAAATGTTATGCTGCACAAGACATAACCAGGTGAATGTTGTCAGAAAATAATGCAAACATTCAAATGCCATAAGATGATGGAAAATAATCAGAGGCTCATATGCCCTCTAAAACAGAACTGATATTCTGACATAAAATGGAATTGTCAGAAAAAAATTAACAGCTCAACCAGAAAGAACGAGAATTAAACAAATGTTGACCCATGACCTCTATATGCATTCATCCTGGATCACTGACAAATATGATAAAACCATACAGGAAAGATCTAATCTTTAAACAAGCCATGACGTGTTCAAGATGATACTTAAGCAAAGATAAACACAATTAACTGGTAACCAACTTCCTAGATGTGCCAAGCCCTTCTCCCTGTTGGACATCCCTCAGGTTGGTGTTTACTATTCCATAACAAAGGATTTGATATTATTATATAAAAAAATGTGTTCTTAAACAGAAAGATGTTTTGCTTGGTATGAAGTATTCCTTTGCTTCAGTGTTGAGACCTGTGGATAATACAAGAAAGGAGAAAAAAAAGTGTCATTTTCAATTCTGAATGACAATTATTATTGACTTGCTACATAGGAAACCTTTCAGACTCCAGGCACATCAGATTTATGAAACAGCTGTCCACACTGGTACATGAACTTATACCTGTCTGGAAGAAGCCAGGACAGTAAAGAGCAAGTTGTAGGGTTGAAGACAGAACTGGTGAACGCTATTAAATGGCACAGAGAAGTCAGCTTTACCAGGCAAATTACATTTGCAGTGCTTCATGTGGCTTGCTGCCTCATATTAGACGTCTACTGATGAACTTTCAGGTGGCAATACTAAAGTAGAGAGTCTGGAGAGGTTACTCATTAAGGCTATAAGGAAGTGTATCATGTTTAAGTAATGGCATAGCAGAGGGTTGCTGGAGCTACCACTGGTGAGTTCAGATAAGAAATTTTAAAGCGGCAAGTTGCAAGATTTTGTTAGTAGGTAAATATAGGAAGATTAAGATTGTGTTTGCTGTTGGTGTAGTGCATAAAGCCCATATTAAACTTCAGCATGCATTAACCATGACACAGTTAGGCTGGGTACAGCCTTAGTTACCAGGGAGATTAGGATGGGCTTATGTTTAAAGCCCATCCTAATGTGTATGTGGCCATTTTAGAAGTGAATGTGGAGGGGGCTGGGGTTAATTTTGGTGCTCTTCAAATCCGAGTTAAGCAGCCAAAGCATCCAGACTCGTAAAAATAAATGAATAAATATTTTTTTGTTACAGCGTATTACCTTGTTTTTTCGGGGAGTGATTCCATGTTTACGTTTAATGTGATTGTTACTTTCTGTTTTGTACATGTTGCTCTTCAATAAAGAATTTATCATTGCGACATTTGGGACAGCTGGACAAATGTCCTCTGCTTCCAATAACACCGACCTAGTACACTAAACGAATGGGTTTGCGTATTCTTTGTTTCAAATAACTAGGGAAACACTACTAGTACGGTGAACAAAAACACATTCTCAGTAAACAGCATCATATGGATCAGAAGGTATATGCTGAACAGCACAGAAAGTGATCGACCATTTTCAATGTCTTGAAAAAGAAGTCACATTTACAAACGTAGTTATTATTAGATATGGCCCGTCTGTGTGTATGTATTAAATCAATACAATAACAGGTGTGAACTACAAAGTATTCTCCCGTCATTATAACACCACATCAGTTTCATAGAACGTAATAGTTTAAATCATTTA
The DNA here is from genome assembly GCA_028565775.1 of Sternarchorhynchus goeldii. Classification (NCBI taxonomy): domain Eukaryota; kingdom Metazoa; phylum Chordata; class Actinopteri; order Gymnotiformes; family Apteronotidae; genus Sternarchorhynchus; species Sternarchorhynchus goeldii. The sequence goes on from JAOXYF010000003.1 coordinate 19,516,526, forward strand.
TGCTTCACATTTTATGAACAGGCATTTAGCAATAGCAACGTGTTTTAGTAAAGGCACAATAAAAGAAAATACGTCCGACTACTTCATTTTTGAAACATGGAATTCCCCGGAAGACCGGCATCTTTTTGAGGAAGCAGTTAGCTAGTTTAGTTAAATGGCAGTTTCACGATTACTAAAAGAACATCTTTTTTGTCACCCTATTTGCTAAAGTAACCCACACTCACTGCTGATTAAATTGCAAATTACAGCTAACGAAGACCGAAAATGGTCATAACTCATTCTCGTACCCGATTAACGAGGCCTCAGTGATTATCAGCATAATCACACTTTTTTGAAGTAATCGTGCTTGTTGAGTCGATTAACTAGCAAACTGGATTCCACTTTTGTTTCGCCATCTTACCACTGCTGAAAACGACGTAAATTGTAATTGGCGGCACCACATCCCATATTTCCACACCCATATTTATCCAAAATATAGCCAACATGAATCTACAGTTCGACTGCTAGCTAAACATGTTCGACCGGTATTTTCTTAACTTTAGAGCAGGTAAAATGAATTAAAAACCAAGCGCGGTTTCTCCATCAAGACATTGTCAACGCTCAGTTTGGTGGCTAACAAGCTAGCGGGCTTAGCTATCGAGTTAGGCCTCGCGTCTCACTACAGCCTCCATTTTAGCACTTTATTTAACCGCCGTATTTAGTTGAAGTTGGGTAACCGTGAAGTCTGTTTCTACAAAGCCAAAGTGCATCGATTGGAAAACGACTTAATTAGCACGACCACCCGACTCACCTCAACATGCTGAAAAACAGCCGTCTTAACTGGGGGGGGGAGAGATGTCTCACATTTGAAATATGGGCACGTATCTGTTTAAAATGGCTCGCAAAAATGTGTCATGGCTGACGTAGGTGTGCTGATAGTGAACCTTGTTGATACAAAATTGAGGAGGAAGTGAAAATAAAAAGAATATACAGTACTCAAAACATGAATCGGTTCCTTTTACATTATAAACGCATCTTTGGTGACCTATGCACCCAACACGTTCGTACTGCAGAAATTTCCGTATGACGTGCCAAAGGTTAAAAGCTTTTGTTAAACATCTTAAATTCACGTTAACACTCACACAGTAGAGGGCGACGCCATCCCTGATGGGAATTGGAAATGGTTCATTTTTAATGAAAATTTAAAAATGAAAATTTTCATTTTTAAAATATGAATAAAAAAACGAATTATTGGTATGCTAAAATTTATAAGAACATAACAGGGTTTTTCGTGCCTCGGCGTCCACTTTTCTATGTTCTCCCCTTTTCTGTGCGCATTTGATTAGTCGCGAACGACCGGCTTATTTTATCCGTACTGTTTTGCGAGCTAATAGTTAACGCGTGACATCGGTATTAAGTAATCAGAAAATATTACAGAAGTAGCCTCTTTGTTAAAATTTTAATTGTAATGACGCTCTGTAGTTAGTTAGCTTCTTAGTTAATCAGCTTATTATCTTGCCCAAGAAGGCTGGACGCTACGTTACTTAACTAGGTTAGTTATATTTACTAGCCTTCAGAATTTGTACGACAGGCCAAACTCTATTATAATGTATCTGACCAAGCTTAAGGTTGTGAATAAGCTAGTAAGATAGCTACCAAAGAGGTTTTTCGTGCCTCGGTGTACAGTTTTATAGTTTCTCATTTTGCATAAGCGCCCTTGAGTAGTTACGAATGATCTCTCCCCCTCCTGCCACGCCCTAGTTCTGATAGCTCAATGAGAGAGGCAGCACGAATGCACAAATGAGTTGTAATAAATGTCTACTATGAGAAGATTCAAAGGCGTACTGTCATGTTCAAGAGGTTGAGAGCTGGAATCACGTTGAAATTGTTAAAAGATTCTTCGTCAAAAATAAAAATCACACAAATTCTGGCTCTGCACAACTGGAATCCTTCACAAAGTCTTCACAGAAAGTAGTTCAGAGTACTGGTATCCTGCAGTTTCCTGTGTCAGATAGTATTGGGACGGTTGCATAATATGGCTCAAACTTGTAATATTTTTTCATCAGCAGCCACTGAATGCATAGACAGCCAAACATTCAAATGTCTGAAATACGCAAGGTTTCCAGAGAAACAGGACGTTTCTAACAGTAGTCTTTCATTAGCAAAGAGTTACACACAGAGTTACAGAGATATATGAATAGCTATGACTTACCTAGCTATAGCAGCCCGGAAGCAAATGTAGATCGTGTAAGATGTTTTATACGATGTACACCCGTGAAAGTTTCAAGTCATTACTATCGTGTACTATGAACTGTGTACTATGAGTAATCACCTAAATTATACAACAGGCTAACTTGTTTAAACTTCCCGAATGGTATCGGAAGTATTAGGTACTTTCCACAGAGGAAACACGTTAGACGGGGAATCACATAAGACAATCACATAGCGTCAACGCCGAAGGACAAGCAATGCTTTTAAGATAACAGCTCTTCTGTTGAAAACGAAATTTTTGTGTACGTACTTACAGATACACCCTCTTTTTCACGTGGGCGTGAAAACTGCCTTCCCGGCATCTTTCAAGTGAAAAAAACAAGAATTTGACTGAGCTCATTGGAAGAAATTATCGCTCACATAATAATAATATTGTTAACTCGACCGGTTTCACTTTTTTGTTGTATGAATCGAAACAGTAAAAGACAAAAATAGTTGAAGGAAACGTAGTTTTCGGTTTGACAAAGCAAGTTACAATAAACTGAGTTAATTACTACGGCAAAATAAGCGAGCTAGGCTTTCTGAAAGAAGCTATTTAAATGTAACATTATTATTATTATTATTATTATTGTTGTTGTTGTTGTTGTTGTTGTTGTATGTGCTAACAACAACCTTGTCTACACTAGCTAAAATTCTAGGTAACTAGGGACATGAAGCTGAATCAGTGTATCATCGCAAGTGTTAATGCAAAATCGTTCAGTGTGCTGCACAACAGGTCTGTATACACTCTCTCCGTGGCTGCGATGACGTTATAACTATGCAGAAGCCTCCCACAGACACTTGGCAGGCTTTTGTGGTAAGCCCGATCTTCTCCAGTTCACACACCACCCCCAGTGTCATGCAAACCTCCACTTTATTTGCCATTGCTACCCTCTTTTTTCCATTTTCTCAGTCATGTGCAACGTCACTGATGGTGCCCACGCCCCTTGAGCATCCATCAACCAGCACTGGTGCTGTGTGTTCAGCTCCTCCAGCACTGGAGGATTCAGCCATGTAAAGCTGTGGTGCCGCCAACCTCACAGCAAGATCCATCAACCAATTCTGATACTATGTGTTCAGCTCCTCCAGAGTTTCCCCATTGAAAACTTAGGCCACAATACCAGGGAGCCTAGACACTGCCTCTGCTCTTTTACTAGCCGCCACAGTCAGTTTCTCGCGTCTCCCCTGCAGGCCAGTGTTTCCTTCTTGAGAACAAGCCTAGCCCTGGCCACTGTGAAAAAAAAATCTAACCTGTGTATGGTTATCTCGCAATTCAGAGTGACATTTAGGAGAGGCAAGTACATGGACAAAACGGATTACATAAAAAAAAACTGATAGGGTCTGCTAGAGATGACTTTGGAAAGCTCATTCATTTTTTCACCTAGAAAAACACTTTACATAAGGAGTTCCTAATGACACCTACCAGATAACCCATGATCCACTGTTCTGTGACTCTGATATTTTTTCATTTGTGAAAAGATGGGGGAAATTATACATTCGTCATGTTGTAAAGGAAGATAAAAAGGTAGTACTAGGTGATTTCCAGAAAGTCAAATAACCCACATCTGTTAATTCAAGAGTTCGCAGAAACCATAGGTGTAATTTACGCAAAGGACATCCCCACAACTTTCTGAAATACATTATTTTGTCCCCACCACGTTTTGAAAGTGTACTATGAAAATATTATACATTATTATACAAAAGTCCCTGAGACCTCGACCGTGTCTCTACTATGACGTGTGACCAGTGGATGTCTTTATGCATTAGCTTCTTTAAAAGAGATCAAAACAGCTGCTGGAAAGTTATGACTTTTTTGTCAAAATAAACATTCACCATCGCATTTCACAGGATCGTGGATAGACTACAGGATCGTGGATTCACGTAAAACCCTGAGCAAAAAAACATAAATTAAGCATGCTTACAATTAATTTAAAGGAAGATTAATATAACACATTTGAACTTTTCTCTTTTTCTCTACATTCAAGGCCTGCATATGTAATATGTTTTTATTTTGCTTCACAGTTGTGGAATTAACACAACAGATTGTGTTTGTTTTTATCCACACAATAACTGCAAACTAAAAGCCAAGAATAGTTTTTCAGTCAGATAATATTTAATCAGCAGGGGTTCTGTTGTCATAAACAGTGATGAAAGGGAAGAATGGGGCTGACAGAATGTACAAGTGGTCGTGGGCCCTAAATTGTACACTTATAAAATGCAGTGATACAATAGGTTATACCCAGTAAAGGGGCCAATGAGACCTTTGTTTGTTTACTATAGCTTCTAAAACCACGTAATCTGCCTAAACCCAGAAAGATTAAGTGCAAATGAATTTTGCACGTCAACTCATGCGAGTGCCATATTTGCAAAAACCTAAATGGTTTGTGATCATGGTGGATCAAAGATTCTATCATGCACTCTGAAACCTAGAGAGAAATGTAACTTTCATAGTCACATTTATAATCACATTCACATTTACTGACATGGTTTAACAACATATCTATGTTTATTTAATACACATTCTCTTTCTTAAGTATTACTTAAGATTATATAGCATTTGGGAAAGACAAGTCTTTCAGCATACAAGTTACCACAACTAAAAAAACAAATATAACAACACTACTGAAGGTGTTTATTATAGACTTTATTTGTCTCAAAATTACATTTATCACATAGAATACTGATAGAATACTTGTGATTTGACACTTGTCCCATAAATGAGAATTAATAGCGTGCAACTTGTCTTTTCAGTATAAGGAGGCCAATGCAATTCTTAATGCAGTGAACTTTTTGCCCAGAAGATGGTGCTATAGTTGATAAGTGTCCATTTCTTTATGTGGGTGTGGGTTAGATGTGGGTGATGACATTTTACGTTCATAAACACTCTTTTCAGGCAGAATTATTTATCTAAGGGACATTTAGGAAGCTTTAATAATAAAATATATTTATAATAATCGGCACAAAGGTCCTTAAACTGCCCAAGAGAACTGTTCATATAGTTCCATTTCAGGCTCAACTATCAATGTTCAACAACAGCATAGAGAATAACAAACCAGAAAAGCTCCTAATCATTTGAAGGAATATCAAGATCATGGCAATCTGTTATCAGAAAACAAGCCAACACCAAAACTGTGGTACAGAACATACACATGCCTTTTGAAAGGATCAATGCACAGATAGGCAAATGTCTGCTCATTGTCTCTCCCAGATGGATAATACATACCATTATCATCCTGGAAAATGTAGGAAAAATGATAGTTAAGACAGCTTTAGCATTTTACTTTTATAAAGCACCAATGTTTATTCACAAGACATTATGACTGAAAGAAATAAGTTGCTGTACTATGGTCAATTTAAGTGAACAAAAAATAAAGTGAAAAACTCTGTAAAGAATAACTGGTCAACTTGAGTGTGACTTGACATCACAGAAATGCAGAATTTTATTTTTTTTTTTTTTGGTGTATGTTTGTGTATATATGTGCATGATAATATATAAAATATATAACAAATAAAATCATGGAAAAATAATTTAAAGGTTAAAGTGCAAAGGTTAACTTACATAAGCAGATACTTTCAAAACTGTTGAGACAACTTTGATCTCTTTGGTTCCAGAATTCTTCTGAACACTGTGGAACACAAAAAATGTTTCCAACATTGAACCAAAAATATCCTAATTTCTCTATTTTTTTATATACATTATAGTTATTATTTCATTTTACATGTTGTACAAAGAAAGGGACAAATGACTGGGACAAATAAAGTCAAGTTTAAATGCACCACTATCTTTATAACATTTCCAACTTAAGGTGCCCACCAGGATGTGCATATCTGTCTTACTGAGTAAATTAAAGAAAATCAATTCTAAGTAAAATGTTGTTTCACATGCTCACCTCACCAAATCTTTGTAAATTAATTTTGCAGTTTCAATGTAAGGACTGATGACGTCTTCATACTGGCAAAGTTCACCACCCAGTACAATATGCTTAAACAGCCTAAACAGAAACTCCTGGCGGTCACATGGACTGAATGCATAATAATGATCAGAGTCCTCTTCAAGCAGCATCTGAACAAAAATAGATAATATTTTTTACTTGAACAGTATTAATCCACACTTAATAAGATCATCTGAAATAATCCAAATAGTGAATGTTTATTACCATTCTCAGCTCATCAAAGTCAGGATGCACTTCATGGTAACATTTTACAACATGGCCAGAAGGACGCACAATACCATTTGAGAAAACTGGATCAAATATGTCCACAGACACTCTAGTGCAAGGAACAACTTCCACATCCACATGTGTAATTGCATTGCCTATTTAAAAGAAAATAAAGGCATGGTGTATGCACATAACAGATTTATACGTTCAGTATAATCACATTCATTTTTTAATTTAAATCTTATTTCACTACTTTCTGGTCTTGGATTCATTTTTTTTTAAGTTTGAATTGTTTTAATTATTTTGAAGGATTTATTATTTCATTAATGTAGGTATTCCATTATTCTACACAAATTTTATCCAAGTTACTTGCTGCCCAGGTACTTGTACTTTATAACTGGCTATACAGTTGTTATATAGAGTCTCTAACTTAGTGTATATCTGGGTTCAAATAAAGGTTGTATTAGGTTTAAAAAAAGAATGAGTCTACATAAATCTAAACCTAATTGTGCATTTGTGATATCAACACTTACCCAGAGGTTTCCATACACCAGAGGTGTCCAGCATCTTTAAGTTGTTTTTCACACAGGGATCCTGAAAGAAATGCTAAACAAAAACATAGATCAAGCACACTTCAGCTAATAATTACATATCCATATTCATGCTTTGTATAAAATCTGAATGCAGAACTCACCAAAGCAAACTCATTCTTCATATAAGCCTGAAATGTCTGGTCAAAGTTAAAGGCTTGAGCTGAAATTCTTCCCAACATGGACCTAATACAATACGCAAAATATAATTTTGACTATTTATACAGCTTTTGCTACAATAGGCTAGTTATTTATAGATGGATTATCACAGTGCACGGAGCACCCTAGCCAGAAGGACATGCCCACACTCTCTCTCACTCTCTCTCTCTCTCTCTCTCTCTGTCACACACACACACACAAAACACACCAGTTCCCCTCCCAATCACCTGAGTACTAATAACCAGCACCTGTCTTATTTCTCAGTTTCTCCTATTTAAGCCCACGGGTGCAGAGATGCACCTTATTTTGCATGTGCTTATGTGTATAAGCTTGTGTGTATAAATAAAGTGCTTCTGAAGCTAGAAATAGATGTTGGAATTATAACATTCCTCCCATAGGCATCAGAGAGTGTAGATCAGTTTCTTTGTTTCCTAACTTAATTCCTGTTATATTAGCAACTGGCAAAGCAAACATATATCATGAATGCAATGTTCATATATCCATTAGAAGTAAAAAGCCTTGCCACAGTCAATAAACCTTCTCTTAGTTTCTCCAATGTAAACAAATATAACTGACAGGAATATACAGCAGGAATGCACAAGTAGAAATGGGTGATAATTAATAATTTAGTGCTAGCTGTTTTATTGGCTGTGCTAATAAAAATATAGCTGTTTCAGACTACAGAACCACAGTTATTATTCGACGAGAGTAACTACCTCTAGGGAAGTCACAGATTGCTCGGCTCAAACACACCTACGAAACCCGATAATTGATTACTGAGTTAAATGATGTGAGCGGGTCAATCACCCAGCCGCACTGGATTCTAGACCAGGGTTTTACAACACAGCGCTACATTAACTAATATTAAACATGACAGATTTAATTAATCAATCAATCACCAGGTTTAGTAGGTGTGTCTGAGCAGAACAATCACTAGACTGCTGGACTCCGACCCTCAGGAATTGTACTCTATGCTCTACATCTGCTCTACAGAGAGAATTATTATAATAATATAATAATACAAAGTTATATATAAAACAACTATGTACAAACACACGAGCTAAACTCAAACATCTAGCTAACAACTAAACTCAAAAATAAAAATTAGGGATGTTATTAGCTAGGTTGTTGATTCTGTCTAGAGTAAGAGTTGGGAAGCAACTAGCTAGCTAGCTAGCTTGAAGTAATATCTCCACAAATTTACGTTTAATAAATTAGACTGATATACACACCATTTCATCAAAAGTTCCGTTGCATGAGAATCTTGGAGAAACGTAAAGTGTTTGTTGGAAAGCAGATTAAATGTGTAGGTTTTCTCAAAAGCTTGCGTTTCGTCTGTCATATTGGTTGTTTACTAAAAGTTACTATGGAAACGTGAAACCGAGGCCGGATGCCCCAGCCAACCTTTAGCTAACATATCAAGCACGTAGAAAGACGGTAAATTAAACGCTGTTTTACTTTTACTACAAACTGCGGAGACTTTCTTCTTTTTCTTTCATTAAATACAGCGCAGCATCGTTTATTAATAGCTTGTATGCAAATTTCATGTAGCTTGCATAATCTGTTGGCTCTAGGCAGGAGGAAAAAAATATTGTAATATAGGTAATGACCATAATATTTGTAATATAGGTGTTCTCATGTCAAGTTGCTGCATACTTTCACTTATTGTGCCTACCTCAGCACGGCTGCCTAATGCTCAACAGATGTATTCCCAAAACCCACAAAATTTTAAACCTGCTTGACCATAACGAATATCGCTTTCAACACAAGGCAAAGTGAGCTCTACCGGCAGTAAAGGAGACCTACAAAAACAGAATTGGCATTTCGTCATAGTTACTTGTAGGCTTTAAGACCAGTCAAGATCCTGCTGTGTTTGTGGAAGGAATGCGTTTACGTATGCGCCACATTGTGCCCTGCTGCTTTTCACCTCTTACACAGCAGAGAAGTGTCACATTTCTCTCAACCATCTGGTTTTCATAGCTAATACAGGATGTTGTTAATAAAACAACAGTGGTTTACAGTGAATATTGTATAGCCCTGGATAAGCACTCTGTTTTTTGTTGTTATCGTCTATGCACAAGCATCTTATTTTTATTACACTGTAGCCAAGGAGGCAGTCCTAAATCCAAAGACTTCACAATATATTCTTGTCTCACCGAGAGCTTAGTCCTTGTGCTCTCACGGAACTCTCCATAATCTGACATGATTTGGATCACATTTGTTTGGCTTTATATTGTCCCACATCTCAATGCATTACCAAATATAACTGTGGTAAGTATTGTTTTGATTTCCTTCTGTCTTTTGGGGTGTATACTTTAAACTTCACTATTATTTTGTGTTTCTATATGGTCATTGGAATGAATGCTCAGTTCAGCTGTGGCTAGCATTAAGAAGTCATCACAGTTTCAGCTCCACAAGCTTTCACTTTTGTTGAGAAATAACTTTTGTTATTTCTGTTTTTCTTTTTTATGGCTCCATATTAGCAACATTACTTCATGAATAGTTGCCAAATATACAACAAATATTACTGAATAGTGTAGCAAAATGCAATGGTAAGATTATAATCACACGGTATTCTTCTTAAACAGGATATAAACAATATCACACTCAATGAATTTGTGATGTTGTCTGAAACCCTTGAGGATGGTTCTCTCCGGAAACTGGAAGATCACAATGTCAGAGTTACTGGCAAAGAAAAGTGCTTAATGCCATGTGAAATGACAGCAAAACTCATACGGGATGAGAAGCATTCATGGTGCAGTAGGTATTTTAGTATATGCCCATACACACATGATTTTGTGTGTTTGTGTCCAGATGCACTTGGGGCAGGTCTTGTTTACAAGTTTGTTTTGTTTGATATTGTTTATACTTATATATTGTATATAATTGTTATTCAGGTAATCTGCAGCATGCTATGACAACATATGCAAGGGGTACCAGAAAGCTGATTAGAGATCTAATTGATGAACAGCAGAAGACACTGGAATTTCTCTCCAGCCAGGTATAAACTTGTAAGATTCAGCTCCAACTTTCCTCTGCATTCCTGCACAAACATTGGAAAGATATGGCTCTGTTGTATGTGTTTGATGTTTTTTCCCCCCTAAGGTAACAGAACTTATGAACAAAGTTCACTCTCTTAGCTCTGAGGTGCAGAGGAGCAACAGTGACATGTTCTCCTTGAAGCCTTTACAAGCTCATGGTAAACAAATCAATATTTATGTGGCAAATAATTTAACAATTGTAAATTATATTTAAAATCTTGACACATTACTTTGAATCTGTGATATTCATAGGAAGTGATTGTAGTGACATCATGGAAACACTTGGGGCAGTATCTCCCAAAATTCCAAGTGGTATTTATATCATTCAGCCAGAAAATGCAGATTTCTTGTTTGAGGTAAACTCTCCTTCAAGGTTTATTTAATTATGTAATTACATAGTGCTAATATTTATTATTTACATGCATTTTTATTCAAATAATTGCCATTGACGTGACAAGCAGTGTTGTAGATTTCTAAACACAAAACCTCATTGTTTCAAACTGACCACATGATTTAGGTATTTTGTGAGATGGACTACATGGAAGGAGGCTGGACAGTAATACAGAGAAGGACAGATGGCCTGACTGACTTTAAACGTGTGTGGTCAGACTATCTGAACGGATTTGGACCTCTATCAGGTGAGAGGCCATGAAAGCTCTATCAATTTCTGTTTATGCTGTTCAACATTGTTTTATAATACTGTCATAAGGAGAATAATGCTGCTTTGTTTCTATGTGTGTATGTTTGCTTAAGGAGAACACTGGCTAGGTTTAAGGAAGGTGTTCAGTATCGTTAGTCAGCGGAACACACGTTTCCAGCTGCACATATCTCTTACTGCTCAAGATGAATCAACTGCTTATGCCTCCTATGACAGCTTCTGGCTTGAAGATGAATCCAAATTTTTTGCAATACATCTCGGCAGATATGCTGGAAGTGCAGGTGAGACTGTAAATATCTCCTCTCGCAGGCCTATAAAACAATGGGTTAGATATTACAATAGAAATACAGGTGACATTATGACTCAAGAAAAGTGACAGGGCTTTTTTAGGTTTATGCAAATGAGATACATGATTTGTAGGCAAAGCACATTTAAATCTTTTTCTAAAGGGACTTTTCTCTCTTGGCAGGCGATGCCTTTAGGGGATATAATCAAGAAGAGAATCAGGACACGGCTCCCTTTAGCACTTCCGATGTTGATAATGATGGCTGCTTTCCATTTTGCACCTTTGATAACAAAGCTGTGGAGAGCTGCAGTGTGCATCACAACAGCACGGGCTGGTGGTTTAATCAGTGTGGCAAGGCAAACCTCAACAGCTCTCCTCTGGATCATGATCGCTCTGGGCAGCCACGTATTCACTGGGATGCATGGACTAAAAATGGACAACCCGTCAACATTAAATCTGTGACAATGAAGATTAGGAGAGTTGAAGGGTCAAACGTAAAATAGAATTGTTGCAACCATGTAATCTGATAATATTTTTTGATATTGAAATGTTTACTAATAATGTAACAGGATGCACTTTTCCAAAATCATGGTATTTTATGGCAATAAACATACTGGCTCAAAATGCTGACATGTAAAAGGCATTTTTAATAAACATAAACATTGGTGTGTAATTTGTTCTTTTTATGAATCCTGGTTTCTCTAAAATGTTTGACTAAAATGTCAGCATAATCCCACTTTAGATTTTTAATTGTTATGATGGAAGGCTGATCTATTTATGGAAAATAATACTGTTTAGTCTAAAACTAGTACTACAGCTGGATTGGTGGTTGTGTTGTCTTATGGGAAGCAAATGTCAGCACTCCTACATTCCATTTTAATTGCTGCATGTCGAGGGCATAACAATAAGTAGCCTGCTGTGTCTGTAGTCATGAGAAAACCTTTGTATTTCATTTGTGAATTTTTTTTTTTTGGGGGGGGGGGATGAGTCCTCTCAGCATGTTCATATATAGCTAAGAATAAAACCAGAAATAATGAAACAATAACAGCTGAGAGAAGACGTTTAGTCTGGGGTCTGACTTTAAACGCTCACATAAACACCTTGAAGTAAATAAAAAGCCGTACCTTACTTACGTGGGTGGCCCATTGATTGTGTCAACCTATATCTGTTTGCACAACAATCCTTGAAAATGTTTAGCATGTGGGCTTCTATTAGCATCACTGTAAATGGACTAGTTATGTGTATATATTAAACCATCTGTACTGTGTCTATTTAGAGCACAGAGTCCACCGTGTCCTTTCAGAGGCTAAACAAAACGCTTTAGCGAATGATTACTGGCCAGTGCCTGAAACTGTTAAAGGGATTTCAGGGGATCCAGAGATGTCACATGACGTTCAGGACCACCATGCTGAACTGTAAAGTGCTTCGTAGTATGGATGTCAGAGAAGGATGTATCAAAAAAGAAAATTGAAATTTCATTTCAATTTTTATTTCAGAAATAAAGAGAGAATGTTTTATTGATTTTTTTAAGTAGTTAATTTAATACAGTGGCTTTCCTGAAACAGAACAGGTTGGATTGAGTGCATTGCTTTGTCTGAGTAAAATAAGCCAACAAGCTCTTAAAACCTCCTAAGACACCACAGCATAGGCTCTAGTAAGACTTTCAGCCCAGTCTCTGGAAAAGGGGCTTAAAATAGTCTGTGACTGTGGTAGTCATAAGTTTGAGGCACTATCAACATGAGAAAAGAACCAAGACAGTGGCTTCCCATGACCCTCTCTGTGGTTTACCTTTTGACCCCATCAGCTGGGCTCATATATCCTTAAGGATTTTTCTGGACACCACAGCAGCCAGACGTACACGTAGGCATGCAGAGACATGTAGAGATATGTAGAGATGTGGGTATGCTTACACACACATATTAAATGAAGAGGGAGGACTAGGAGAAAGATAAAAGGAAGCACAATAGAGAGAGTGACTGCCTTCTAGGCTGATTATTCGTCAGTGTGGAATTCCATTGAAAGCATTTCCCATACTGACAGGCAACTGGATCGTTACCCTAGCACACAGGAAGCAGAGGTTGTACTGGGAATACAGAAAGTGACTTCTTCAGCTCAATATCCTCAATTCCTGAAAGTGGAAAGCAAAAAAATTTAAGCCTACTAATGAAAACAAGGAATTTACCAGAAGGATTCAAGAATTAATTGTATTTTTTGAAACCAAGGGGAGTTTTTGCAGCACAATGTACTTTATACAGGTGACTTGTTCAATTATCCAGAATGATAACTTCCATTGACTAGTAATGTATTATTTTTTACAGACTGTACTTTACATTTGCTTAATAAATTGTTATAATGTTATAATAATTTTAGTCATCTGCAAAGATAAAATATTTATGTATAAAAAGAACAATTCACAACTTAATGATTATTATAGAAGATAACATGGGCAATAACTTGAATGGGTAAAGATTGTTAGATGGCTCTATAGTAAAAGGATAGGAGGGAACACTGCCAAAATTCCTAGATACTCTGTATTACCTCAAGGCTTAAACAGAAATATAACAAATGCTTGAAGAATGTGTGTTGCTTGAGAATGGTAGACAGGTCATCATTTACAGCTGGATGTTTGGATTACATATATCGGCTTTTGAAGCTTAACGTAGTTTGGGTTTATTGCTTTAGTTAGAAAAATGAATCAAAGGAGACTTGTTTTGGAAGATAATAAATCGAAATTCCATACACCTGACAAGAGAAACAGAAGTAAAGATAATCTTTTGAGGAATGCTGAATTTGATGAGGACGGTTATTGCAATTATGGACATTATTATAGGTGAGTAATGTGATTTATATTTACTATTTACTGGGTTAAGCATTAATCAGTTTAATGTATTGACTACTGAATTTAAAATATTAGACTGTTACACTTTTTTGTATGACTAAATCAGCTATTTTAAATTGGATTAAATATAGTCTACAAAATCAATTTATAAAATTAATTTTAACATATAGCATATGACAAAAAATAAAGATGAACATGATGTACATCTAACTGCCTTTTACACAAAGTTTACATGTATTATTAAGAATGACGAAGTATGAAAATTTGTACTTTAGGAAGTTGTGGGTTTGTTCTTTTTCATTGTTTTCTCATCCAATGAGCATAGCTGAAATATAGACATTCAGCTTGAACACTGGAAAAATGGTCAATTCAACCAGGGTCTTCAGTTTAGCACATTAAAATGTTTCATCATATTAAATTACTTACATATACAACTAATGTAGGTGTCGCCACTGATTAAAACTTTAAGGCTGGTAATTCTAGGAAACATTCTTTGTTTTTAATTTGTCCTGTTTTGTCATATAGTATATATGTTGATACTTTATAAGCAGATATAATACTTTACAATACATTCTTAATTTAATTAATTTGTTTAATTTTAGCATTGTATTTTGCAGCATTATATTTTAATGATACTATGTTTAACACATGCATACACACACACACACACACACACACACAAACACACACACACGCTGTTGGAAACCTTGTGTACTTCACTACATTTTTAAATATCTCCAGTAGCTGCTTGGTTCAGAAATGGTAATACTTATTCCAAAGTTTAGATCTGAACCATTAAGAAATCTCTCATTACAGTTGTTTTTGTTAAGTCATTCATCATTCATAAGCCTAAGTAAACCCTATTTGACTCTTGTCATAGTGACTGTGGACCTCAGACTCGGCAGACTGTGGCCAAGAACAGAAGGCAGGCTGTGCGGGGAGCAGCATATATGTTCAATGCCCATCCCAATAGTCTTACACCAGTGGAAGAGCGTTTTCTTAATGCTGCTGAGTACGGAAACATTCCGGAAGTGCGTAGAATGCTTGAGGAAATCCCTGGGCTGGATGTAAATTGTGTGGACTACATGGGTCAGAATGCTTTGCAGCTGGCAGTGGCAAACGAACATCTTGAGGTCACTGAACTTCTGCTGAAGAAAGACAACCTGTCGCGAATTGGGGACGCACTACTTTTGGCCATAAGTAAAGGCTACATAAGGATTGTGGAGGCCATCCTCAGCCACAAGGCCTTTACTGACTCCAGAAGACTGACTGCCAGCCCGAGACAGGCAGCAATGCATGATGATTTCTTTGCATATGATGAGGATGGGACACGCTTTTCCCATGATGTCACTCCAATCATACTAGCATCTCATTGCCATGAGTATGAAATTGTGCACATCCTCCTGGGAAGAGGCGCTCGCATTGGGCAGCCTCATGACTATTTTTGTACCTGTGACACCTGTAACTACCATCAGAAGTATGATTCCTTTAGTCACTCACGTGCACGAATCAATGCCTACAGGGGGCTGGCCAGCCCCGCCTACCTCTCCCTGTCCAATGAAGACCCTGTGCTGGCTGCCTTAGAGCTCAGCAATGAGCTTGCATGTTTGGCAAACATTGAAAAGGAATTTAAGGTATTTGTCATGTCACAGTAAAACATATTGAGAATAAAAACTAATGGTTAAACATTACTTTGGCAATGCCTCTTTAGTAAATGGGATATCACTGCTTACTTTCCTCAGAATGATTATAAGAAGCTCTCCATACAATGTAAAGACTTTGTAGTTGGACTTCTGGATCTTTGTCGGAACACTGAGGAAGTGGAGGCCATTTTGAATGGTGAAGAGGATGACACCTGTGAAGGACCTCCTCGACCAAGCCTGACCCGGCTAAACCTTGCAATAAAGTATGAACTGAAAAAGGTATTGAAATTCTACCTGGTTGACTAAAGTAATCCTTAAGAAATATATTTCATTTAGGACATAAAGAGCAGTGTCCAAGATGTTGTGAATGCTACCAGTCTCACTGATTGTATTTTTGTACCAGTTTGTCGCACACCCTAATTGTCAGCAGCAGCTCCTCTCAATCTGGTATGAGAATCTGCCTGGACTTAGACAGCAGACCACAGCTGTCAAGTTAATGGTGGTCTTGGGTGTTGCAGTAGGACAACCCTTCTTAGCCATGGCGTACTGGGCAGCACCATGTAGTAAGGTGAGTGTGCCTAGTGTCTGTCTTCTACGGGAGGATGCCTGCATGCTATGGTAGGTTGTGACATAAATAGATTAAATAAAAAACAGTGTTTTAAATTATTTTCCACTTCTTCAGGGCTACATTGTGGACATGTACTTCTTAAACATGTCCTTCTAGAATTACTGTACAATTCCCCTGGGGATTAGTAAGAGCAGTGTTTAGAATATCAGATGGTATCAAGTAAATTACTTTGATGACAAAAAAAATAAAAATACTTTGAAGAAAAACATTCATGCAAATTGTAGAATTCTAATACACCGCCTTTTTTTTCTGTCAAAGTTCTTTCAGTCTTTAAACTTCCATTCATTTTCTGTGGAATCATTTTTGCTCTTCTCTACAGCTAGGGAAGATCATGAGAGGCCCATTTCTGAAGTTTGTGGCTCATGCAGCTTCTTTCACTGTTTTCCTTGGCTTGTTGGTCTTGAATGCAGCTGATCGTTTTAATGGGACCAAACTGTTGCCAAATATGACCATCCAAGACTATCCAACACAGCTGTTCCGTATGAAAACAACACCCTTCACTTGGATGGAAATGCTCATTATCTTCTGGGTCACAGGCCAGTTTCAAACCAAGATTTAATTCATGTGTCAAAGGACCAGTTAGGATCAATATTCAATCTGCTTCCAATTATCCTGGTAAAAGTATCAAAAATAAATGGAAAAATAAATCAAAATAAATGACAGTCAGCCATTAATAGTTAACAAGAATATTCAAAATTCTTTCAATTTTTGATGAATTTTCATGACTACAAATAAAAGCACCTAAAACATTTTTCTTCCATCTTTCAGGTATGATCTGGGCAGAATGTAAGGAGATCTGGTCTCAGGGTCCAAGAGAGTACCTCCTTGAACCCTGGAACATGCTGGATTTTGGAATGTTGGCCATTTTTATAGCTTCCATTGTGACAAGGATAATAGCATTCTGGCATGCATATGTAGCACAAAGTTATGTTGATAAACACTTCACAGACATAACTAACATAACTCTGCCTGCAGAGGTAGAGTACTTCCGACTTGGTGAGTAAAAGCACAGCAGTGAAAAATCTTATTAGTTACTGGTTATACCAATATTTTGGATTTAGTATTTATAATGAGTATTTATTAAAGCATGTAACAATAAAGCAGTGTGTTTACATTAAATGTTTCTTAAATTTAAAAAAATATATATTTCTCAGCTCGTGTCAGCTGGTTGCCGTCCGATCCTCAGCTGGTTTCAGAAGGGCTATATGCCATTGCAGTGGTTTTGAGCTTCTCTCGAATCGCATACATTCTTCCAGCCAACGAGAGCTTTGGGCCACTGCAGATCTCTTTAGGAAGGACTGTAAAAGACATCTTCAAGTTCATGGTGATCTTCATTCTGGTCTTCTTAGCCTTCATGATTGGAATGTTCAACCTGTACTCGTATTACCTAGGTGCCAAACAGAATGACGCGTTTACAACGTAAGTACTTGAGAAAATATATATCTAATGCTAATATCAAATGTTTTATTTTAGAGTTTGTTTTCTGTAGCAAAGATGCATGCAATGTTTTTGTTTCTTTTACTCTCTCTCACAAATCCCACAGCATAGAGGAGAGCTTCAAAACACTTTTTTGGGCAATTTTCGGGCTCTCTGAGGTCAAATCAGTAGTTGTGAACAATGGACACAAGTTTATTGAGAACACTGGCTATGTTCTCTATGGAGTGTACAATGTCACCATGGTTATTGTTTTACTCAACATGCTCATTGCCATGATTAACAGCTCCTTCCAGGAGATTGAGGTATTTCAATGCTTTCTGTAATTTACATCTACAGTATTAAAATTCTGGCTTGCTGACATGATACATTTATTAGCACAACTACAGCAAACACTTAGGCTGTTTAACTGAATTATGCTGACAAAGGTCATCTGTATAAAGGATTTAGCAAACAGAAGACCAGAAGACAATTTTTATCTCTACTGATTTAGATAAGCTTTCAGAATGAGGCCTTCTGGAATCAGTCATTTTAGAAACGTAATCAGCTTATAGTGGTGTCTGTGCTGATCACAGGATGATGCAGATGTGGAATGGAAGTTTGCCCGTGCGAAGCTCTGGTTCTCCTACTTTAAGGAGGGCAGAACGCTCCCTGTGCCCTTCAACCTGGTTCCAAGCCCCAAAACTATGGTATGGCTAATCCTGCATCTGAAGGCTCTACTACTGAAGCTATTCCACAAACGTGGTACCATTCTGAAAGGCGAGGCAGAACTCAGTGAGGTGACACATACACAACCGGTCCTACTATAAATAAGATGACAGACATTTTTTACTTACTATTTCCAGTGCAATAAACTAAGGCAGTTTCAATATTCCCTTTTCCTTGCTTTGTTTTTCTTGGGGGGGGGGGGGGGTGTATCATATTCAGTTAGGAGAGAACAAAGCCCCCAGTGATTCAAGTCGGCGATATCAGGTATGAATGTTACTGCAGTATTTCTTATATCGAGTGCTGCATGGCCACACCATGCATTTACCACTGAACACATTCAGCTCATGATATCCTTGTTAATTAGCAACTGGGTTTTGTCAGATGATCAGAAGTGAACAATTTCTAAACTGTGCAGGTCTATATAATATTGAATGCCTCTAAAATGACTCAGTACACCTATGGCTAAATTTTCTTTTAAATTCTTACTTTCTGCATCAAATTTGTGCAGAAAATTATGAAGCGCCTGATTAAGCGATACATCATCAAAGCTCAAATGGACAAAGAGAGTGATGAAGTCAATGAGGGTAGGTCATTACTTCACAATAATAGCAAAAGCAAGGTTATATTAATAAATGCTGTCTCATATCATTTGGTGGCACTGTGTTCCAGGTGAACTGAAAGAAATCAAGCAGGACATTTCCAGTTTGCGCTATGAGCTGCTGGAGGAAAAGGCTCACAACATGGAAAATGTGGCTGAGCTTGTCTGGAGACTGGAAAAAAATCTGTCTCTTCTAACGGAACATGAATGAAATCTCATTAGCGATAAATTATGATGTTATCTTCTGCAGGAACATTTACTTCATACGGCCCAGCATTTGCACCTTTGTCTGTTTGCCTGTGTATGGGTTAGTGCTTTCGACAGACGGTTCTGTTATTTACCAATCTGAAACATTTAATTGCTAGAAAATGTGTTTATTTAAGTGATGATGACTAATGAAGTGTAATTTAAAACAAATTCATTGGCTTCAAGCTAAACTAATTAAACATATGGCATTTATTAAATCTTATAATCAACTATTACAGCTGAATGAATGCTTTCATGACTCGTATAGGGGGCAACATATATAAAGAGAAACATTATTTTTCTCTTACAAAATTCTCTTTTCTTTCTTACTTCCCACATTCATGAGCATCTTAAATATAAATATAAAACTGAAAGAAAGACACAAAACATTAAACGTTTCCTTTTTCTTTTAAAAGGGTGACTGTTGTACTGGAATACAGGGAAATATAAAATAATAGGTAATACAGCTTTAAATAAAATCATAAAGAAAATAACATGGACACTGTAGAACAGCTTAATCAAGTTGCAGCTGTTCTGGGACGTAAGGAATAGGCAAAAGAACTACTTAAGTTTATGCTTATTATAAACACTATCATTAATGACATTACATGTACACAGGGTTAAACGCCCCCATCCCCCCCCCCGTCAGTTCTCTACCAAACCAATGTTACCACATTTCCTTATTTGGATATCTGAACACTTTTGAACGCTACTATTCTTAGTCATCTAAAAATATTTGTTGATAAGCCCAATTTCATTAGTCTGTGGTAAACTGTGGCAAGAAGTTGTTAATAAAAAGGAAAAATAATCTATTTGCTCCAGGGGCAGAGTTTGTATTCACAGTGTGGGTGAAAGCCTAGATGCAGGCTACAACAACTGCATAAAGCCTACATACACAGAAAATGGGTTTTAAACACAGAAAGAAAAGTCAATACTTTGTTAAAAGAAACAACAATGAGAGTATAGGGACATTATTTTATTTTGTGTTTAAAAATTTGTTTAATATGACAACAAGCAGTTCTACATGTATCAGTTTTTTATGTAGCAGCATTTCTGAGTGACCCTTGAAAACGCACAGAATTTATTGAAAAGGCACAGTTAACCAATGCAGAGCAATGGAATCTTTGGAAGCTGAACATTTTCAGCTGCTTGTAGTTTTCATGAGCAAAAATAGAAATGAAAATGTGCATAACCTATTACATGTAAAATGATAAGTTATGATTTTGCAAATTCTGCTTTCTGGAGGCATCTCCGCATGGTTGGCCACGGTGCCCAGTGCTTATGGTACCCAGAGAAACTGTGCCATAGACCAGTGCAAAAAAAAAAAAAAAACATAAAAAAAGTATATTATATATATATATATATATACTTTTTGCTAAAGTGATGTTTTTGGAAGTAATTGTGTTTAAAGCAAAAATACTCCCAATATGGTTACAATACAAAAATGGCTTTAGGTGGTACCACTCCTAAAATGATTTTACTATTAAAATGATTTTACTACTAAAATCTTAATTTGGGCTATATACACTATATACTGTCTACATACTAAGTATAAAATATCCCCCAAGCCTGGGACTGGGAGGCGTTTTTTTCCCCTTTGTACCGAACATCTTTCATTAGAATACATGGAAATGATAAGCCAGTGTGAGATAAAATACAGTAGAACCAACAGTGGAATAAGTGCCATTTCAGTAAAGCACAGAAGCACAGTTGAGGACACAGACATACATTAGCTGATAACATTCATTTTGCTTTACTTTTTCTATATCGTACCTCATCATTATGTGATCCACTGCATCTTACCTAATATATTTAACAAATGGACATCTTTTACAGGAAAACGATTGGAAAATAAGGTAATCGAAAGAAATTCAAGTAATTAAAAATGGTAGTGACCAAGATTTGAATGAACTTTCGTCTGAATGAACTGTTGTGAAATGCAGGACATTGTGATTTAGGACGCACCCATTATATTATGAAAGTAGTTTGCTGTGAGTGAAGAGATCATCTCTGCAAGGACTAGCCAAAAATCATTAAACAGAGAATCAAATATGACCCAACCAGTAATGGCCAGCATTTATTGTGTGTTTCATCTATTGTGTGTGTTTCACTGTGTGTATATATGAAGAATTGTGAGTGAAATCTGCGCTCACAATGGCACTGTTTTAGTAAAACAATTTCTTGACTGCATAGCTCTCCTCCGCCACCCACAGCAATGAACATACATGGTCAATAAATTCTGTGATGGGAATTAAAAGTTGCAAGGGATTATAATTTTGTAAAACTTAACAAAACTATCAGCATGTTGCACCGACTCACTTCATGAGCATTTATATCGTCCTTCACAACAGTACCACAACAATAATCAAACTGTTAACTGCAGTTTTTTACCACCATCACCGAGACAGAACAATAATTTGAGAAGCACAGACCTTGCACTGCTGTAACATATCTATGCTTATTGGTCCAACATGTCAGAGCCAGTCTGAAGTATTAGCTACCATAAATAAAATATCTTAATAACATAGAGCCAAACACATCAGTCAAAAACATCACAAAATCTTAACATTTGTTTAGAAATGTTCTAATATCTACAACTTGAAGTACTATGGACCATATACTCTGCTGCTGATAATTAGGTTATAAACATTTTTAACTAAGTATTCTAACTATTTACATACTGCATTACAACGGATTTACAACAACTGTCCTTTTCTGGTGAAATAGTTACCATGGATACCATGGAGTGAGTTTGTCTGGCATGGAGACCTTTCTAGAGGAACACCACATAATTTTCTGGAATGAGTCCAGTTTTGCCATTATATGTTGCTTGGAGCCACCCAGGTTCCACTGAGGGGTGCACTTTGAAAACAAAACCATAACAAAACAAGTAAACTGCAAGAGAAGAAATAAACCCTCCAGTAAAGTGCCACACTATAATGGCAGGTAGGAAGCACATATCTACACATTATACATACGATCAACAATGGCAGTCTTGAAATAGATGAATGGAGCATGGAAGGCTGAAGCTTATTATTATTATTATTATTATTTATTTAAATGTGAAGGTGCATTTACCATTGTAGAAAAGCGCCCCCTTGGGAAAGCTGAGTTCATGACTATGTTCTGCCTGGCAGGAATACATGGCCTTGGCTTCCCTGCAAACACACCAGAGGAGGCGAGTTAGATGGTCCACAGCTGGAGTGTACTCGTGCATCTGACTGAAGGCCTCTCGGGAATGACAAAGTGGTAAGGGCGAAAGGTCAGGCTGCGGCTGGAGGGCAAGTGGAGGCTAGGCCGACTGTGAAAGATCTGTTTTGAAGCAAGCAAAAACAGCAGTGCTCCACGCCGTCCCACAGCTTCTCATATATAAAGCAAAGACGAGCAACATGTCACAGAACAAAAACCACAATATGGAACGTTGTGTCGTAGTGGAGCGGAATGTCATAACAGAGCGGCGAGACTAATGGGTCACATGCTGTGGGACATGCCCTGTGGGACATGCCCTGTGGGACATGCCCTGTGGGACATGCTCTGTGGGACATGCTCTGTGCCTGTTAATGTACCTTCCAGCAGGGACTGACTGCGAGACCACCGGGTTCTCAAAGAGAGTCACTCTCGAGACCACCCTAAGACAGTAAATCAAGAGCATGTTAAACACAATATGCAAGCTGCCTTTGGTCATAACGCCCAAGCCTCAGTTCTACTCACAACATTTTGGTTTGGAGTGCTTCAGAGTTACCACTAATTTGGCATGTTGGTTAATTTACTGTTTGTCTGAATAAACTCATCATCTCTGAAACACATCTTGCTTGATTGCAACACAAGCGTCTATGTTAAGATGAAGGAATGAAAGCCTTTTCCCTCTATGAGAACACCCTGGGAGTCAGAGGGAGTTGTACGGCATGCTCTGTAGTAAGAGGTCACCATGCAGAACCAGTTATGCCCAAGTGTCTGATTCTAGGTCACTTCCACTCTAGAGCATGGTGGCACACATGTTCATGTCTGTGAGACTAAGACTCTTTTTTCCCCCATCAATAAAGAGGAAATCTGGACCTGAGAGTAGAATGTATTCCTCTTCAAATTGCATAGGGAAAAATAAAATAAAACTATGTCATACTGTAGGCCCCTATAAGTTTTCAGATAAAATGATAACACTATCAAAAACAAATCACTTTATTTTCAAGTAATTATGACAATATGAGCATAATTGGTGTATATATAGAGAGGAAATAATGGTTGTAAGATAATAAAATGTAATATCTAGATTGATAAAGTGGTTTACATTTCCCTATCTTCTACTATAAGTGGTTTATTTGTCCCAATATGTGCTCACTGCAGTTAAGATTTAACCCAGAGGACTGCAGGGAGTAACAGGTTAACGTGAGCATTGCTTACACAGAGTTGGGCCTTTGGTATCCGTTACTGGCTGACGAGTCCATTCTGTGCCTGGCTGTGTCTTTGGAAGGGACATCTGGTAAGGGCAGTGACTTCAGGCTGTCTCTGTTACTACGGGAAACCAAACTCTGGACTGAGCCATGACAGCTCCTAAAACCTGAGTGAGACAGAAAAACAGTCATTGCCTCAAATCTGAGAAACTCACTGCCACACCCTGCGGCCCCTCAGATGCCGAGTGTGCTCGTGTGCTGACATTGAACATAGTGTGGCAAGCTGCTCACCCTCAGAGATATGAAGGGAGGTGAGGGAGGAGCAGGAAGACATGCTCAGGCGTCCCGCTCCGCGCTCCTCGGGGCTCTGTTCCGGGGCCCCCATAGTCGGCTCCGGAGGCGGGGAACGCTGCTGGGCAGGGAGGATGCTCAGGGCCTCCTCCCACTCGCCGTCCGTCTTGGCCGCATCCTCCTTGGAGCTGGAGTCGGGGCTGGTGGTGCCGGCTGGGCTCTTGGGCCGGTCGGAAGAGGGGGAAGGTGTGGTCCAGCACAGGCTTCCCGAGGCCTTGTGCTTGGAGCGGGAGGGAGAGGCTGCCTTGGAGCAGCTGTTCTGCTCGGACGAGTGCGAGGACAGGGACTCCAGGCTGCCCATGGGGGTGCTGCAGGGACTGCTACTGAATGTGTCACCTGAGAGAGGAGGACAGGAAAAGGGAAGGTTGTGGAGATGTGAAACTCACTTTGCTCACCTAAGGCCTTAAAAAGGGTTTTGTCCAAGAGCTCACTGAAAGTTACAAAAGAATTTCTTGTCCATATAAGATTTACCATTGAATTATTAAACAGACCCACAATCTTGTTCTGTTCTATCAGTTAGATATCTGGTCCAAGAGGTTGCAGTTGATATTAATACTGTTGTAAAGCCCAAACACAAAAACTATGACCTTCTTGGCCATTGTGACAGAGACAGATTTATGAAATCAAGATGATTAAATATCTTGTACAGTTTACACAGTCTATGAAAAAACAGTAAGTAACATTATCAGCATTACTTTTATGGTGTTGAAAATAAACCTAGGACATGACAGATCTCTCTTGAGACTTTTATTCTAAACTGATTTATTATAAACTGATTTGATTCAAAATACAGTTGCTGTATTTTGCTGACAGTTGGCACTGGGCCCACTAAGCTCCATCTAATCCAAAAGTTACTGAGAGGAAGGAGACCCACTGTCGGCGTCGGCCAGGCACAGTGTTGGCGGGTACAGGCCTCTGGACTTGCGAGGGCCAGATGACAGGCAGATGGCCTTGTTACGGCGTGAGCTGGAGCGAGACTGTGGTGGGGGGAGGGGCACGTTGGGGTCCGGGGCCTGATGGAAGATCTAAGACACAGCGAAGGGATAATATACAGAAGCTTCACCACTATCAGTAACATCATAACACTGGGGCAAAGGCACAAGTTAAATCAAATTAAAAATAGATATTAGCATATTAGAGAACAAAGAAAGTATTGTCAGCCTCAGCTATAGGAACTGAATGCTTGCTCCACCTCTGGGTTTGGTAAACAGTGCCCCCTGCTGTTAACTTTAATTAAAGGGCAGCTACAGGAGGCTCTGCTTACCTTCTCATGGTTTTCTATGAGAATCTCCACCACAATGTTTTGGAACTTGATGTTCATCATGGCGGCCACTGTCTCCTCCTGAGCACGCATGAGCGTAGGACCAAAGATCACACCTAGGTTAGACACAGTCATCAGATTCTTCTGGCTGTGTGTGGAAACCCTGAAAAACAAGAGGAAAAAGCATGGCAGATTTAACCCATAGTTGAGTAGATCAAAGTGACATCTGCATTTGGGAATGCATTGTTACCAGTCCTCTAACAGGCTTTCTGCTGGATTAACCTACACAAGCAGATGCTTGATCAGGATATCCAGCATGTCTTTGTTCTTGTCTGGCAGCTTGTGCACAAGGGCATGAACAGCCCTCACCCTGTAGTTCTGATCATCGGATTCTAGAAATGTAACACAGTGTTTGTATTCTTTTCAACTTAGGTGCAGCTGCATTGTTTTAAAGTCATTTCAATTTTTTTCCCCTTTGAAAAATGATGGGAAAAAGAGAAAATGACACATGGAAGAACTCACTGACTGCCATGATGAAGTCTTTGTGAAGTCTGTAGGTTAAGATGGGTTCAGCCAGACACCTGGAGGGACACGACAGCTGGATTATTACATTTGGTTTAATACTTCTCGACAAAGAGCCTTTATTCAGACCCTGTCCTTACCTGAGGTAATTCTTGAGTCCACTAGTGATGGTCTTATTATCCCACGTGTCTGGGTCGAGGTCCATGTCTGCTGGAGCTTTGGCAGCTGAAGGGACAAACAACAATGGACAAGGGAATAAACAGTACGACCTCATTAAGATAATAATGTGACAGCAGTAAACAATAAGGCCCACAGAAATACATTTCAAATGTCTAAAGAGCTTTACCAAATACTGATGTCATAAGCCTCTGCACTTTAGAATTAACTCCTCCTATTCTGTATAAACCCATTGTTTGGATACCTGGAAAATGGGAGAAAACTGTTTATCCTCAATTTGAAAAGGGATGAAAGGACAATACACTTTCATTATGCTGTTACATTTATTTGACATCTGGATGCAGCACAGTGCTGTAGCAACTGACAGTGTAGCACAACAAAGGATAAACACGAATGTGAAGGGATGATGAGACCAGATGAGATATTCGTTTGTGATATTATTGATCAGATTTACCTCTTGTTTCCACAAGGTGAATACACTTCCTCACAAAGTTAAATCCAACCTCATTTAAAAATGCTGCAAAGACAAAGAATCACATTTGTTTATGAGTCATTATGTGCGTGACATTAAGATTCTCAACTTAAAAGATTCACAACACCTGATAAAAAGGTATGAGCAGCAAACTTACTTTCTTCTTTCTTGCTGAGAAGTGCTGGAAGAGTGTAAATCTATAGATAACAAGACATGCTTGTCACTTTACACATCATGTATTATGGTACCAGATTAATGGAAACATCAAGCGTCATCATATCTACATAGGGTAGACAAAGGAACTGTAGAGTCCCACAAGCCATATTCAGAAAACCCAAAAGCACTTGGGAATGTCTTGAGGAATTATGTATCCTGTGCTGCAGTCTGTACTTCTACCAAAAAGAGAAGTTTTTTCCTGTTTCAGAACAGCACAATGGAGAGTGTATCCTGTTAGGGGTTGTATTTAACCTGGCCTTCAATGACTAAAGAGCCATTAACGAAACACTAAAGACCGTCATCTTCTGTGCTTTGGCTTCAGAGCACTTCTAACTGCCTCATGATGAAAAAGATTACAAGAAGAACAAAAGCTCGGTCACGTCAAGATGACTCACTTCCAATAAGATGAAAGACGTTTTCAACATACGCAGCTGTGTTACTTCAGACTGGGTAGACCTTAACTGCTATGCCAAAAAAATGGTGACTCTTGTATTGCCAAACAAATCCATTCAATAGAATAAAAACTCCTCTCTGATGCAAATAACCATAGCAACTCATGTTAAGTATTCAACAGATTGATATAATCTTGATATAATCTAGCATGAAAATATGATGTGGTATGATGAAATGAAAAGAAAGAGGCAAAATTGTTGTAGTTGTAAGTACCCATATGTTTTGTCTAACATGTAACCATGAGTTCAAGACACACATGATTTATTTTCGCATCTCGAACTTGTGGGTCAGAAACATAACTCTCTATGAACGAATAGAGGAAGTTCGGAGAGTTTCATCAGAAAAAGCAGGAAGCTGCCCTGAAACTCACAGTCCATGGTGAGATAAGAGACACAACATCTTAACACGTTGGCAAACATGAGCAGACCTCCCTCCAAAAAAGCATCCTGAGCTGTTTAGTGAACAGACATCCCTCCAGAAAACCATCCTGAGCCATTTAGTGAGTAGACCTCCCTCCAAAAAAGCATCCTGAGCTGTTTAGTGAGCAGACCTCCCTCCAGAAAACCATCCAGAGCTATTTAGTGAGCCTTTGCCAAATCTCTCTGCCTCAGACTTTTTGTCATACATAACTCAGACGCACCTTTCAATCTGTCTGAGCAAGGATTACTAAAATATATATCAAAGGTTTATTTATGTATTTTCTTGACGTTTTATGTCCTCTTGACAGGTCAGATATTTTCAAAGTTAAACTCAGTCATAAAGATGATACATTTTAAATCCACTAACTTTCAAATTTCATATATATGTGGGTGTAAATGGGCTGTGAACTGAGCTTTATGCATAAACAACATGTATATACCCTGGAGTGGTGTCCTGCTATGCAGCAGAGGACTGGTGTTCTTACCGGCTCTTTGCCATCCATGGCCTCCATCCACAGACGCCTGTTGGAATCAGACAGAGCCTGTAGTGTGATAATGCCATGCCTGAGGAACACAGTGGACAAAGACGAATCAGAGGCCAGCAGCAGCACCCATAAAATGCTGATTCTGTCTGTTTGTTACCAATCAAAATAACAACCACCGCCACTTTCAAGTACGATGCCTTTAAGACTTTCACCAGAATGTATATTCAACATAACTTGAGCATGTTAAGACCCGTTCCAACCTGTATCATTAGTAGATGAAAGTGGCGAGTTGAAAGAAGCCAAAGCATGAAGAAGATGTTACAGTGTGTGTGGAAGATGTTGTTACAATGTGTGGAAGAAGATGTTACAGTGCGTGGAAGATGATGTTACAGTTTGTGGAAGTAGCTGTGACAGTGCATGGAAGGAGCTGTTACAGTGTGTAGAAGGAGCTCTAAGCAGGCGGCACCACACATTCCAGTCCAGCCCAGAGCAGGAAGAGAAAGACATACCGGCGGACTTTATAGAAACACTGAAGAGAACTGAACAGAATCCCCTGACAAGTGTTATTTCTTCAGTCATGAAAAGCAATAGAAAAGGAAAGAGAAGAGGAATCACAGACTTTAGAGGTTGCCAACAAAAACATTAAAGTGGAAAAAAACAGTCTTTTATAACTCTCTACCGCATCCTCTAGAGGCACACGTCTCAATGGCCTTACTGATCTCACCAACACTTTGTGAAAAGTGGGAAAAGTGCAGGGACTAAAAACAAACCTCTCCATCACTTCAATGTCGAAGCAGAACCGCTTGTCGATGGAGTCGGTCCTTCTCCTGATGCAGGACTTGAGTCTGAATATCTCAGGTGGACTCATAATCAGTCCATTCTTTAGAATGACACAGGAAAAGTCGGTTACTACTGCACAGTAAAAGAAAACTGGAAAATTAAGCACATTGGAAGAGGGGTATTGCAAAAGTGCAGCACTTTACAACAAACAGCTACCTGTTTGATCACTACCTGTTTGCTTCCAGATTTGATCTCCGAGTTGCTCATGGTGAACATTTTAGTCTCCTTCTCATATGTGCAATAATGTCGGCTCCATGTGAAGCCCAGGGGTCCTTCAGCAGAAAGTTGGAGGTTTGAGACCTTGAGGGCTAATGTGCCTTCATTGTATGTAACTCTTACAAATAAATAGATGGCATAGGATAGTATTTTTGCACAAATATTTGCACACATTTTCAAAACATAAAAATGCAGCAGAGCGGAAGCTTGCATCCTAACAGAAGTGCACTCTTTCTGCAAATGTGCATCAGTTGTGGAACATGCGTGAGTTTGTGTTGCTTTGTGCTGAAAGAATACTCACGCTTCTCCTGCACATACAGAAAACCCTCCATAGTCCACTGTCCGGGAGCTTTGAAGTCTGGCTCGGCAGATTTTATCCTCTTCATCAGATTCTCCACTTCCTGTCTAGTGCTCTCAAAGTTATTCCTTGTCTACAAAGAGAATAGCCAAAAAAAAAAGAAAAGAAAAAATAAATAAATAAATTCCACACAAAGTCTTCGGCAATGGCAGTGTCATTAGACACAGTTAAAAGTCCAATGTACCACATCACCAGATCAGCCAAACTCTATGTTGCTCTCATGTACTAATTCAATTAAGAGTGTCAATTTTATATTCTCCCCCATAATAGAACATTATGGTATAAACATGTACAACTGTCCTAGCTAAAGTGATTCTGTATACAGTATACTGTATACCATTCTGTTTGTCCATTGTCCCATGAACCGTGACTTGAACTCTTACATTCTGTAGGTTGAACTGCAGTTGCTGTTTGTATGGCTCAAATTCTTGTGCCAGTTCATAGCCCTCATGATAGAATGTGAACAGACCTTGGAGGAAAGCCAGGAGCTGAGGAAAAGAGAGAAGAAAAAGGGAAAAGATACATAGCTTCAGATCTGACCTTAAACACAAAACACTACCTTTTATGTCAAAATTCATACATTTCAAGATGCATCCAATCTACAGTGATGAATCACTAAACTTCAGCAAACTTCATCTCCGTTTTCCATTGCTGGTTTTGTGGCTGCAGTGAAGGGTGATTTTTCTAGCATGTGTGCATGACGTGATGATGCTGTGTGCACAAGGCTCTGCTGAGGTTTTCTAATGCACATGGAAACCAGCAGGTGCAGGATGTGCCTTTAATCATTCATCTTTCTGATTAAAAAAACGGTACAATCATGTCCCTGCATATGTGCAGTGCAGGAGAATGTCTCACATGCCAAGTAACTCGTCTCCCACTTGCACTGACAGCTTGATAAATGAAACACAAACTGTAATATTTTCCCCTTTCTTACCGGCTCAACAAATTCAAATTTCTTTCGCTCTTGGACTTCTTGGATTTTGAAGACATATTCAAGAGAAGCATCACAAAAAACCTGTCTCTCCTTATTGATCTGGGTATCTGCCTGAAGAAGAATATTAGTGTAAATAGTTTGGTGCAAAGAATAGCAAAGTTACTATAAAAGACATCAATTACATAAAACAGAACAGATATATGGTAGCAAATAATATAAGACTTTGAGCTATTGTAATAGTTACAATTAATGTTTATAATTGGATTATAATAGATAGTAATGGTCAAACAGTTACCTCTTGTAAAAATGACTCTTTCTTTTTAGAAGACAAATTTAGGTGTTTTTCCAGAAGACTATAATATTTCTCAGTTTCCTTGTCAAACTTCTTCTTTCCTTCCTTAAAAAATGAGAATGTTGACAGAAACTGGAATTTCCTCTATGGCAATTACAGAGATAAACATCTTGTACAGAAATCTTCTGTTACATAAGGTCTTCAACTTGTAAACAATCAACATGCAAAACACCCATTAAAATGTTTTGATGATCTCAATTTGTTTATTTTGATTCGAATGGATACGGACAGAATACATTCATTTCCGAGTGGCAGTCTAACCAGCAGATGGCATACAAGCATCTGAAGACAGAACAACACAGCTGAGCACAAGGACTGATTTCTGGGTTTCAAATGACCAAACTAAATCCACACCCTTCTAAAGGTGTAAAGCCAAAGGCACACCATAAAGCTGTTGCATGAATTCTAGCGCAGCATAAGATTTGATAACACCACGCCACCAGAGCACCTAAGCGTGTGCGTTACGAAAGGATCATGTTGTAGATAAATCAAGGAAACTGGCTAATTATTCATTTCACATATCAAGTGACTGACAATATAGTGTTTTTAAAACAAGTAGAGCTGAGTGTATGTATGCAAAGATCACTTAAAATAATCTTAACATTATGATGACTTGGGGAACCGCAGCCCAGAGTTTTCCAGCAACAGGAGACTCCACCTGGGCTCTCTACCATTAAATATTAAACTGTTAACCTTACTTACTCAGTGTCATTGCAAACACCAATGGAAAACTATGAAATGAACTTTACTTGAGAACCCTGCCCTAGTTAAGTCAATAGGTGGAACATGATACTGAGATAAATGCTGGTGTCTGGTCAACGTTTACTAACACCGACTTGTATGGTGAGTAAGTACAACTAACTCAACCAAGAACAAGTCTGATCAACATTAAACCAGAGCCCACTTACACATTTTACAGTGGACTACAGTCAAACACGCTCACTGATACCACCTCTCTGTGCTGGACTAAGCATACATGCACCCAAGACCTCCGGCAGTGAGGGTCCCTTTCTTGAAACTGCAACTGAAATCTGATCCAGGCTGTTTGTTTTTCCTCTATGCCATTATCCGAACCTTTCCCATGACCCTTTCATGGACACTCAGCAGCCTACAAACTTGCCAAGCGACAAACTAGTGGAATCGCATTTCTTACATGCTGAGTCCAAACCCCCAGGCCCATCTGCTAACTAACAATGACATCACCCTTTCTTGGCCAGTATGGTTTTTGCTTAGGTGTTCTGATACGTCCAGTATCCTGGAAAAAAAAACCCATCATCTAACTGTTGGCAACATTAGCACTACAATTTGTATATGTGGTCTCTTAAAGGTGTAGTAATTATGATTGTGGTGTCTTTGTGCCTGTGGTTTGTGTTTGTGTTTGTGTGCATGTGTGTGTGTGTGTGTGTGTGAGTGAGTGAGTGCACTCTTGTGTGAGAGGTTGAACAGCCGGAGAGTCGTTCCCTTTGGCCTCTGTGGTCTAAATGTCTAAGCCGAATGAGTTCCATCTCAGCTTTGGCTGAGGAGTCTGGGCCCCAAACAGCCAAATAAGGCAGGGTGTTTTCAGCTTTGGATCCTTCAGCAGTGAGCTCATCAGACAGTGCTTCAGTTCTTCAGAGGCCAAGCCAGGGGGTGGAGGTGTGTGTCACTCTCCCAGCCCATCAGGGCTCTGTGAGTGCACCATAGTCTTCCACCTTTAACTGTGCTCCACCAATCTAACGCAAGCCTCCCCACTCCTGGCCCTTGAATACACTTGGACATCCGGATTTTCTCTGCTTCCAGCTCACCTGACTCAATTCCTCAACCCGTTAACAAGTCCTTTACGGCTTTAGACTCTTAAAGTCCGGGCTTATTGTTCAGTCCTTAAATTGACAGCATATTCTGCAGTGACTGTTGTGAATTATTCAGCTGCTACACTGATGCTAATATATAATGTGTGTTGTTACAGGAATAAGGAATCACTTCAAATTGAGAGAATTTGAAAATGTGCAGTGCAGGGCTACTACTGTATACTGCATATTTATGTAGAAGAATCTATCCAGTGGAAAGAATGTCCCCACTAGCAGGGCAGAGGCTGCACCAGTTCTGGCCTCTCGTTTATGTTGGTGAATGTGGCATTACTGTATCTGGTTATAATTTGTCTGTTCCTTAACAGGTGTTTGCAATTTTCCTTCTTCCTGCAGACTCTCAGCATGGACCCATGTTAAATCATGTACAGGATCATGTTGCTATAAGGCTAAAAATGACCGTCTGCTGAGATATGGACATAAATTCACAACGGGAGTCTTAAGAAGTCTGAAGTCTTACTTTGGCAGCGCCAATTTGCTCCTTGCGAAACTTCTCCAACGGCGTAATCAAGACATCATCGGCATTCTGTATCTAAATCAAAACAGTTCAAAAATGTTTAAAAGTTAAGTAAATTCTAGAGGACTTCTCTGTATAAATTCTCGTTAAATACAGAATAAAAAGCCAGTTTGTAATTTCCAAAAGTTACATTTCAACAGAATCTGGGAAGGCTGAAAACCATGCTGTGCTGCTTAACCTCAGAATACTTGCTAGCCTTTCTTCCTCTTGCCTTTCTTAATATGAAATGGAACAATCCATTTATAGACAACAAAAAAACATGCGACCGTAAAACCATCTAGACCTGCTTTTACACTGAACCTACTATGGTAACATTATAATGCATAACATGATTCAATTCAACTTCAGTCTAAAACAGCTGGTCTATAGCTATGCCATCATAATCTGCCACTGCCAAGAGTTTCAACAATTTGCATACAAAAAATATCCAGTGCAACTGTTTTTATGTACTGTAAAATAATGACACTATAATTAGTACCACTTTCATTTAGTAGGTCCAATTGGAAAAACATACAATTACATACACAAATTCCTTTTATATACTTTCCCAGGCACAAAGTGGTGGACTCCCAGTCTCACTAGAGAATTTGCCCAAAATAAGTTCCACATGCTTGCCTGTACTCAGTCCTCCCCCTGGCGACTGACAGCCCATCTCTACAGCCCCCATCTGCCTACTTCAAAACTAATGAATCCTGTCTTTATAATGGAGCTGTACAGACTCCAGGCGGGTCCAGATGTAAGATATGGACCTTGCAGAAAGCAAGTAACAAATTCACTGTTAAGAGATGTGTGCTTGACATGTCTTTCCTGTTCTGGAAGCTTCTGCAGTTTTACAGGGCCTTGGAGAATTATTTGGTACTGTAAACATTTGTTTAAGAAGACCTTAATCTACATATAAAACATCAATGTATGCTCATCAGCATATGCATCAGGTGATGTGCACTTTACCTCATATAACGGCACATTCAATATACAGAATGTCATATATATATATATATATGTCAATATACAGACCAAACTGCCATGTCATATTGAAACTTTGTACACTCACACACTGAGGCCAACAGTAAGTGTTCAGCTCATTATAGCAAGTGGCCTCTCTGCACTTCACACAGTGCTGTGTGTTTGAAAGGTTCAGGATATCCTCATTTCAGTGGGGGTAGGTGCAGACAGCCATACTGTCGGCTCAAGAGTTTCGCTCATCGTGTCTGTCACAAGTTCCCATGGCCCTTTAGAGACAGAGAGGAAACACACTTCTTACATCAGTCTAATCCATCATGTGGGAAAATGACTCCCACTTAAAACAGATAGGCCTGGCTGCTTGTTTTAATGTACAGTATGTCTACTGCTAAGTACCACTGGATATGGAGCAGACATTACTGTAGAAAAACTTCAGACCTGGGGATGCAACATATCTGCTATAAAAAAAACCAATGATGCACTCATCATTGACTAATCAGTACTAGTTCAATCAGTCAAGTCCAAACAAAACTTTTTTCTGGAAATACTTTTTTCTTTCCCACAGCATCTCAGAAGGAGAACAGAGCCTCCATCCCAGAAGGAGAACAGAGCCTCCATCCCAGAAGGAGAACAGAGCCTCCATCCCAGAAGGAGAACAGATCCTCCACGTGGAACTAAATCCCACCTTCATGTTGCTTCTGCATATGTACAAATGAAAAAGCTCTGCTTTCTCTCTTTTACGGAGGCGAGTGTCCTTCTGAGAG
The DNA here is from genome assembly GCA_028565775.1 of Sternarchorhynchus goeldii. Taxonomy (NCBI): domain Eukaryota; kingdom Metazoa; phylum Chordata; class Actinopteri; order Gymnotiformes; family Apteronotidae; genus Sternarchorhynchus; species Sternarchorhynchus goeldii. Next base: position 19,551,274 of record JAOXYF010000003.1, read on the forward strand.
TTCTAGCACCACAGCCTGGCACCACAGCCTGGCACAGCAGCCTGCGAGAACGTAGTGCAGCTCTGCAGGAAGTCAGGGGGCTGGAGGGGGCTGCTGGGTAATTCTCCCCCTGAGGCTCCTCACACAGCTCCACTGACGTCCTCTCGTTACGACACGGAACAAAGGATAAGACTGAAGCCTCTGAGCAGGCAGTGCTACATGGCTACGAGGCTAAAAAAGACATTGTGAATAATCCAGGACCAGGCCTCTACAGCCTCTCAGAGAGGGGCCATTTTAAATTATGTATGGGGTCGTTATAAGTCTGCACATATATCTGACACATTTCATTACCCCTTGAAATATATAACAGATGTTAAACTAAAGGGCCAATTTTTAGTCCAAATGTGTGTTAATTTTCTCAGCTGACTACAAACTTGCAGCATTTTCTCCACCTGGGGTAAGAAGGGGCATTCAATAATAACGCCTGGAACGTCTCCTGATCTTTGCAAGTGAGATCTTGTAGCTCACTTCCAGGTTTCAATTGCGTAATTACAGGCTTACATGTTTCTGCTTTTCTAAAACAAAGAAATTTTACAGCTAGTCAGTAATAAACGCCTGTATACAATTCCATTCTGATTTAAGAAAAGGCCCATCTGATGAATTCAGTGTTTTGGACCAATCAGAACGATTAACGCATTCCTCAGCCATAGTAAGTAATGGTTAATAAGAAAGTAATGGCAGAGTAACCTGTTTACCAGAAGTGTAATCCCTTACTTGAGCCAATAACAATCCATGTACTTGCTCACACTTCCTGTTGTAAATGATGCAGTAATAGCAATTAAAGAAACTCTATTGTTCTCTTGGCCAGACAGACCTACTAAGGTATTTTAGGGGTGTTACTTTCAGTTGTAAAGTTGCTGTAAGAAAAGAAAAAAAAGGACTTCAGTCAAGAGAGTAATTCCAAAAACATTCCAAGATCACTAATAGTACTGATATGTGTGGTTTCCCCTCCCTCCAGAGGAAAGTCATGACCCAAGGCACACATCTGTTTGACAAAAGCATGTTTCCCACAACAATCATGCTTTAACAGAAATAACCTATGGCACTCAAAGAGGACAGTTTTCCCAGTGGTGTATAGCCTTTAGTTTACCATGGTACATTATATGAAGCATTTGCATTATTATATTGAAACATTATCTACACTAAAAGACATGATAAAATTTAAAATTAGGTGCACTGGACAAATAGTCAGCTGTTCATTTAATGCATGTCTAGCTGAGGTTAGCTACCACATCCCTAGATCTCTTCCCTACAGTGCAAGCCTTCCTCTGATTTCTTTTTTAGCTGCCAGTCAACATGCCTGTAAGAAAACAGTGTGCTAATGCTGTAAATATCAGTCTAATCAGGCTGGCGGTCAAATCAGCTGCTGTAAATCAACTGTTAAGTGATGGTGAAAGGTATTACCCAACTGTACTATTAAATAAAAGAGCAGCCTGTAACTCTATCAGGGCCATCGGCCATGTGGTTTGGGTGGAAGTAAACATCAGGGCCGGTGTTAAAGCAGGGCTTAGTCCTGTTCTCCCAGCTGGTCTTCAGCGGGAGAGGCCTCCTGGGTGTCTACATTAACACAACAATTAACTGGGATATATAAAAGAATCCACTTACTTTTTGCAGTGGTAGCAAAGTAGCTAAGGCATTCAGATAATCAGAAGATTGCTGGTTCAAGCCCTACCTCTGCCAAACTGCCACTGTTGGGCCCCTGAGCAAGGCCCTTAAGCCTCAATGGCTCAAGATGTATCCAGTCACAATTATAAGTCACTTTGGATAAAAGCATCAGCCAAATACCATAAATGTAAAAATTTACTTACAAGTCTTCGTCTCTCCTCTTCAACCGTGTTTAATAACTGAGAGAATTCCTTTAGAGACTGTGCTGTGATAAGAGAAAAAACATTTCGAAACATGTCACATAAGTGTGGCTTAGGACTAAGAGTGGCATCTCTGCCAAGGAATCAGAGACTTTGCCATTTGTTTCTCTGACATGAGCAATACAGTCTGTCACAGTGAAACAACTATGACCACCCACAGTCTGTCTGTACACAGAGGAGATTCAGAGTCAGTGGTGCATTATTAAACAATAACATAGACAAACGAAGACTGTATGTGGGAATGTGACATAAGAGAGAAGCATGTTTCCTGTATAACACTGTGGTGTTAGCAAGAGAAAACAAAGATGTTTATCAATTGCAATAAGAAAATAATCAATGTGCTAAACAGTTTAAAAAATACTGCAAGCATTTGATCTATTTTATGAAATGTAAAACCAATGTAACTATCACCTCTAATGTCTAATGTTCTATCACCTCTAAAACAAAGAGGGGGGGGTGGTAATGAGAAAGTGCTATATGATTTTAGAGTTTTGAGTCACTTATCCTTTTTTTCTTATGATCCACATCAAAATGAACTGCTACTCTCCTGTTACATTTATTAAGCACAGTCACACAAATAATGATGGACCATAACATTCCACATCAGGTTGCTCAGGGTCAGTAGGCTTGTCTCAGCAAAATCTACACAGCTACATCACTTCCTGTTAGAAATAGACAGCAAGTTCCTGTTTGGTGATAAGAGCAGGTCAAAGAGCAACAAGTCCCTCAACCTCAACCTCCCACCCCTTACTACCCTCTACTACCCCTCCCCCGCCTAGCAAACCTCCTCCAAACAGCCAGTCTGAGGCTAGGCGTCTGGTCAGGAACACAGGCCCCTGGGTAGACAATCTGTAGCCGTAGCATGACGTACTTCAGCTGTGTTAACGCACAAGAGAAGGACTGCTACACTTAGACAGGACTTATATTCAGACTTGATGCCAAAAAGACTCCATGCCAAAAAAATCCATGGAAAATCGGCATCCGGTAGAGATTTTGGTATGACTGAGATGGCATGTCCACTATGTATGCTGCGTTCAACAGCTCACATAATCATTGCAAGTCATTTTGTATCTATTGACCTGAAATATTGTAGATTACTGCTGGATGCTTCAATTCATTCTTATTTAGCTCAAAGTTTGAAATTACATATGAACTACATGCACTTTTATGCATGGTTCTAAAATGGTTTGTCTAAAATGTTGTATAGAGCTATTACAGGAATACAATTTATTTGTATTGCCAAAATAATTAACTGCATCTACAATATATGAGACACTCCAGTAGCTGTTATTATCTATTATGATCATTTCCATGATCAGTCAATCAAGGAAAGGGAGTGCTTTGATTTTATAAGACCTTTTACAGAGCACAATGTTTTAGAACTCTTTGGCACCACATTTGTGACTCCAGAATATTCAAATTCAGCCAACAGTTGGCCTCTGTATGATAAAGGCCCGTTATTGTTTAAAAAAAGAGAAAAAGCCAGAGATTGGTGCATGGTGGTACTAGAAACAATAGCAATGGGTAGTATTGTTGTCAGCTGTGAGGTCTATGACCCAGGATGACTGCGTGGCTAAGAATTGAGACACGGAAATAAATGACTAACCAAAGCTGTCTGGTTATATAAATATGATCATCAGCAGTAAAACCACCAGTTAACTCCTACAGTTAAATTAAGAGTCAATTCTACTTACAAGGGAGTAAATTCTAATTCACCATGAAGATTTTCCTTTGTTGTCTTATTGTGAGTATGCAATTCTCAACATTATCTTAATATTTAAACAGTATTTATGGTGGGGAATGATTTAAAATACTTACCAATGTTAATCTCATCATCGGTCTCTGCATCACCTATACACTCAAACTGGAAATCCTGAAGAGACTGTGAAAACTTCTGTACAGCTGCAGAAAGATCTGTGACAAAAACATCCCTGTATCAGTCATTATCACAGCTCTTAAAAGTTCATCTTTCATGTAGCCTTTTTTTTTCTAACAAAAGAAAAGAAACATGTCACAATAACTACCTGTTTACAACCAACAAAAATGGGATGGCCGTATAAATCCTTAGTAAATCAAACCACATTATAATGGACACTGGAGATCTTTCTGGGAAAACACTCACTTTCCCTTTTGTTCAGCAAAGAAGCATTTGAGTAGGAGCCATGTTGCCATGGCACAGAGCACAGAATATCCTACACTCTGTCTGAACAGGGTGGTCAAAGAATGAAATAAAGGAGTGTGAGAGAGGATTCAGAAGACCAGAAAAAAACCCCCAGAACTTTTGAAACTTACAATTATTCACATTAGACAGAATAATGGAAGTAAATACAAACAGATATTCATTACACATAGTACGAACAACATTTCAAGTATATTTATATGAAACTTCATACATAATCTGACGGGAGTGGTTGGCATTTTGTACATTAGTGGTATTTTGTACACTAGTGTAAATGCATTTAAAAATAATACTGAAAAGTTTAGATAATTCATTATGTAATTGATTGTCAAGTTGTCATAAGAGTTTCTTCTCAACTCATGAGAAGTTGTCTACTATTGTCAGCGAGCTCTTCAAAATACTTTTTGTGAACATACAAACAAACACATAGTTGAAACAGGACCAGCCGAAGGTGAAAAATCAATACAGAAATGATCACTGGAGCTCTTTTGACACAGAGGGATAACATTATGAGAGTTATATAAAATACACCTATTTATATCCAGTGCTTTGTATCACCAGCGCATTCCTTCCTTTGTCACACATATTGGAAGACTGTTTGCTGTATTTAACATTTTGATATTTTTTATGTAATTTTGCCAGAATATGGGTTAGTGTCAAGGACAGTAGTACTGAAGCAGCAATGAGTTGCCACGGTGATGCAGTCCTGTGACCAGGGAATGAACGTGTTAACAGGGTATGTCAAAGAATTACATCCACCATTGAGGTGTTCATCCAAGAAAGTCAAAGACAGGCAAAGCTTTTAATAATAATTTTACTGAAAATATGGCATATTTATCTCTAGATGATTTGTTGACTGAATCCACAGAAGTAAAATGCATATGTATTTTGGAGTTGGGATAACATAAATGTTGGACTTGAAAATGTGCCATTCTTTGCTTATTAATACAGTGAGTATTAAAGTCCAAACAACACAGGTCTAAGCTGTATGAGATGGTTTTGAGGGAGTCAGCCATCAATCTGACGCAGGTTCTTCATAATGCTTAGAGGAAGGTACATTCCACAACGTTTCAACAATTACACATTCTCAAGTCTCCGTGTAAACACAGAAAGGATGATGCAAGCAATAACTGGAAGAACCAATACAGCACATGTTTTGGCACAACAGAAAATTCCCTAAATCAAGAACCGAAACAAACGTTTAGCATTCGTGCGAAAATACCTTTTCATTGCGAATCTGAGAGTCATGGGAAAGTACTCGAATATTTACGTTGGGTTGCACTAAAGACATGAAAGGGTAGCCTACTTCGTAACCAAATATACCAATAACCAAAGCAATCAAATCAATCAAACGATCGGGAGGTGAAGGCAACACCATTTATGTGCAAAAAGTGTAAATACCGCCAATATTTAAAATAATATAGTCGATATTTGAAATTTGAAGTAATTTTTTTTTCCCCAATAAATATGGCTAAAAGTATTTGGTTTAAAATGTCATAGCTACGTATCAGCTGGCTATATGTTGGGTAATGAATAATGAAAAGTGACTTCATTACATTTCATTGTGATTTTGTGATCCGCTTACAGTGCACCCTATGCACGATTAACAACCAATGCACGATTAACGGAAGGCGCAATTTTTAACTTACTTTTCAGTGCACTAATAAGCATGTTCCCATCTTTGATAAGGTCCTTTATAAATTTATTCGTACGATCCAACTCAAATTCGTGACATTTCAGGCGGTCTCTGAAGTCGGGGCTGTCCAAAAAAGAATCGCTAAATTCCAGAGCTGGTAGTCCCATTGTAAAAAGAACCGATGAATGAAAATAAAATACAATTTGAAAGAGCCTTTTGGACGATTGGTCAACCTCGCTTTTTGGTTTTCTTTATTCGGTGTAATCCTCTACCTTTTAAAAAGCCTACACGCCTTACAGTTACCTTTGCAACTTATGGAACTTTTGTATCTCTAAAGTGTACTTCCGGCATTTTGTTTCTCGCTGGGAGCTGATGGAAGTAAGAGCAGCGGTGACTCCTACTGGCCTTATCCCAGCACACCAGAGCTGGGGTTCACAGATAGAGCTATATTTAGATGATAGAACTGTTGCATAAAATATAAAGGTCAAATTGCAGAAGGTTATTAATGCATAAGATCTCACGAGGAAAGGAGTGGCCTATTATACAAGCTATAGATTTCAATTGTCAAAATGACTGAATTAGGAGAGAAAAAACCCAACAAACTTAGTTGATAAAAACATTTTATCAAAACATTGTCATTAAGTCATGTCTACTTGAAGGCTCCTGTAATAGACATTGTTTTTCATCAACTAATCATACATCTATAAACACATTGATTATGATAACAAAAGATGGATGTTCAACTCTTGTAATAATTTTAACTTTAGCCTAAGTGTATAAACCTTTTTGTTGGGCTTTGACTTGCTTAGAGGATGGTCTGCCATTTAGTGTACTAGTAACGGACATTTACCCAATATCCAGCCTTGGATGTCAGGGGTAGAGTTTAAAATGCTAAAGACTCAATATTTCTGAATTACGGAGATTTAATACTTGGCCATATGACTACAATCTTTAGATGTTGTGTTGGTCTGTCAGACTTGACGGTCATGTAACTTAGTACATTAAGTAGAAGGGACTATTTTTAACTTGTCCTCCAATTCTGCACTTTAGTGGAAACTTGGAAGGCACACTGTTGGGAGAGTTCTTAAGACACGGAGACATTTTAAGGTAGGCTATCTTTCTTTCCTATCTCACAGAGACTTCCTTTTGTTAATCCCTGTATGACTAGACATTACTAGAATTTCTGCTTTACCTTCTTTATGCGATATACTATGTGCTATATATATATTTTGTTATTTTGATATGTCTTGTCTGGAGACATGACAAACAAACAGTACAATAGACCAAATGTTTCCAATACTTACAAACTATTCTCTGTTTTAAGAAACTGCTGGATATCATTTTTCACAGAGCCACATATGGTATGTTTATTCTATTTTATTGTTTAAATAAAAAATAAACCTATATGATTAATCCTTATATAGACATACTGAAGATTTCACTTTAGAAAACAATAAATTGGCTTTAAAAATAATATGTTAATATTTTCAAAATTAGGCTAAAAATTTCTAGTCTAAGATTTGTTTTAAATAAAATATAGCAATAGAATGAGTTTTCTGTGAAGCTCATACTGTTTTACAGCCCCTTGAAATTTATGCATAGAATTTCATTCCTGTTCTGTTTTGCTTTTTCATTCCAGAGCAGATACAGGAGGACAGCCCCAGGGCTTCACAGGCACTGTGAGAGCTGCTACAGCAGGTTCTGCAGAGTTCCTCTAGAGGTCTCTGTTTCATGCATGATCATCAACTGCCGCTTGCACTGTGGAGCCTCCTTTCACATGTGCAAAGAGAATGAACACACGCTGCTGTGTCCTAATGAGAAGGTGCCCTGCCTCAATGCCTGCTATGGCTGCCCTTTCACCATGCCTCGCTCCAGGCTTGCCAAACACCTCGAGGTGTGTCCCGCTAGTGTGGTGTGCTGCTCGATGGAGTGGAACCGCTGGCCCATTGAGGACATTAAATCCCCTCTGTATAGTAACCTCATGAAAGAGAGACATGGACTGCAGTCTCTAGACCTCTCCATGACCCTTAGAGATCAGAAGCATCTATGTGGAAGACTGAAAATGAGGAGTTTCTTTCCTGAGTTGATGGAGGAACCAAAGGAACCTATTCCAACAGAGATGGAGGATGCAGCTGGTTGGGTTAATGTTAATGGAGAGTATGCTGAATGTATGGGAGATGAGGCATTAATAAATTGCCCCCTTAAAGCTGCAAGGGAAGAACACATAGGAAAGGGTTCCCAGAACTTCACTGTGGATAAAGAAAAATATGACCAGTTTGAGAATATGTTTAGCATGGAGAAAGGGGGCTGTCTGGAAGCGCAGAAAGCCAATTCAAAAACAAGAGAAAAGAAAGACAAAAAAGCATTATCTAAGGGCTCTAAAAACCCAGCTGTCCCTGAACAAGAAGAATGTTCCAAGGAGCCAGTGAAAGATGGACAGAGAGGAGAACCCGTCCGACCAGACATCTCTAAAACTGGCCTTGCTCCCTGGCAAGAAGGGGTCTTGGAGAGACTTAGTCAAGAAGTAAATCCAAGGGAATACAACATGTATATAGTTCACCACGGACGCATGTTGCTCACTTTTGGACAGATAAAAGCGTGCACACCCAGAGAGAAAGATTTTGTTTATGGAAGCCTAGAACCTATACCGGTTCAAACCCTCCGTTCTTTTAATGTACCCACTAGCTACAAGCACAAGCGGATCCAGCTGAAAGATCCTGCTAACCTGGCACTCACTGAGCATAAGAGTGTGGACACATCTGATCTGGGTATGAATGAGGAGGACATTCCGAAGATGGATGAGATGTTTGCAACTTTACTGTGTTCTGCTGAGCTGGAAATAAGAGGTCACAAGATTAGTGAGAAAGTGGCAACAGATGGACTTTACATTGACATTGCAACTCAGACGTATAACTTTGGCATGAGCCCATTCAAGTATAACTCTACCCTGGCTGATATTACAGCAGAACGGGATTTAATGCTTTATCTCCAAATGCATACAGAGATTGTGACCCTGAGACATAACAAAAACACCTCTGCATTTACATTCCTGTGTGGACATTTCTTCAGACGGGATGAGTTTGCTTCTCATTTCAAGAACGTTCACTCAGATATCCAGTCCTGCATGAATGGCTGGTTTGAGGAGAGATGCCCTCTTGCTTATCTGGGTTGCACCTTCAGCCAGAGACGCCTCCAGCCCTCCACGCACAGAGCCACAGTCTCCTATAACCAAGACCTCAGCATTTTTACCCTCAGACCTGAAATTCCCACATCACTCATGAATGACTCTCAATTGATCCCCACACAGCACACCAGAGTTACATGTGAGGATTCTCTTAGTAATCTTCCTTTTGAGATCCTATGTCACATTGCCAGGTACCTGGACAGTTACTCTCTGTCGCAGCTGGCTCTGGTCTCACAACTGTTTCGAGATGTTAGTGCCACTCTCCTTCAGGACAGAGGAATGGTTGGTTTAAAGTGGAAGAAGAAATCCTACTCCCATGGTAGATCCCGATGGAAGTCATCCATAGTAAGTAATGCCACGATGGATGCTGATTTACAGCATACATGACTAAGTGAAACGTACTAGCCAAACACATAGAGCACAAGACACTTACTAACATATAACATTCTGTACTGATGGTTCATATACTGAATTGTATGTCTGACATTGGGAGGACATTATATTAGAAATGTTTGGTAAAACATAGTTAAGGAGTGCTAAAATGTGTTTGGCTATTCAAAGGTTAATTATCTTTGCCAGTTTTGTTATTTTTTTCCAGAACCAGTGCTAAATACTGGAATACACAGCCATATACTTTGTTTTTTTAATCAGTGATGACAAACAAAATGATCCCTAACATAAGTTCTCTCTCTCTTCCTTCATTGTTGTTCTGCCACTCTTTCTGAGGTTTGGGAATTCAGCAGTTTGTTCAGCAGAGTGGGCACCTGGTGTTTTGCTGACATTCCTCCTATGTCTGAACACTTAAAGCGCTGTCCCTACTACCAGATGGAGCCCAAAACCAAACCCTTTGCCCTGACGTGCGTGTGTGAGAGCAAAAGTTCTCAGAAGCAGGAAAACCTGGTCACACAGTTCAAGAGAAGGAGATAATATTGTTAATATCAAATCTTTTTTGAGTGTGTCATATTAAATGAACATGTATAGGATCACTGACACATCATTTTAAGCAGGACAGATTTTGCCTTTGATCTTCTTTATCAAAACAAAATGCACTATGAGATCTATGCTTACCTCAGATGGTAATTAAAAGATGACTTAAAATAAACTATTAAGATAAATAAAATCAAAATGTAATACTTCAAAAGAGTTGTGTTGTACTGTAATTATATTTAGAAACAAAACAATGTTAGGGAAAAAAAAAAGTTCTTTAATGAGTTCAGATGGATTTATTTCTAGTATAAGTTATTTGTATTTGTATAATTACCAGTGCATGCATCGTCTAAACAGAATTTGTGGGAAATAATGATGACAGTAAAATATATTATGGTTGTTTAATTTTCCTGTGCATTTCTTTCGTTTGTTTCATTGTGTCAATTATTCTGCTTTGAAACGAAACATGCTGCTCGCTGAAAGCCAATGCAGGTCAAACACAGCTGTATTTGAAAACACTGAGGCAAAAATGGAGACCTTTGGAGTGACTGACCCATACTGACCTGTAACCAGACTCTGTGTTTCAGAGTCCTTGTCACACTATGCCACCATCATGCCAGGGTCTCTCTATTTTTAACATCCAGACCCACTGCTGACATAAGAACACAGTCTAAGTGACTAAGCTGGACACTAGTCAAGGAGTCAATCGCATTAACAAAATGTGGGTAAGACAACCTGCATTTTACCTGTGTGTCTAAATCCAATAATCTTTGTCTTCCTTGACCAGTTAGTGGATATTTTGGATTGTGTTAAGTGCTGTGTTTATGTAGTGTGGTGGGTGTTTTAAGTATGCCTTCTACTATACGCAGTTTATTTACATAGAAGAGTGTTTAGTTGGGTCACTGAATATTGTTCCATTTTCAGCCAAACATGAGAGAAATATCTGAAAAAAAATTAAATGTGTATAATTTCATGCTATGAATTTTGCAGCGGTTCACAGCTAAGAATGCTAAGCACACTTTTCAGATGATTGGAATTCATGTTCTGAGCCAATAATATTCACAGACATGGTAAGCTTAAAAATCTCACTCTTGGACTAAGTTGAAATGCCATACAAAATGTGTTCAGAAATGTATTTCAGGTGTGTGCTTTTTGACACTTACCCTAGGGAAGACAAAGGACTCCAGTTTCTAAGCTTCACAGGCACTGTGAGAGCTGCTACAGCAGGTTCTGCAGAGTTCCTCTAGAGGTCTCTGTTTCATGCATGATCATCAACTGCCGCTTGCACTGTGGAGCCTCCTTTCACATGTGCAAAGAGAATGAACACACGCTGCTGTGTCCTAATGAGAAGGTGCCCTGCCTCAATGCCTGCTATGGCTGCCCTTTCACCATGTCTCGCTCCAGGCTGGCCAAACACCTCGAGGTGTGTCCCGCTAGTGTGGTGTGCTGCTCGATGGAGTGGAACCGCTGGCCCATTGAAGAGACCGAACCTCCTAAGCTCTACGAGAACATTCTGAAGGAGAACTACACCCAGGAACCACTAGACCTCTCCATGGCCATCCAGGACCAGAGCCACTTGTTTCACTCTCTCAAAATGAAGACCCTTTTTCCTGAGCTTATTGAAAAGGTGGAGGAAAAACCAGTCACTCCGGAGCTGGAGGGAGCTGTTGGAGGGATGATAGCTGGTGTGGAGGAAGACTATGCATCTTCCAGTGTTGAAGTTCAGGAGGGAGGGTTAACTCAAGAAGAGAGGGAGGCATTAGCCAGGGACACTAACATTACAGGACTTGCAAAGTTCGATGTCTGGGAGAAAATGTTCAGCATGGAGCTCAGTGGATGCAAGCACACTATTAAAGCATTAGGCACAAACCCTAACTCCAGTGGTGCAGAGCTGCAACCTCAGACAAATACAAGCAGGCTGGAAATCTTAAAGGAGGAGCTCCAGGAGCAAACCGAGGAAATATCCATACCCAGTGACATGCCAAAGTTTAATCCGTATGAAATAGATGAAGACAAGTTTCTAATAGCAACATCCTTGTTTGCTTGTGATACACGACCAAATAAGAAATTTATATATGGATATTTAGAGCCCATGAAGATTAAGACTGTGCGGACATTTAAAGTACCTACCAGCTTCATGGCAAGGGCAGGTCGTATTCGCAATCCCACTCATTACAAAAGAGTTAGCAAAGCTGTTGACACATCAGACATTGAAATGGATGAAATGCCAAAATGGGATGAGGTTCAAGCAACTCTTTTGTGCTCTTTGGAGAAAGAACTCAGAGGACACTTGATTGCAGAGTCTAGTTCTACAGATGCACTGATCATAGACCAGGGAACTCAGACTTATGATTTCTACACTGCTCCTTTTAAAGCAAATACCACACTAGCAGACATCACAGCAGAGAGGGCTTTCAAACTCCATGTGCAGCTTCAGATTGAGAGTGTCACCAATAGGCACAATAAATCAAGCTCTGCATTTACATACCTCTGTGGCCATTCATTCAGACGAGATGAGTTTCCTTATCACTTTAAGAACGTTCATTCAGATATACAGACTTGCTTGAATGGCTGGTTTGAGGAGAGATGCCCTCTTGCTTACCTGGGCTGCACCTTCAGCCAGAGACGCCTCCGGCCCTCCACAAACAAAGCCCTGATTTCCTACAATAAAGATCTGAGCACACTGACTCTCAGACCCGAGGTGTCTTCTATTCTCTTTGAAGGTGTGAGATCAGTGACCTCGGAGAGGAAACGGGCGCGCAACCTGGATGCCCTGAGCAAGCTACCCTTTGAGGTTCTCATCCACATTGCGGGGTTTCTAGACAGCTTCACTCTGTCACAGCTTGCTCTGGTGTCACGGCTGATGAGAGAGGTGTGTGGCACATTGCTGCAAGAAAGGGGCATGGTCTCACTCAAATGGGAGAAGAAGATCTACTCTCATGGTAGATGGTGCTGGAGATCTAGACAAAAGGTCAGATTTCACCAAGAAATAATAATAAAATAAAGTTTTAGTTTGCTGTGGTTGTAGTAGTGTGGGATATTTATCATGAATTTGTACTAATAGATGTTCCAAATTTCTCTAGGCATGGCAATTCAGCAACTTGTTCTCCCCCGTTGAAGATTGGTGCTTTGACAATGTTCCTCCAATGTCTGAGCATCTTAAGGTGTGCCCCTATTATGAGATTGAGAAGAGAACAGAACCTGTATGTCTTACTGCCTTTGAATGCCAGACAAAGGAAAAGACGGGTCAAAGTCTTATCTCCATGTTCATCAAAAATAAGTAACATTTGAACTTCTGTTATAAAACCTATGCAATGAAACATCAATTAGCTTGTGCTATGGTCTTGATTAATAAAACTGAAGTGAATGTAAACAATTTGGCCTTTCACTTGGTTTTATAGATGGTTAGTTGATATGGTGTTATGATATTATGACAGTGATGTGTAAGATTACTAAGAAAGCAGGACTGCCCAACTCTAATCCTGGATGACTGAAGTCCAGCACAGTTTGAAGATTTCCTTGATTTTAAATCTGCTAAACCTGCTAATTAAGCAGGTGCATCGAATGACAGAATTCACCAAACTGACCATACTGAAATGGATTGCCACAAAAGTTGGGTGCTAAAGATGCATGTAAATGTATTTTCTTGTTGCAGTAATACTAATTCATATTATTTGAATATTTTATTACATGTTATGTACTATATTATTTTTTTGCACAATACATCTTTACAAACAAGTTAAATTAGCTGACTTTGGAAAACAGTGTTGGAAAAGCAGAAGCAGATTTTCGCATGCATTTGCACTTTTATCTATTTTTAATGTTGTTCCGACTTTGATGGGGAATTGAAACATCCAGTCATACCATCGTTATGACCAAATAATTATCTTCTCAAGTCAAGAGGAGGGAGGAAGTCTAAAATTGTTATTAAATCCACACAGATATACTGGTGAGTCTATCTACTTTTGTATTACTTACAGACAAACAGAAATGATCTACGTGAATATCTCCTGTCATATTGAACAGAATACTGCTAATGGTCAATAACACTATATATTTTTTTCTTTGTGGCTGTTTGTGTTTAGATTACACAGGATGCAGCTGCCAGACCATCTGTTTCTGGTTATTTGTGTGGCTGTACTTTTCCCCTGTAGTTTCTGCCAGGATGGATGTCAGGTGCTAGATGGACAATCAGGACATTCAGGAGTTCCTGGAAGAGATGGGTGGCCTGGTCAAAAGGGAGAGAAAGGAGAGCCAGGTATGCTGTCTCTGTATGTGTAGAGGTTGTAGGCTTGTAGTTATTTGAAATGACTGAATTACCTTTAACGTTATTGGTTATTTATGGGTTATTTCTAAATATGTTCATGAAGGTATATTCTCTTAGGTTTGCAGATGGAGATGAGTAAGGATATTTTAAGTGGTCTTAAGGGAGATCAAGGTGAGCGAGGTCTTATTGGAGAGCTTGGTGTTAAGGGCTACGAGGGGCTACTCGGTCCGCCTGGTCCTGCTGGCCCTGCAGGGCCAAACGGAATCAGTGGAGGCAGCTTTGGAGTCAAGCTCCAGAGCAAGGCAGCCTTCTCTGTGGCGCGCACCAAAAAGGAGAATCCAAGAACTAACAGCCCAGTGACCTTTGATAAAAAACATGTTAATATCAATGAAGACTTCAGCCTTGCCACAGGATATTTCACATGCAGAGTTGAAGGCGTGTACTATTTTGCATTCCACGCTGTCTCTGAGGGTAATCTGTGTCTTACATTGAAGAGTGATGGCAATTCTCCTGTGGACCTACTGTTTTGTGACTTTAACCGGCTCGGGGCAATGCAGGTTCTATCCGGTGGTGCTGTGCTTGAGCTTGCGAAAGGAAATAAGGTATGGATAGAACCCTGGAAGGACACTATCGACTACAACAGAATGACCACAAAAAGTGAAATGTCAACTGTATTCAATGGCTTTCTAATCTATGCTAAAGGGTGATGTAAATATGCCTTTAACATAAGCAGTTTCTGTACTGTACAAAGCAAGTGTACAAGCTGACACTACAGTTCAGTGAGTGTTTTACTTGATATATATATATATTGCTTTTTTTTCTTTTGTCACCCCAAATGTATATTTCAGTTGTAATACCATTTCTACAATAAAACATTCTGGAAATTTGAGTTATTCATTTTTGTTTACCGTGAACTATATCTGAATTAATATTGGAGAAGGAGTAAATTGGTCAAATGTTAACCCTAAGTATGCAGCTTACTTGAGCAGCAAATATACTTTCACAATTTTGAAATGATCTGTCAAAAAGCCTAGACAATGCCAAGTTATCTTTCAATCACACAATCACACAGAAATGTTTATTATGATATAAGCATTATTTTAACAACGGAGATGAACCAACCTAAAGCAAAATGTAAAAAATTTTTCTAACTTAAATAATTACAGTAGAATTACATGATTACAGTAGTAGTGTGTGGTGCATGGCTGCAGTATAGAATTAAAAGAGGAACGCACAGTACATTTAATTTGATTGGCTAAAAGCAATCCCATTTGATTGTAAACCCTCCTCTCTTGCTGATTGAATGGTAAGCACAGTGTTTCAGTTGATCAAGGACAGCCTCACTTGCCAGAGTTGCCATGCTTAGCTGTAGACTCATCATTGGAGTGCTGCTGGCAGTATATCTCGGTCCTGCAGCTGCTCAAAACACCTGCCCTGCAGGGACTCAGGGAGCGCCAGGTATTCCCGGATTTCCTGGTATTCCTGGACGCGATGGGAGAGATGGAATGAAGGGGGAGAAAGGAGCTCCAGGTAAGTGACATGTTGTTTTAGTCAACACTCACGCAGTTACTGCAAAGACTAATGCTTCTGGTGTGTAAGTGTGATGAGAATGATAATAATGCTCACAGAGATGTTCAGTTCAGTGTCACCATGGAAAGCAAATGACAAAGAATCAGCATGTTTGTTTCTACAGGAATCACTGTCAAACTCGGCAAGGATGGGGAAAAGGGACATAGGGGTGATCCTGGAATTCAAGGCAGCCCAGGAAAGAGGGGTAGTCCAGGAGAACCTGGCCCACCAGGACCATTGGGCCCACCAGGGAACCAAGGAGAACAAAGTGACTCCAGACCTCACTCATCCTTTTGTGTCTCTCGTGAGACCATTGAAAGCCCAACTCCCAACACTCCAATAATATTCAAAAATGCTATTACAAATACTGAAGGGCATTTCAATGTTAGCGAGGGTAAATTTGTGTGTTTTATACCTGGCACCTACTATTTTGCATTCTACACGACTTTGTTCCGAAAGACGCTTTGTGTTATGTTAATGGTAGATAGGCAGAAAAAAGCAAGTTTCTGTGATCACATTCAAAGTGATGTAAACCATTACCAAGTGAGCTCTGGTGGATTTGCGGTGTACCTCAAGCAGAATCAAAAAGTGTGGTTGGAAACAAACAACATGAATGGCATGTATGCAGCTAAAAACAAAGGAAACAGTGTGTTCTCTGGCTTCCTGATTTATGCACATTGACGTTTTGCTAGGTTATTACAGAATAAATAACAAGATATACGCTGTCCAAATTGTGAGTTTTTCTATTAATAAAATCCTACTAAATAAATTAAATTGAAAACCGTTTCCTGGTACCTCTGTTGTTTTGTCTCTGTATGTTCGGCTAAAACATACCTCTTTAATCATCACTGAATTTAATTGTTTTGTAAATAGAACATTTGCATATATAAGTATACAATGCAATATTTAAAGACTACTAAAGACTGTAGTCATTACACGTAGTGGAAACCTTTATAATATAGAAGTTAAAAATACAGTCACTACACTTAAAACAAAAAACTTCGTCAACAAATGAAATAATATGTCTAATGTGTATTACTAGGGTAATTTTGAGTTCATATAGAAAATATAGTGTTGACTGGTTATCGTTACATGTTTCACCTGTGGTGCGTCTAGCATGAGTGTATTTAAGTGTATGCATATCACACTCTGTTGTCGGTCTTTTTCGATGTTAGGTGTGAGTGGACGTGTTTTGTATTAAATGTCAAAGCTGAATAAACGAATTCGGCTATCTTGTCTCCCTTTACTAGCCCTAACAGCGTTACAGCAAATAAATGTTACGTTTACATTAGTATTATTCTGTGAATTATTCTCTGCACTGGATGCTGTTTTCAAAATTCCCACATCTTTTAAAAATCCGCAATCTCAAACAAATGAGAAAGAAACCCAGATATTACAGCTAACCAGAACATATATTTGATGAATACACATTTTAACTTCCTTATTCATGTTGTGTAATTCCGATTCCCATTTGAAAAAAGGAACTGAAAGAAATAAGTACACTTTGTGGAGTTTAGGGAAATATATTTTTTTTCTCCTGCAGCTAAGACTTCTCCTGCAGCTAAGACAAGAATACTTGGAAAATGGTAAGATATTTGTTATGTATCTGAAAAATATGTCACCATAGCTTTAAGGAATAAAGAAATTTATTTATAAATGTATTTAGTTTTTTATATAGATTTATTTTTAATTATAAGGATGTGTTGTAAATTTTTATGGGCTACTACAAAGAAGAGTGTGTCTTAGAATGAGCAGAGCAGAAAATTTAGTCATGCCTTAAACGTTTGACATGACAATGTTATCTAAACACAATTTCAGAATTTTTTTAATGTATGTTTATATTTGTTTATACAATATTTTATATGATTTCAGGTTTTCTTTCTGGTGCGTGCTCTTCTACCCGTGTGTATTTGGCTGTGGGTTGTGACTCCCTCTCTTTCAAAGACATGTGATAGTTCTGGGTTGCTGTATGGGGTACCTGGGATTCCTGGAGCTCATGGAGCCCATGGAAGAGATGGACCAAAAGGGGAAAAGGGAGATCCTGGTAAACAAAAACAAACACACACACACACACACACACACACACACACACACACACACACACACACACACACACACACACACACACA